>MU388734.1:214212-469343 GCA_022578815.1 Xylariaceae sp. FL0016
CATTCCCACTACATCTTCATCCATTCCCACTACATCTTCATCCATTCCCACTACATCTTCATCCATTCCCACTACATCTTCATCCATTCCCACTACATCTTCATCCATTCCCACTACGTCAACCGTGCCTAGCAACACCACTGCACCGACAACGGGACCTGTTGGGGATCACACGGTAGTCGTAACCATGACCGTTACGGAAACGTCGATCCAGACGTCAATCCAGACGTCAATCCAGACGTCAATCCAGACGTCGATCCAGACTCAGACCGTGCCATACAACAGCACAACTCTCTGGCCCACGACATCCCTCGCCAACACGACTACCGCCATGCCCACTGGCAACTCCACCGCAACATGGACCGTGTCCATGAACAGCAGCTCCACCGCGAGTCCATACCCGCCATTCGCCAACATCACAACGATGCCCCGCCCCCCCTGGACGTCGCCCTTTCACTGGCCGAACAAGACCTCGACGCTGGCGGTGCCGCATCAGCCCTGGATGTCGCCCGTTCCTCGGCTGAACCAGACGTCGACGCCGCGTCACCCTTGGATGTCGCCGATTCCTCTGATCAACCAGACTTCGACGTCGTCGGCGGCGGCGCCACGGACGCTAAGACGGAATACCTCGCTGTCGATGGCCGCGTGAAGTGTCTCTTTACGAACCTTGGCGGGCCTGGCACGGGCCGGAAGGCTGTTGGTGCAATCACAGGCAGATTGGGAAAAGTAGGCGGTTCGGCTACACCCTCAATGTTTCGTTTCGGCAGCTGAGTCAACGGTTTGGCTTCTATGCGTTTGGGAATTTTTGTTTGGGAATTTTTGTTTGGAATTTTTGGGACTGCGATAGTGCGTATTGACACAACTCGTAGCCACGGGCCCTCGGCGATTCGGACAACAACACTCGACTGAGGACCTGAGGATGAACTGGGTGTGTAGTAGATCATGTTCTTGGCATCGGTTTAGTTTCATCAGGAATATCATATAGTCAATCATCCTCGTTAGTCTAATGCAGACCTATCTTACACTTCTTTTTGTCTCTTGCGTGTCGCATTCACGTCACTTTAAAGCCTGACTCTAAAGACAAGCCCGGCCTACCGATGATACCGGTGGGTTCCTGACCACAGTAGTATGAGTATACTTGGAAGACTTATCGAGGCCGTCACACGTTCAATTCATCTTATTGATGTCATGTGCATGAGTGACTTTGAACTGATCTACTATCTGGAGCCTGCATAGCTCAGCCGGTTACCACCCGGCCTGCCATGCTTACAGGGCTGAACGCCGATATGAAAGATCAGCAGGGGTCACTTTCGGAGGTTAAAGCATTTCAGGCCCGTCACGCAGATCTCTGCCCCCTCTGGTCCTGAAGCTCTCAGCGATGTGAACTTGCATTGCACGTGTTTGTATCTGCCCAGATCTTGCTTGAAAGTACCTAAGGTAGAAGTGCAGATGTAGGTATTCTTCTATGTTGATAATTTGCGGAGTTCCGTAGGCAGGATAGTGCTACCCGCCGCCCGTCTATTGTTCTTGGTATCTATTTTGGGGCGGTGCCACGATTTGCTTCATCAACTCTGCTTATACCTCACGTCAGCTCAGGATCTTAGGATTCGTCGAACGCACAGCGACAATCACCGTAGTCCGGCTTACCGGATGTCCTGAACACTCATTTTCACGACCTTGCCTTTCATATAAACGGTTCTCTTTCCTATCACTTTACGAGGAGTCACCACTACCTATATCCCCAAGCCCTTCTTCAACCCCGTACTCAACATGTCGTGCGCCACCACAATGGACCAGGTTGCACGTTTCACGACAGACGCCGTAGGTCTCGAGCGCATCTTCCGATTCCTCCAGGCCATCGTCCAAATCATCTCCTCCTACCCCTTCGCCCTCGACCTCCTCCTCCAGCTCCTCACCCTCACCACTCCCCTCCCCCCCTCTCCCAGCGCCACCCGCACCATTCTTCAGCAGCTGCACCAACGCCTCGGCCTCGCCCGCCGCTACTTCCGCCTCTTCCGCTCCGTTGACAGCTTCCACGCCGCCAACAAGCTCTACGCCGGCATCCTCTCTCCCATCACCACCACCACCGCACCGACGACGCGCGCCTGGCTCGACGTCCTGGCCCGCACCTGCAACGGCATGTGGTTCCTGCTCGACGCCGCCACCGTCCTCGAGGCGCTGCAGGTCCCCGGCCTGCGCCTCTGGTCCCCGGCCTGGGAGCGCGTGCTCGCCGTCGAGGCGCAGCGCTTCTGGCTGTTCGGGCTGGCGTGCGGGGCGCTGTCGGGCGTGCTGCGGATGCGGGAGCTCTGGACCGAGACTTCTTCCTCCGTGGCTCCTACTGCTGCTGCTGCTGCTGCTGACGGCAGACGGGACGAGGGTGAGAAACAGGCGGCCGGGACGCAATCCGACAAAGTGAGCGCGATGACCACGGCCAATGAAGATGTGAGCTGGAGTGGGCGGATCGCTCAGGTGCGGCGAAAGGCCCCGGGGTTGATGAGGAGTACATTTGCCAATGCCCTCGATGTGGTAGTACCTGGTTCCGTCATCGGATGGGTCAAGCTTGGGCCGGGGCCTGTTGGCGTTGCTATGCTCGTCACGACTTATCTCACGGGCATGGAGGCTTGGGAGCGGTGCGGTAGAGAGGTTTCGGGGAAATAGATGCGGGGGCTAGACCCCTTTCATCACATTCCACAGGATGAGGTATTGGCAGCAATGTTTCTCGAGGGTCAACCCCGGCATCCAACTATACACAATATCGAGCACTGCGCGCGCAATAGGTACATCATCCCTTTCTAAAACTCAATCGCACGAATAAAAATGTCTTCCAGTCCGTCCCCAGCACATCCATATCGGACGCCCTCCCAACCGCAAAAAAAAAAAAAAAAGAAAGGAATCCTACCTACCCTCGACCTCGTGACGCATTGTCGCAATGGCAGTCTGTGGAGTAACTAGTCATTGTACCTGAGACGCAAGCCTGACGAAGAAACTTCCCGATCCATTCTCCGCTGGCAATCCTTCTCCACCGCGTATTTCCCTGCCCACGGGCATTTTCTCGTCGCCCGTTCCGCCAATCGGACCACTGAGCGCCAGCCCTCGCTTTCCCCTTCGGGCATCACCACGGCGAAGCGCCGTCTGGGACATACGAGGTCACCACCAGACTGCAGGGTTCTTTGGACTTGCTATAACCCCGACATGTTCCCCTTGCGCAGCAATATAGAGACGACAATGGAAAGACGTTGCGCGGCATTCCTGTCTGTCTTTCTGTCTGTCTATCCGACTCTCGTTTGGAAAAAAGTCCCGGGTAATACGAACTGATCTGCACTCGCTCCAACCCACACAATGGTCAGATTCGCGACGCTGGTATCGGGACTCCTCCCGCTGATCGGCAGGGCCCTGGGCTACGCAAACCCCGAGGCCTGCTCCGGGACCTGCGTCAACACCCACGATCCCTCCATCATCCGCCGCTCCTCCGACGGCACCTACTTCCGCTTCTCGACCGGCGGCAAGATCGCCGTCCACACAGCCCCCGACATCACCGGCCCCTGGACCTACGAGGGCGCCGCCCTCCCCGACGGCTCCTCCATCAACCTCGCCGGCAACGACGATCTCTGGGTAAGCACTTCCCGCTGGACCCTAGCCCCGCGATTGCACGCGACAGACACTAACTTGCATCCTAGGCCCCCGAGGTCGCCCTCGTCGGCAGCACCTACTACCTCTACTACAGCGTCAGCACCTTCGGCGTCCAGGACTCCGCCATCGGCGTCGCCACCTCCTCCACCCTCGACGTCGGCTCCTGGACCGACCACGGCGCCACCGGCGTCGCCTCCTCCTCCGGCAAGCCCTACAACGCCATCGACCCCAACCTCGTCGCCGTCGACGGCGCCTACTACCTCACCTTCGGCAGCTTCTGGAACGACCTGTACCAGGTCCAGCTCGCCGCCACCCCGACGTCCGTCGCCAGCGGCGCCGGCTCCTACCAGGTAGCCTACGACCCCGCCACCACGGCCGAGGAGGGCGCCTTCATCTTCCCCTACGGCGGCTACTACTACCTGTTCTACAGCAAGGGCTCGTGCTGCGGCTACGACGCCGACAGGCCGGCCGCGGGCGCCGAGTACAAGATCATGGTGTGCCGCTCCTCGTCCGCGACCGGCAGCTTCGTCGACGCGACCGGCGCGGCCTGCATCAGTGGCGGCGGCACGGTGGTGCTCGAGTCGCACGACAATGTCTACGGACCCGGAGGGCAGGGCGTCTACGATGACCCCACGCATGGACCCGTGAGTTTTTCTCTCTCCTGATATCTTTTTGACTTGCCGCATCATGGGAGGAGTGTTCCGTTTTGCTCATCGAATGACAGATCCTGTACTACCATTACGTCGATATCACGATTGGCTATGCGGATGGCGACAAGCAGTTTGGCTGGAACACGATTGACTTCTCTAGCGGCTGGCCAGTCGTATAAAGCATGGTACTGATGGTGTAGGAGCCGGAGAGTTTCGTGTACATAGTTGATGTTTCTTGTAAATACATCAGCATCTTCATTTCCTGCATGGCCTTCATCTTGATCTTGAACTCCAGCTCGCCACCGACCACTCTCCCGTCACTTTCGGGTCTTTATCTTAAAGTCAGTCGAATACGTTGACTATCCAGCACGTTGTCCTTCAACTAGGGTCATGTCACGTCTACCGGTATGCAGAAAAGTACGAAGGGCGGCTTTGGGCTAGCATCGCAACCAAGAAGCCATTGACAAAAACTGTAAGACCGTCCGACAGTCGGCAGACGAACAAGGTAGCTTCCACTCCAAGTCAAACCACCAATTGAGGGTTCATTCTCGCCAGTACTCCCGCTCCCCGTAAATCCTTCGTCGACATATCGAATCTATCCCTCGATCGAACACCCCAAAGGCACGAAATACCAAACCCCCAACGCCCCTACACCACCTGCCTCACCCTCCCCGTCCGAACATCATAAACCCACCCACTCACCGGGGTCCCCTCAGCCACCGGCGCCCCCCTCCTCAGCACCTCCACGTCCTCCCGCATCGCCCCCTCCAGGTCCCCGAACGGCAGGAAGTTCAGGCCTTGCGATCTCCGCCGCCGCCTTGACCCCCCAGGTTCGCGCGCTCGAGAAGGTCAGCTATCCCGCAGTCCGTGTGCTTCACCAGCAGAATCTCCCTCGCGTCCCCAGCAGCTGTGCGCGTTGCGGATCACGTGGGCGTCGCCGAGGGCGATGTCGAAGGCGGCGTCGGCGGGGTCGATGCGGGCGTCCATGCAGGTCACTGTGCGAGGTGTGAGAAGAATTTGAGTTCAGTTCTGATGGGCTCTTTGTTTTGTTTTATTTTTGTTATCTCCGCGGCAAGGCAGACCCGGGGCATGTGTGATGCTCGGGAGTAAAGCAATGACTGCTGAAATACCGATGAGATATTTCTTTGCGGGTGGAAGGGCGAGGTCGCCCAGGGAGAATTGGCTCGCATAGGCAGCGTTCTTCTGCTGCAGACATTTCTGTACGCTCGAGGTCATCTTGGTTGGTGAGGTTCTGATTGGAGATTATGACATGCTGTTGTATATACTGGGTAGATGGCTTCGGCGCGCGTTGTTCGCTCGAGGTCGCCAGTTCTTGTATGCTATCTATCCTAGATACTTACCCGCTTCGCCATGACATTTGCGCTGTCGAAATATGGCGCAACATGGAAGTTATGCATTTAATCTTCGTCGTTCACCAATGTTGTATCGCAAGCAGACTAGTCGGATTTCTGCCCATCAGTATAAAATGACTGGGTGTGTGTGCTGTGCTTGTTCACCATTGGCCTCTGTGGCACGTTTTCACGCCGTATCATTAAGGGACTGGCACGTAACAATAGAAGGCTGGTGGGTGGCGATCTAGCTGTGAGCACTGTATTGCACCGTGTTGAAAGGATCGAATTAACATTGGCGAAGTGTGTGCCATCCAAGTGCCAGAGAGAATGGATACAGAAAACCTCGGTCAGAAACGACCCAAAGACAGCTGTTGTATTAAGGAATCATCTTTAGGAACCGCGCACTTGGAAGACACGTTAAGGTTCGACAGGGAATGGCACCATGGTGATAATTAGACATATTGCCCCTTCTACCCAGACACAAGAGTGTTGGATATTTTCCTTCCTAGGCAGTCCTTGTGCTCAGTATTCCTCTATCCATCGCACCTTAGATGGGGGCGGCGGCTGTTCCACGATCTTCTTCACCACCATCTCGAAATCAGGCGGTCCGGTATAGTTCTGCAGTGCTGTATCACTCCCGAATGGCGTGGTCCATACGATCTGCTCAGGCGGTATCACATACTCGCCGCGGTACTTGACGGGGTTCCCACCATCCGCGACCGTGACCTGCATCTGGACACCGCCGTCAAGCTGCTTGTGCCAGCCCCAGGTGATAGTTGGCTGCGTACCATCGCGCTCGTGGGGTTCACACCGCAGATAATGACGGCGATTTGAAAGGAAACAGGTCAGAGTTGATCTGTGTGGACGATATTTGGTGTCTTGTGAAAACAATTCAGCCACAATCAGTTGGTTAGGCAGTTGGGATTTATTTTGAGTGGAAAGCACAAGATCATGACTCACTTGTCGTGTCCAGTGTTCACCATTTTCAAGGAAAGTGCTATGTGATCGGACGGAGTTCTTCAGGCGCTGTTTGCAAGCAACAACTTGATATCTTGCTTTGCCCAGGAACTCTTGGCTGTTCACATGCAGGATATCAGAGAGGAACAAAAGCTGGTGATCTGGCTATGCCAGGCCTTATTATCCCGTTGACATTGATTATGGTTATCCCTCAAGTCCTGAATGAATGCCTTAAGCCCCGACTGTATTAAAGTGTCCATCTTTCCCATTCAAGGCGCCACTTCCTTCATCATGATCACTGACATGACTATTATCATATCGCATTGTCCCAAGACTCCTGCCGTTATTTTCCATGGCGCTCTCTTGACTGGTGGTAGGTGTCATTGCGGCAATGAGTTCGGCATTGTTAAGGCATTGGGCGGCCTAAGAAACTTCAAGGTTGTCATCTAGGTGTGATGCAGCAAGGTGTTTGCCAGTCTTGCATCCGAAGTCAAGAGGGTGCGTATCGGAGCAGCAAGTCCAAACTCCTCTGATGAAGTTGCCATCGCGAACGTAGTCTTTGAAGACGCCTGTAATGGTTGTTATTGTCTGAGAACTTCCACGATGCTAAACTTAACTCATGCACATACCAGTGTGGTATCGGCAGCAGCCATCGCCATTTGCCTCCTGCTTGAATGTCACAGCACAGTTGAGACAGATGAAGATACGCTGTCCATCAGACATCTCCGGATCGCGACTCAGCTGAGGGGCTTCCAGTTCACCCGGGTAGAGAAATGCCACGAGTTGGAGTTGGTCCTCCAACCAAGTGCGGTCCTCGCTGCTGATCTCGAGTCGTGCGAGGTGCTTCTCCTCCAGCCCCGGGAAGTCTTGAACAAAGGTCAAGATCTTGGCCGCAAGGTCCTTGAAATGCTTGCCTTGTTCGTCTTCAGACATTGCGGGAGGGTGTGTAGTGACCTGGCCGTGTTTATCTTTGGCTATTATGGGAGGCTGTACGATGGACTGGCTGATGTTGGTTGGATGGATGTCCGCTTTGCATGACGTGATATTCTAGTGCTTTTGTACCAGCTGCAGGTCGAGGAAGCAGATAAATTTCAGTCATGTCGCGTTCAAGTCCGCGTTTCTGGGCAACGAACGCCCTTAACTACTTACGTATCAGAACAGATAATGACACGCACCATAACTGAATACGCCTAGTGCACAATCACTTGCAATTAGACGGCTTGATGACATCTGACAAGCCCTGAATGCTTGAGGCAGAGGCATCACTCGCCACACATCGTTGAGGGTCAGACCCTGCTGTTTTGATAGTTACCCTCACCACCATCAGCCTCGGTACTCGTTCCTTCCTTTTCCCCCTATAACCCTTTGCTTCCAACACAAACTCATCTCACGCCTCCTCTGTCTCTTTGACATCTTCCATTGCTGCCTCACAAGCACTTGACAAACTCCTACTCCAGCATGCAGTCCTACGAGCCTCGTCGCCTCGTCACTGTCAGGCGAATTGCCAAGATGAGTGGCATATCCCGCTCCGGGACCAACCTGATCACCATCGATGGCTGGACCGTCGTCATGCCCAAAAAGTATCGCTTCCAGGAGGGTCAGCTGGTCGTGTACATTGAGATCGACAGCCTCCTGCCCGACACGACCCATTTCTGGGAGTACTGCCTGACGTCCCCCTTCGAGGAAGGCTTCCTAGTCAAGACAACCGTCATCAACAAGCACTTGTCCCAAGGACTCGTCTTTCACCTAGGCACCTTCAGTGAGATCGAACGCATCTACCACAGCCTCCAGCGCCAGTACCCCATCGAAGAGGCGGAGCACATGCTCATGCAGCTGACCTTCGACAAGATGCTGGGTGTGACGAAATGCGAGGAGCCCAACAACCTGACCCATTGCCCCGGGGCTCTCGGTCCAGCCCCTGCTTTCTTCCCTCAGCCCGGATGCGTTCGCGCGCAGAACTACCCCGGGCTGCTCAGTAGATACGGCCACGTCGAGTTCCAGATCACCGAGAAGCTCGACGGCGTACCCATGTCCATCTACTGCGTGCAAAAGTCATCGCAGTGGTACACTGCTCTTCCCAAGCTCCAGGACTCCAGCCAAGAACCAGAGACTCGCGTGGGCATCTACAACCGCCGCTACGAGTTGAGCAAGACGCCGGACTCATGGTTCTGAACCACAGCCCAGAGACAAGGCATACTCGACCGCATTCACCTCGTCGGCAAGAATGTGCTGGTCCAGGGGGAACTCTGTGGATCTTCTATCCTGAGCAACAGCATGGGCTTTGAAGAGGGCGAGCACCACTTTTACGTCTTCGATATCTATGACATTGACCAGCGGAGCTATCTCCCTCCCCACGGTGCGGTCCAGGTATGCAAGGAGCAGGGTTGGGATTTCGTCCCCGTCATCTCGCGACGATTGCGGCTGGGAGAGTTCGCGGGTAGCGTCGACGAACTGTTGGCCAAGGCAGAGGGAGTTGGCCTGACGGGACGAAAGAGGGAGGGTCTTGTGTTCACGAATATGACGGCAGACTTCCGATTCAAGGCGATTGACAACTCTTGGCTGCTCGAGACAGGCAAAGAGTAACACCGTACGCGATGCAGTGCCAGCAACTCCTTTGTTTCGAGGATGGACGGGGCAGCACTATGGAAGAGTCTATGATCAGTGGTTAGCTGGGATACATGAAGCTTATCCCGATCATAGGAGGAGGCATTTGTGGCATTTAATCCCTTGACAATTTCTGCCAAGTGAAGGACATTTACCTTCGAGTGCTGCTGGACACACTTCCTCGCTTAACCATCTACTGACTGTATGAGATGGAACTAGAGCCAGACAGAGCAATCTGATTGCGGAATTCCGAAACGTTGGATTGGGCAAGAATAAACCTTGACATGCTGAACTCCGTAGCTATGCTTGCAATCACAGCGGAATAAACGTACAGGCACGACCACTGTCCTCCATCACACCACCCATCCCCCATCATACACCGCTCACCACTGCCACGTACATGCCCCCTAACCCCCAATAATCCTCAACGTCCCCCCTTCCTGTTCTCCCCACGACTCCATTACCCCTCAATACACATCCCTCACCAGCTCCTTCCTCTCCCCAATACACCTCATCATCTCCAGCACCTCTCCCTTCACCGCCCCCGACCGGTCCATGTGGCACAGCTTCACGATCACCCCCTCCAGCTCCCCCGGGCTCAGGTACTGCAGGTGCAGGCCCACGTAGTCCGCCCCGCAGCCCGGCCGCCCGTGCGTGTACACCTTCGTCTCGTGGATCGCCGCCAGCTGCCGCACCACCTGCTGCCGCGACGTGCTGCTCAGCAGGCACTCGTGCAGCACCACCTCGCGCAGCTCCGCGCCGTCGAGGCCCCGCATCGCCGACATGAGGTTGACGGGCGCGGGCTTCGGGGCCTTGGTGGGGGAGGAGGAGGCGGCAGGGCTGCGTGCGTATCCGGCGGTCATGGTAGTGGTTGTGGGCGGTGGTGGGATGGTGTTGATGGCGCTGGCTCGGGCGGCGGACGGAGACGGGGAGGCGATGCTGGTCTCGGTAGGGCGGCGGAGGTGTCGGGGGCTGGGGGCCGTCATCCATGTCTCGCGGTCGCTTGCGCTGGGAGGTGCTGTCTGTAACGGGGCCACGGGTGGTATCACCTCGGGCGTCACCATGGCCTCGGTTCTGGGGGCCACATCTCGCGGTTTCACCGGGTCCTCCAGATCCCGCTGTTCCGCTCTCTCCTGCCACGTATGCCCCCTCAGCAGCGAGATTCTCTTCGGACGGACCTCCTCCTGCGGGCGCATATCTGGAACGTCCGCCATCGCGCTCGCCTCGATCTCAGGAGCCGCGACTGGTGCCCCGGCAGCCTCCCTCGGCTTCCGCATCGGAGATCCCCCCTTCTGCGGCATCTTGCTCACGAAGGCCGACGATGCCTTGGTCGGCGAGCCGCCGGCGTTCCTGGACACGGCCTGCAGCGGGCTGGCGAGGCCACCACCACCACCACCGGCGGGCGACTCGGCCGAAATGGACATGGCGCGAGGTCCGCGGGCGCGAGGCCGGTGGGAAGGGTCGGCGACGCCGGCGGGTGCGTCGCTGGACGACAGCATCTTGGTGCTGGTCTTCTTCATGGCTACTGCTGCGCGGGCGAGTTCACGGTGCCGGGAGGGTAGGAAGTAGTTATGGCGGCGCGCAAGGTGCGAGGGAAGCTACAGAGGTGCAGCTGGGTCGGTGCCGTTGTCATCAGGTAGATGTTCAAATTGAAAAAAGTTAGAAAAGTACCTGAATGCGCTGTCGTGCGGAGCTGTTTTGTTCTCCAGTGTTATGATTTGTTTGGTTGTGGTGGAAACCGGGCGGTTGACCTCTTCGTCGGAGAATTTCTGATAGGTGTTGAGGTTCGGTGGGCTCGAATAGTCCCGTCCCAGGACAGTGGCGGTGAGGAGTATCGATCGTCGGTGGGTTCACGGTCCAGAAATCGCTTTTTCTCTCTGCGCACAGGAGAAGTGAAGAAACGGCAACTCTGGGCACCTTTTTCGGATCATTTTGATGGGCAGGCGGCCTTCGTTGCTCCGGCAAACACCTGCGTCGTCGTTGATGATGTAGGTATGCAGTTCCAAGCAGGTCGACGACGCGCTGTCACGCCAGTCTAGCGCAGGGAACACGCAGAAGCACTCGGGAAGTCATCCTATTGGCAACCGGCCATCCCATCTTCTGATTCACTACTGCTGCTCTTGACGCCATGGAAACCAATTGAACGTCCTCACGTCGGTCCTCTCAACGGCACCTTACCATAGCTCTGCACATTGGCTACCAGAACTTCATGCTTCATCATCGGCGTGTGCAATGTCTCGGTGTCCTGTCCAATCCGACGCTGCGAGCAGGTAGACCACGAGTTGCCACGTGCGTCAATCAGTCTCAATAGTAGATCATTCCAAACCCAAAATCTCGTTATGAGTACCTGAGAAGAACATGCATGCTTACCTAGGTTTTCATTGATATGAAGCAGGAGGCACGAACCCAAGCAGTTGAAAGCACCACTGAACCGCCCCCGACTACCTCATTCACTACCAAGAACATCAACGGTCCCTCGTATATACATAAGCATACTCATAAAGCACGACAAGAAAGAAAATGAACCCACCACCATGATCTTCCCACCCAACACAATAGAACAGACTCACGTGAGTCGACGTGGAAAAGTCGAGACGGCCCCTCCCGTCCCGTCGACGGCAGTGGAGCCGCCGTTCTCGAGCAAAGGGGATCATCCCAGCGCGCGAAGCTCTCCTCCGCACACACTAGGCACGGCAGATTGCTACGGGCCATCTGTCTCGCCATCCACGAACCTTCAGTCCGGACTTCTGGTCACCTTCCATAAGGACACACGCTAGATTTAGAAAAATGTCTCTCCGTAGAGAACAGGAGGTTATCCAAAAATGAGCGACCGAAACTTTTCATCGATAGTGAATGTATGTATGCTAGAGAGGCACGATATATACACGAAGATCACCGCCGTATACACTACCCCATCCATCCCCTCCCACGCACCACGCACCACCACCCCGGTATCCCCCAACCCCCCATCACCGACTACTGTAAGCTATGCCTATGCCCTATGCCGTGAACGGCATCTCCACCATCTCCGCCTCCGCCATCTTCGCCGCCTTGGCCACCTGGAACGCGTTCAGCACCGCCGGGTACCACGTGTCCGCCATCTTCTTGTCGCCCGCCGCGTTAGGGTGCACCCCGTCCCGCAGCATCGTCGACCCGCTGAACCCCGTGTACTGGTCCACCACCCAGATCGGCGACTCCGTCTTGTTCAGGCCCTCGGCCCACGCCGGGATCGCCTTGTTCAGGGCCTGGATCGCCGTGTTGTAGTTGCCTATGCCCAGCGGGATGATCTGCGCGACCTGTTGCGGGGGGAGGACCCGTTAGCCACGTGTGTGTTATATACAGGGGGGGCAGACGTTGAGTTTTTTTTTTTTTTTTTTCCCTCGTGGAATATCTCCTCGCATCAACTGGAGGGGGGAGGAAGTGGTGACTTACGATGATCTTCATATTGGGATTGCTATCTCTCATGACCCCGACCAGCGTCGTGAAGGCCGCAATGATCTGGTCCGTGGGCTTGTTCTGCTGCACAATGTCGTTGGTGCCCAGGTGCATCGTGATCACGTCCGCCGGGTTCTTCTGCAGCCAGCCGACGAGCTGTTTCGAGTTGGCGATGTTGATCGCCAGGAAGCCCGAGTGGCCCTCGTTGTCGCGGTCGTACTTGGAGTCCTGGCAGTTGTTCTCCGTCTTGCCCGACCCGACCCAGTTGACGCCCGCGAACTCGGTCGACTGGAACTTCTCCCACAGCAGCGCGCGCCAGCAGATGATCTCGGTGATGGAGTCGCCGAACGGCATGAAGCGCAGGCCCGTGGTGTTCTGCGCCGACGTCACGGCCGCGAGGCCGGCCAGCGCGCCGAGGGACAGGAGCTTGCGGGCGATCATCATCGTGGGCGTTCGTGGGAGCGAGTGAGCGCGTTCCGGGGGGACGATGAGATAGAGACAGGTGCCTGATCAACGCGGGATTTTGCGGTACAGAGCCGTTTCTCCTCTCTTCTCCATCGCCGTCAATCCATCGCCTCAAGGGATCATCTTATAAAGATTTCTTCTCTCTGCGAACCGCGTGCGGGGGAGATGCCCTGGGCGATTCTCCGGATCGGCATCGTGGGCTCTAGTCGCGGGTAAATATGTCAGAGATCATATATACGCCGCGGTTGCAATATAAAGGACATTAGGATAAAAGCCAAAAAGACGCGGAAGCAGTCGTCAATAGGAGCAAGTTCTTTCCAGCATCAGTCGTCGTCGCCACTTTAATGTCCCCGTGGATATTCTCCAAATTCCGCACGTGGTGGAAGCGCCATCGAGGCGTCCATGCCCGTGGTAGTTGGAGAATCCCCGCCATACCTGACGATCCAATTGAGGACCCCTTGAATCGTACTTGTCTTTTTGTCTTGACTTTTCTCGTCTCGGACTGTAATATGCGGCAAGATCCCCTCAAAGTAGGCTTTTTTTAGATTGTCCCACACACTTCATTGTAGAATACACCAAATTAAATCAGATTGTGATGGTTACTTGGTGTGTTCAAGCTTTTCTCGCTGCCGATGAAGACGCTTAAGATGCCTCCTTTTTTTAATTCGTTCTTTTTCTGTCTCCGGCAGGTCCGGCTGCTTTGTTTGAACATCTGATCAGACTCGAGAAGAATGGCATAGGGCCGAGGTTTCAATGACTACCGAAGCACTGTTACGTAATCCCAGTAGTGGCCTCCGGAAGTGCCGGTAGGGTTTTGATAGTCGTTGTTCTGATCGTTCCATCGGTTTGTTGGTGAACACGAAGTCCTATGACAGTTACATCAGGTTCGCTCTGAGTGTAAGACAAGGGAAGAAGCTGAAAAGACCAAACCTCTAGGTCGCAACACACGGATCTCTGGGAGGCAGATATCATCGGCACAAGAGACGGGACTATATGATAGAGAATTGAAGGACTGTTATCCCCGTGCAATGAAGTAGCTAGAATGATGGAGCAGAATGCAAGTGCGGAAGCCGTCATGCAGCCTGGAAACGTCATGCGATGCCATGCAGTACAGTACAATTAAAGACAGCCGCAAAGCCGGCCATTCTTACAAGATAAACCACAATATGTCCTGTCAATCACCATATCCGCTTCGCCACCATCTCATATCTAACAACCTTGGCAAGCCCGTCATCGCCGGGATCCTTAAACCGCTCCTGCGTCTTACGTTCTCGCTCACGCATCCTCTTCAGTCCTTCAGCGTCGTCCTCGTACAGCAGCTTTCTCCGGTCGTCCCCGAGCTCCACAGTGCCAAAAGGACCGACACGCTGTCCTGGCTGCGAAAAGTTCTCGCGTTCAGCTTTCCCAGTTGCTACTGCGTGTTCCTTCATTTTGACGACGGCATACCGTCTTTGTGCGTAGCGAAGAAGAAGCATGCCGAGAAGCAGCTTGACAATGAGCAACACGACCCAAGCAAGGAAGAAGAACACCACCATGGTCAGCAGAGCTATGGCATCATCCGAAGAGAAGGCCCACCAGGGTCGAGCATGGGGTGACCCGTACGGATAACCATACACGGTACGGCCGAGAGCATTGCGAATAAGTGTGTCTAGATGCTCGAGCGCAGCGACCATGGCCGCTGACGATGGGGTGGATGACTCGACTGAGAGTTCCATGGTTGAAGTAGGAATAGGGGGATGAATATGTGTGGCGAGAAACATATGGTATACTTGAAAAGACGCTCGAATAAACAGGCAAGAAAGAGGCAGCAGCGGCAGACCCAGTCTTCGGGTCAAGGACGGCGCAGAGAAGGCCTGTATATCAACAAAGTCAGCAAAGAGCCCTGTGCACTAACAGGACATGATTCAGAAGGAAATGGCATCTTACGTTCGTATAGTAGTCCTTGCACAGAATGTCGAGCATCCGCTTATATATGGTCGGCTTGACATTGTTGAACTTGTTGATGTACGCGTGCTTGATCCAATCTACCAGCATCTCGATGCCGATCACAACCAAGAATGGAGACAAAACCTCGGCAGATTGAAGCCAGTCTGGTAGTACTGTGAAACTTGCTGGTAGCACCGAACTTGTATGCAGGGGGCCAGCCTTCGAAGCACCGCCATCTGACTCACTCTCCACAGCTAACACAGAGAGGCCACCAACCTCTACGACATTGCGCATACCAATAATGAGAAGTATAATCCACGTCTGGAAACGTTCGACAACGTCAGAACACGTGAGCTGGAACAAGTTCTCTTTCTCAATCTTTTTGAAGACACTTCCTTTAATCTCGACAAACTGGTTGGAGATGAGGAGTGTTAAGAGGGAGTTCGAGTAGGAGTTGACGGCGACGTTCAAGGTGATGACCTGGTAGAACAAGCACCAGGTGTGAAGGACATTGTAGAAAAGGGACAGCAGGAATATGCCAAAGGGCATGAGAAGTTTGGACCTTCCCAAGCTGTCTCTGGATAGAGTCTCCGAACTGAAAAGACATTCCAATATGTCTTGGCCGATGGCAGAAAGGAGACGATCTGCAACCTGGTAGAAAAATAAGCTCAAGCCCTAGATGTAGCCACGACGAAGGGCAACTTACTTCGAGAATATTATAGATGACATAAAGCTTCATAGATGACTGCCCCCTAATAAAGTGGTACATCCTGCTAGCATCCAAATTCATCAACGCGATGGAACTGCATATCAAAACTAAACCTTGCAGTAGATCTGCTTTGTTGTACGAAGTCAGGTTGGAGGGCGTCGACTTCGTCCTACGATGTCGAAGACTCCCCATCCTAGGCATGGCGTGTTTCGGCGGCTGAAAGACACCAGAGCCATTGAGCCGCGTGTGCTCTGGGAATGATGAGCTGCTAATCGCGTCGGAAGCCGTACGTCGCCGAGCGGCGCCATTCTGGTGGGAGCTGTGGCCGTTCTCCCTCGCTCGACTCTGACTCCTCTCCGTCTCACTGCCTGCGCGACTACCTTCGGTCGGGGTTTGAGACATGGCCCTCCCTCTTCGGCCTCTCCGCCATAAACGGCCGGAGCCCTCCCACACAAACCCAAGCATCCACCGGGCCTCCTTCCAAAGGACGTATGCCCACCATTTTGACAAAACGCCCAGGGCAATAAAAAACCTCATTGGAAGAATGGTGAAAGTATAAAGCCATGCATCTAAACAAGCAAGAGTTCCGAAACAGAGAATTTTCTCCAGATATGGAGGCAGTAACAGAGCATTCAATAGTCGTTCAAATTTCACAGCACTAGATTCATAGGGCATGTCCGCAGAATGAGAATGATTAATATACAGGGGACTTGGTCGCTGCCCAGCTAGCTCAAGTTGGAGATGAGTCGGGAGAGACATTGGCGGCAGAGGTATTGCGGGTATCATGGGAGACGGGGGCGGAGGTTCAGTTCGTTGGTCCTTCGAAGGGGCCGGCATAGCGGCCGGGGCAGGTAAGGGGGACTTGACGCCGACAGGAGACACTCCATTGGGCCCGTTCATGTTCGGGGGCAAGGGACGGGGCAACGGATTGTAAGAGTTTCGCCGCCCGGGTCGTGGATCTGTCAAGGGAAGACTTTGTGAAGATCTTCGATTCGTAGGAGGGGTAGAGAGGGTTCGCGAAGCAGGCGGAGGGCGTTTGAAGTCGGCGGCGGTACGGAGACTGCCTCTACTAGACTCGCGTATTCCATTTGTCCGCAGGGCCTTCTCGCCGTCGCTAAATCGCTCTTGGTCTCTATCTCCGCTCACCAGCTCCTGGTCTATCTTGGAGGCGATAGAGTCACGTATGCCATCGCGCATCTGGTCTGCCATAGAGGGGCGAGCCCCGTTCTCGATTGCACCAGCCGACAAAGGGTATTCGGTCCCATTAGGCTTGCGTTGAGGGGGAATAACGGCGATGGGTAAGGATTCGGGTGATGCGGTCAAAGCTTGCATCTGAGATGCAGAGAGCTTGCGTATAACGTCCTTCTTCGCGGCCGACTGTGAGCGTGGCTTCGAAGCGGTCGTGATCGGTGACGTTTGAGCGCTCTCTGAGATGGCGGTGGACGAGCGGTAGCGAACCGGCGAGGATTCAGAAGCATGGCTGTGGGACTCGACAGGCGATTGTTGCTTGAAGTTGGGCGTATCTGGAGTGGCCGAAGTGACCTCGAGGGCAGGGAAAGGGTCGATTTGCGATAATGTGGTGTCCATGGGCGCAGGAGGTTTCACAGCAAGCCCATCTAGTTGTCCCCTCAGGCTTTTCCTTATTGTTCCTTCGTCGACCGGATGGCCTGGTTTTTTCGACTCCCCGTCCGGCCACAGGCCATCGGTACCATCTTCGCGCGTCTTTTCTTGCCCCATAAACAAATCTGGCATTATCGAAAAGGCGGTGTTCCGAGTGCGCCCATCCTCCGAGAAGGCATAGCCCGCTCAAGCAACCCCAGCTACCTTAGAAGTCGAAGCAGGGGCAATATGTACAAAATGTAGGAACGATGGTCGGTCGGGTAAGTCGTAAAAGCAAAGGTGCGGGCGCAAAGTAATGAGTGAGGACGGTCGGTGACGTCGTTGCAGATGCTGGTTGAGGGAGTGAAGTTGGATATCAGAGAGCACAGATAAGCGAAAAGAAAGCTGGAATGCTGAATTGTCGAATCGCCAGAGTCACTGCTGCAGGAACGGAAGGTAGCGCAGCGGACAGTGTGAAGATGCAGCTATTGATTGGGCGGCTCTCGCGATAGTGCGTATTGCACGTGCGACCACCCGAACAGGCTTGACTACAGGCCACCGTACGTCACACTACAGCATCTTATACTGTCTTGATAACGACAAACACTGTATAGACACTGTGTCGGCTATCGCCTCCCTGTTAAATCGAAATATATATATTCATTAGACCTTAGTTCCTTCATATACGCCACATAAATTGGAATGAGGGAAACGACACATATGCCCACGGGCGAAAGCCAGCCCCCAAGAGAGGAGGCCTGTCTTGCGTCAGGACCATGCTCAAGCTTATGAGGTGAGAAAGAGGTTGACATATGAAGAGAGCCTATCAAAACGGGAATCCCAATATAAACTTATATCCATAAATCAAATCATTTCCAAAGCTGATCTACAGTCTAAATCAAAGAATAGACAAGCAAACTAAGCTGATGTCTTCTCTTATACCTCTGGAGACACACAGCATAGGATGGAGTTGCATTCATATCCCTACCTAGCACCTACGGATATTTGATCAAGTGCTATCCAGTCAGATATCACTTGTGCCGAGACGTATACTCCGAAGAAACATGAGTTTGGACGCAATGTATCATGCCTATTCATGAAGATGGGTCAATGGGAGAGATGACCCAAATCCCAATACACCAACACTACAGTAGTCGGCAATTTGAAATATTTAACACTGGATACCTAGTCACCAAAGAGGTATCTCCTGTGGACAAGTTCGTAGTGTATCAGACTAGTACACTAACCCAATCATTGTACCAGGTAGACCGGCAACCTGCTATTCAGAAGCTCCCTTTTCGGCAGCTGTACGTCCTTCGGATGGAAATCATGGAGCGAAAGCCAGCATAGCACACGGAAGACCAGTGCACACCAGATAGTTTTGGCCCACGCATCTTTCTCTTCAAAGCCCGTCTGCGATCGGATTTGCTCCACAAACTCAGGCCGGATCTCGTTGAAATGAATTTTCATGAAGCGAACTTGCCTGCGCCCCGGCGTGTCCTTGTTCAGCTCGTCGAAAATTGCCGGTACACCTCGGGTATTGTTCGTGTTGTTGAGCCCACCCAGCACCACTTGGAAATGTCGGCGAAGGATGCTCAGAACAGCCAGCCTGGAGTTTTCTTTTGGGTCGAGAAACGCACCCATACTGTTCAGCGCATCATGAAGAGCGTCCATAACAGCGACGGTAAGTTGCGGTCCCTTGCTTTACTCACGTTCCTCGAAGATGAGCTCGAGATGCTTTTTTATCCTCCTCATCTGCGCACTATTATGGATCTCCTCGCTCTTACCCAGATTCTCCTGGAACGATTTTGGGAGACTCCGGATCGAAAATGACTTATTGTTCTAGCGATACATTGTTGGGTTCGGGAGCATCCGAAATGTTGATCCAGAGGCATGAATGGTGCGGCCAAAAATGCCCAGCATCTCGGAAGATACTAACAGTTCTTGTTAGCTAAATCCTTCGTAGACTGAATTGTGAGAGCCCACCCGGAAATAAATGCGCCAACTTCTTGTCCTCTTGAAGGACGTAATTTGCCGTATTGGTATTACAACCCATCGCCTCCGACGTCTTAGCCATCTCATCCCAACTCCCCAGTTGGAGAGCGGTTAGGTCGGAAGAGTCATCGAGCGGATATCGTAGAAGTCCGTCGTCCATCTCGCGTTTTTGAAAGATCGTCGGAACCACGCCAAAGCAAAGCATCTTAATCTCATCTTTCGGTATGATCTGAGTATTCTCTAAGACAGTCTTACTCGACCTCTCCAAGGTGAACATGAGACCCAATTCGCTCACAAGCGAGCCGTTCAAGGTGTAGCCGTTTCCTTCGGCACGTTACTTGTCGGCACTCCGGCTGAACTCCTTCCAATATAGTCCGAGAACAGCAGCCACCTCGACAATATGGCACATGGTCGTGGTAGCGTATAGTTTGATTACGCTTGCTGGCATGGGGTCCCGGCTTCGCCTTTTACGTTGGACAGCCACGGGGAATGTTCGGGTCCCCCGTACGGCCGGTGGCTCTCCTCCTGGGCTCTTCAAGTAGAAGCTTCGCTGCCATTCTGTGCTTTTTGCTTCCATCCTTTGAATGGATATCAGCAGCTTAACTCAGGAAGCCCGCTCATTGTCCGTTGTGTGTGTTCTTTGCTTTAGGGTCAAGTTCTCCTTCTCTTCCTCATCTGCCTCAGGCAGCATTGTCCGAATATTCAGACAGCTGTCGGGTGTGCCTTCCGCGACATGAATAGGCTCTTTTGGTACAGGGCCCCTCATGTTATTCGGGGATGCGAGGAAGATGGCAGGTGCCCCGAATTGAACCTCAAAACGAAGCCTCGACGGTTTGAGGACGAGCCTTGTGGTTTTTCTCCATTCTCCATTATTCGGGTGCTACAACTCACGTGGCCGGTCTTGGAAGCGAAGTACTGTTGAAGGATGTGCAGGACAGTCGTAGAGAGAGCAACGATGGAAGTTAGCAGTGCGACGATGGCGATATATAGTTCGGTGTCAAGCCCGTCGCTGTTAGTCATGATTACTGGAGTGAACAGCAATCAAAGTCCACCCTCTGCTGTGTTGTAGTCATCGAGTCTAAGTTAATCGCAAATAGATTCAATCACATCTGGCTGTCTCTTCTTCGGATTCAGACAGGGTCAAGTAAACCTTCGCACACTCAAAGAAAAGAGGCGGCTTCTTGGCAAATCCGACACGAGTGAGGCACGGATGACAAGGGGATATATAGGCCATGATGAAGTGAGGTTGACCACAGAAATACAGGCTATAAGGGTAGAGTAGAGGTGCGTTAGTGGTCGGGAGGAGCTTCCGCCTTTGCACACTCGAGAGCACTACCTTAGGTACATACTTACTTACCTGCCTAGGTACGTTCCTTCTTCGGGCACTGCCGATTCAAGCTATCAAGTCCACAAGGAATGGGCGAAGTATGGTACAGTCGTTGTTGCCTCATTGGCAATGGCTGAGGTGCGCGAGCTACTCCGCGGCCTGCCAATTAGCTTGCTTGTGCACCACCACATCGGAATGTACTGAATTCATGAGCATGGCATCACTGCCTACCTATTGTACTGTTGGACAATTAGAACCATGTCAATATGAGTTGACATTGCTAGGTATAATTGGAAACTCTTGAATACCCTTGGACAGAAATCGAGATTTGTAGGTTCGCCGGGAGGTAGGTAGGCACGATCACCGATATGACGTCTTCCAATAGTGAATGACTGCTCAATTCAAGAGTCTGGTGACAGGCAATCTACTTCACGTTTACCATACACAGTATCGCTCAAATACGACCTAGAGCTCAATAGATATACCATCGAGTCAACTCTTCATACATGTATCAACTGTGAAACGCACAGTCGGGTAGACTCCTTGCTTCTTGCGATACGGCACTCACCAGATATCTCCGCATCGTAGCCTCCTCGCCGTTTTCACAGCCGAGCGCATCGCCTATCCATAAACAGGACAAAAATGTGGCCCTTCAGCATACCGTACCCCGAAAGATCCCTCAGCGAAGTCGCCGGGCACACCTACGACTACATCATCGTCGGCGGCGGCACCGCCGGCTGCGTCCTCGCCTCCCGCCTGAGCGAGGACCCCGACGTAACCGTACTGCTGCTCGAGAAAGGCACCATCAACGACAGCTGGCTCTCGCGCGTCCCACTCCTATCCTCCGGGCTCGCCGAGGGCCCCGGCACCGTATACCGGTACTCCCGCCCGAACCGCGCGTGCCGCGGCCGCCGCACCCGCGTCTACCACGGCGAGGCGCTCGGCGGCACCTCCCGCATCAACAGCCTGCTCTACACGCGCGGCATGCCGTGCGTCTACGACGGCTGGGCCGCCATGGGCCACCCGGACTGGGGCTGGGACAGCGTGGCGCCGTACTTCCGGAAGGTCGAGGACGCGAGGGGCCATGCGCGGGCGGAGCATCTGGGGCGGGACGGGCCGGTGCAGATGCTGCAGCACGAGTCCTGGTTTGAACTGCATCGGCACATCGACGCGTCGGCTCGCAACGTCGGCTTGCCGGTTCAGCAGGATGCGAATGACCCCGAGGGGCCGGCAATGGGGTATTTCTCCCTCGATTACACCATTGATTCGGATGGCCATAGGCATTCAGCGCTGCGAGCGTACTTACCGAAACAGGTAGCGATCGAGCGCCAATCCCGCTTGAATATCTGCACGGGTGCGATCGTGTCTCACATCGAGCTTGACGTAGAGAAAGGCAGGGCTACAGGGGTTTGCGTGAGACAAACGGGAGCGGGACCAGGAAAAGAAGTCCTGATCAAAGCCAGGCGAGAGGTCATCGTCTGCAATGGTGCGATATGCTCACCACAACTCCTGCAGCTCAGTGGCATAGGGCCAGCTTCATTACTCAGAAGCCACGATATCACAGTCCAGAAAGATTTGCCGGGGGTCGGATCACATCTGAGTGATCACCATGGCATTCCGATATGTCTGGAGCTCCCGTATCATCAGACATACCACCTAATGGAGAACCCTCTACGGGCCGCCTGGCAGCTCCTGCTCTACACCTTCAACCGCACGGGGTGGATGAAGTCCGCAACAACGAACTCCTCCATCTTCCTTAATACAGATCACCTAGATACGGAGACATCGTCGATTCAAGCGAAACCAGGAGATAGGGAATTCGACGCCAGTGCGATAGAAAATGTACCTGACATCGAGATCATGGTCATACCCGCAAGTACCGTCATGGAGTTTCATCCCGGCAGGTCTTTGTTCACCCTGTACACCTGTCTCATCCAGCCTCACTCCCACGGCCGCGTCGAGATCGCGTCGAAAGACCCAGAGGAGAGCCCCGATCTTGAATTCGACCTCCTGGCGAATCCAAGGGACCTTGAGGTCGCGCGAAAGGCAGTCCGGTTTACCATGCACCTTGCCGACAACTTCGTGGTGCGATCGGGGTACCGCCATCCGGCGAAGCTATTCCTGGCACCGAACGCTGCTTCTGGACGCAGCTGGAAGGACGTCGGCGACGACGAGATTGACGAGTACGTGAGGGAAACCGTGCAGTCGGCACTGCATCTGGGGTGCTCCTGCCGTATGGGGAAAGAGGAAGAAGGTGGTGTCGTGGACAATATGCTGCGGGTGCATGGGTTCACGAACTTGCGTGTCGCGGATGCGAGCGTCTTTCCCAAGATCCCGGCCGCCCATACGATGGCGCCGACGTACATGGTAGCTGAGCGCTGTGCGGATTTTATCAAGGCTGCTTGGAGGTAGAGTGGCTTATAGGTCAAGGTAGTAAAACACCCAGAAGCAAGCACTATACTCATCATGAATGTGGTTTGAACAGCATGTGTTCAAAATTCTGGTATTAAGGCCGTGTGCAAGTACACGTAAAAATGCAGGTGCTTAATGCATGATGAGTCGCTATGATATGCTGCCAACCAACTCCTGTAATGCGTGATCATCCATGAAGGACGTGAAAACAACAAAACCCGCCCTAAATCTGTTTTGTCCAGAATCGCCAGAATACCCTGCCTCTGAGACGCCGACCCAATGCATCTATTCCCATCCATCGTACACGTAGCCCCGCCCGTCCACGCGCTACGCCCGGTAGACCCCAAACCGCACCCTGCGCAGCGTGTCGTCCGCCCCGCGCCCGCTCCCGCTCGCGCTCGTCCTCCTCGTGTCCTCCATCAGGTCGACCTGCGTCCGCCACGCGGTCCCGGTGCGCCGGCCCACCTCGTCCCAGAGCTGCTGCCACGTCTCGGCGCTGTGCAGGTACACGGCGTCGCCGCGGGGCCCGACGCGCGCGCCGGGCACGCTGGTGCCGACCTGGCGCCCGAAGATCATGGCGTCGGCGTCGTCCGGGTCCAGGAAGCGTGCCATGCGGGTCGCGGCGAGGACCTGCTCGTCCCAGGTGAAGAGGTGGAAGAAGCTGGTGGCGTGGATGAACGTCATCCTGCCGTCCAGCGCGTCGAGCCCGTCCTTCTCGCTCTCGTCCTCGCCGTTTGGGGAAGAGGAGGGCGAGGAGGAGGAGGAGGAGGAGGAGGAGGAGGAGGCGAGGAGATCGCCCGCGACAAAGGTGGCGCGCAGCTTGTCGCGGTCCCGGAAGAGGTCGTAGCCCGCGTCGAAGAAGCGCGGCTCGATGTCCGTGCCGTACAGCCGCGCCGAGTCCACGCCGTCGTATGCGAGCTGCCGCAGCACTTGTCCGACGCAGCAGCCGAGGTCGAGGAAGGTGGCGGCGCGCGCCTTGCACGACAGGAGGCGCTTGAGGGCGGCCTGGTAGCGGAGGTCATGGGTGAACTGGAGTGAGAGGAAGCGGAATTGGCCTATGCAGGCGTAGGGGTAGATTTCCCAGAGGCGGTCGCGCTGTGAGGTGGTTAAGATATGGGGGGTCGCATGGAGCTCGTGCTGTGGCGGGGACTTACCATAGAATGGATGTGTTCGTCGATGTCCTTGGCACGGATCCCGCTGTACTTCTCCAGTAACTTCCGGATAGGCTCTATGTCGGACGGGAGGAAGTCGATGTAGACCCTCCCTCGCAAGGCCTCCTCGTGCGACAGCCTCGACTCTGCATCGGTGTCGGCGGCAGCACCGTTACCGTCACCAGTACCGCCGCAGCGACCGTGACCGGGCAGTCGCAGGGCCGCCAGCAGCATCTTGCTGCGCATTGTGGCCGCGATGCCAAGTCTTCCGGTCCTCCTGTCGACGGTCATTGGCAAGATGGGATGAAGAAAGCAGAACAAGACGTATAGGTGTAGATATCCCTGCAGAAGGGCACGAAATGTGTGTTAGAACCTGGTAGATGGTAATCCGGGCGCCGTTCCGAGTGGCCGGTACGAACGAGGTCTAAGAGCTGTGGGTGGTCGATCGCGGCCTGTCAACAGCGGTGCGAAAAGTACCGTACAGAAAGCCCAACGGCTCCCTCAGGTAGGATTTGCGACTGGGGAAGTGCGAGCGAGCCAGCGTGCGACGGTGATGACTACCAGTCGGTGTTTGTGATGGCGAAAGGTTTATGGAAGATCCTCCTCCCTACCATATTCTGGAAAATTGATGGCTGTTCTTCAATCTACCGCGGCACGAGCCCCCCCAATTCCGGCCTCCCTCACTTGATGTATTCTTTCCTTGTTCGAGCTGACCAACGTTCCCATAATCGCACTCCCGAGAACTGTTGATTACTCCGCCACTCAGACGGCAAGCAGAAGGAATACAGCCTGTGGCATGCAGCAGAAGCGAGCCAATGGCGCTGGGTGAGATGTGATGGACTGGCTGAATGGGATCGGCAGCGTCGGACACAGGCAGGTAAGGGCAGTCTCAGGCTGAGACAGAGGCAGAAAGGGCCCGGGGCTGGATATATTGGATGAAAGCAAATGAAGAGATCTGTGCTTGTGAGAGGAGGAGGAAATGAGAGATGATGAATCGTGTAATCGACACTATGAGATCAAAGAGTGAGATCTACACGACTAGAACCCAGATTTCAGCTTTTAGGGCGTTGATGGTCCCCCGGTAGTTGAGCCGCGTCGCCCGCACGCAGTTGGTCTAGTCAGGTCTAGTAGGGCATGTACATATGTAGGAGGAGGACTGCTATTAATGGAAATGGGAGCTGGCTTGGCTGGCTGACCAACGGCCATTTCATTTATGACACTTTGAAACAGATGGCTCCGCTGGCCAACGGATCTTGGTTATGGCTTTTACCACCACATTTCCGTCACTGCGACGATGCGCACGCGACATTCCTTGCTCAGTGTCCACTCATTTCCCCGAACGACATGGAGAGCCCGGGACGAAAAAGCAAAGTGAACAGATCTGACTTCACTGGAGGGGTGAGGCGTCCTGAGCTCGGCCTGGGGCGGTCAGCCCACCATGTCCAAATGCCGGCCAACATGGCAACTTCATCACGTTCGTTTGTTCATTGATTGATTTATTCACTCATCCACTCACTCATCCACTGCGAGAAGAAGCCATCGAGCGAACGGCGACGGTTGGTCTTGCAGGGTGAAAATTAGCTGGTTTTGCTCAACTATTGAAGTTCTGGCCAGAGCAAGAAGGCTACTATTACTTCATCAGTTCCTATTCGTGCGTATGTACCTGAAAACATGACTTGTGGCAAAGGGGGCTTGAGAGGTCGGCGCTTTTTCGTGAACTTCTCCGCAGTTTATTACATACATTAGGTAGATGAGCCCCCCCTGTGCCTCCCAACGCAACTGGAATGGGGCCCCCTAGACTCGTCTGAGATAGTCCACTCACCTGCCTGGCACTGAGATTGTGTTTGCCTCTGGTAATCTGCCATGGCAAATCTGCAGGGCACCAGGGCACGCATCGTGTATCCCTACCGCGAGCTACTGGCCTAGTTTGGCGCTTGGTGTTGGAAGGCGTTTAGCTCGTGGAGAAGCACATTCGAATGCCGCACGCTACGGCTGCTACGTTACGTTTTTGCAGAGCGCGGGTTGAGAGTCCGGCGCGCGCGCGCGCGCCTTTGAAGACTTGAAGCCCGGAAATCTGGCAGTCCGGTGGCCTGGGATGGTTCGGCGGTGTGCATCCGAGATTCTATTAAGTAAGTCGTTCTCCATAGCACCAGCATCATGAATCACGTTTCACGGGACCTGCCGAACCCCGGCATTGCCCGGACAAAACAATAATTCACGGTAATATATAAGTCTTTTATTCCCTACTATATCGTTCCTTCATCAAGTAAGAGAAATGTGAAAATTTGAAGAAGACTCAATCTAGACCACACCTTACTCAACGTTTTGCTCCGGTAGCGGTTTACGAGAGTGGCCATCGCCCGATGAGGCATGGCTATAGCCTTCGCGCCATATACGATACCCCTTTCTGTTTCGTCGAGGAGGGAGTATAGAGGAACGAATGACATATACATGCGCTTCGCATAGGTGACGACGTCGACTGGACTCGCACCGTAATCCATCGTCTACTCCCCACGTTCACGATATACAATACCCACCTTAGATCTTCTCTTTGAGACGGGCAGCTCTTCGGGTGATCGCCGGTGGGGATTATGCCAGACAAGCCTTCAGCGATCATGTCTCGAGGCTATCGGTTTGATGATAGCGGGTCATCTGGGTCGCTTCGTGATGACAGGTTGAACGGAGATAATCTTGCAATTTGATCATTCACGATGAGGCCGCGTCAGGATATCAGTAGTACCACCAGAGCTTAGCGACTTCACGCAGACGAAATCACAAACAACCTTGTCTGGGTAGGGGTCACTTGGTATGAAGTGCACGCAACTCTACTGACAGTGCATCTTATTGTCACTGGGTGCATCCTTCAGGCACCGAGTTTTGGTATGTCTCTGAGCTTTGTACAGTTGACCTCGGAGTCCGTATTCTTGCGAAAGGCGTGAGATGAGGCATATCGAGAGTACCTTTACAATGCCGTGAGTCTACCATAGCACACGTGTATAGGGTTGACTCCGCATCCGCCAGATATGCTACATACCACAGGCTGATGATGTGGCTGACCCGTCGGCTGCTTTCATCGCCAACGACGACCCGACAATTTCAATGTGGCAGACCACACTTCACAGTAGCGAGATGGTGTAGGTGGTGATGGATACAACAGATCCGGCCTTCCATAGCGGAGCTAGGAATCGATGTTCAAAACATTGGTTATCGAGACTACAGCAGACGCCTTGAGGCATCTGCCGCGTCGTTCTTTGCAATTCTCACCGCTTTCCCTTGGTCTTTGGGTTCACAAACCTTTCACCATCAGCAATACACCACAGAAGCGCGTGTGTCAGCAGCGAGCACTACATTCAAGCATGGCCGTCATTCAAGCGAGATTGCCGTCGTGCAGGTCATTTGTCCTCGGACTAATTCATGCGTTGGGCGTGAAGCTTCTGGTGGCTAGTATTTCATATGGCAGACTGTGATCGTGGGGAACTGAGGGAACATTGTAGGCGCGTCCTCTCAGGTTCAGGGTAGACGGAGTTCACTATAAGTAACACAAGCTACTGAGATGCCTGTCCTCTACTCATGTGTCTAGGACTGGACACTTACTCATTATGACGTTGCACGCAGGACTCACTAGGAGGCGTGTATGAGCTGAACTGTCATGGCTCAATTTGTTGATATGTTTCGCAAGATTCGCGCGAATACAGGCAACTGAGGCCATGCTATCATGTAGTATCGACCGTAAAGTGTAAGCTACAACCCTGTAGCTCTTATCGCTGCTTGGAAATCGTTCAAGTCATTCGCCATGATGCCACTGCGTTTGGAGGTTGAAATAGCCGTCCAACCAGGTCAGTCAGGTCGTCCTTAGCAGTAGACCTTGCAAGAACGCAGCTTCTAAGATGCAAACGCCGGGTAAGCTACACGTTGGGTACCGGTACTCTTCGTCGCTCTTCTATATTCTTGTCTTGTATACAACAGTGTATGACAAGTGAAGTGTGGCCATACTGGTCCGAGATATGCCTCAAGTCCTGACATCGTTCAGGCTCTGATTTTGGGGCTTAACAGGGTCTGCTAAAGAAAACCCAGTCAACTGGCCCTAGGGTCATGCGAAAATCTGCTATCTCAGATGGCAGCTCGAGTCTGTGAACGATGCTTCACTCCGCGCCTCGTCGCGCCAGTGGCATTTAATAGCAAACAGAGTGTTCACACAGGAAGATAAATGACTGCGGTCTATAGACACCGAGTATTCAGAGCTGCCACAGCTCAAATTGACGAGATTACTCGAGGAGGCAATCCTGGCACGGTGCTTTGAGAAGAATCCACGTCAAGACAAGGTATACGGACTGATTCATCGAAGTCAGTCTCCAACACAATCCGAGGCTGCCCTCGAGACCTATGGCATAACCCTGAAAAGATGAAGCCATATCAGAACCGCGAACACTTCAGGGGCCTATATCAAAACTTGAGCTGGCGCCGACAACACTGGGCACCGTGCCTCCATTAGCTGAGGATCTGCTTACGCCAGCTCATCACCGGGATAACGACGCAAAGGTCCAAGGGTCGTGGCACTACTACCGGTGAAAGCAGGGGGTAAACTTCATTTCTGGTTATGAAGAAGCTCCGGAGTCAATACAAATACATATCCCTCGCAAATCGACTACCTCAGAGCAGCCGAAGTCCAGGTCAGCTGCCGGACTGCGGCACAAAAGCATTCGCGACTCCTTAGAAACGGATGACAGCGTGCCTATGGCAGTCTTCAGACTCGATATTCAGATCACTGTAGCGATACAGTCATCTCGGTGATTCCATCAGAGCTCGATTTATAGTGACACAATCCTCAGCAGTAAAGTCTTCGACTGATTCATCTTAAGTGATGTCCTAGCAAATTGGAATGCTGGGAGGTCTCAGTCCTGCATTCAATGTATAGCTTAGGGTCTGAGTATCAAGAATGATAGTCCGGTACCAATGTGCAAGGGGAAGCACGGTTTGACTCAAGCTACATTATAGGTAACATTCATGACTTCATGGATGAGGTTTGCTTCGCTTACATTCAACACACTCTTACAGACTCATTCAGCTTGGCAATCTGAGAGCTCTACCAAACATAAATCTGAGCGTTGCATATTCATACCGCGCCAAGCTTCAAATAAAGAAACGCCCAACCGATATATATCAAATTGATGTGCGTACGGTCTACCTGGCTTTTCCTTCGCAGGGCCGGAGTCAAGACTAAGCAGATGATGGTCCACCCTCATCGCGACTTCTTGCGGCGTCCCTGTAAAGCAGTACTGAATCCAGCTCTTTGAACTCTTGATTTGAGTATTGACTATACCATACGTGTTCAGCAGTTGATGGCAATGTCCAAACTGTCACGATTCTGTGGTGGTACGCTAAGGCTGACAAATGGATTTGAAATAATTGTATCAGTGCTGGTAAGTATGAGAGTATTTGCAAAAGAAAAGAATGGAATCGAGCAGTGCAGTTCCCTAAGAAGATCATGGATGACAATTTTTTTTTTTTTTTTCATTTGGTGCTAACAAGTGACGAAGCATCTCCATGTGGTGTGTTGAGAGTCGACAGGAACCAGAACCGACACGAAGAAGCCCTCAGCGCTTAGGTGCAGCTATTGGCGCCACATTCTGCAGGCCAGAAGTGGGTACAGCTGCTGCACAATCACAATCAATCATCAGGTTGCATTAGATACATGCCTCTCTCTCTCTCCAAGTTCAATCAGCCGACCGCTGTGGAATGCAATCCCCAATAGCGGACTTGAGTAAGCCCATCTTTCGGCTCGTGACGGCAACACCTTGCCTTAAACATGAGCTTTGGGTGTGGTATCACAAGAAAAACAAGTACCCTTGTATGTAGGGAGGGTCCGAGCCGTTGGGCGCACACAGCACACGACGTACATGATCGTAAAGCGCTTGCAGATGAGATGGGTCTTGTTGTAGCCTGTTGTAGCCGTGCATCAAGAAAGAATGGGCGAGAAGACAACATCACCAACGCCAATGTTGAGACGGCCCACCTGCACCTGGTTTCCCCTCTGCCATCTGTCACCTTGTCGTTCCGGCGTGCCCGATCTTATTAGGCGTGTGAACGCCATGTGCACGATTTTTGCTTGGCTGGCGCGAATGATGTGCAAATGATGTGCAAAAGCGCGGTCAGACCTGACCAGGCCTGGACATGACTGATATGTAAATAGGTAGGTAGGTACTGATACGGAGGCACTACCTGTTAGGAAGGTAGGCTCCTCTATAATTGCATTTGCATGCCTGACCTATGGATATGCAGATATTGGATCAAAGGAGCTGGGTCTCACGGCATACCTAAGGTACCGGCATTATTCGATGCGAAAGTCTGGCAACCTCTCCAACATTTCTATTTGGCAGATAGCCTTGCTGTTGGTTGTAAATGTGAAGCTCATAAGTTGGGTCCCGATAGTTGGCGTAAGATGAGAGCACCAGCAGGCCATCACTTAAAGCGAAAAGAACTTGGCTTGGTTATCAACCAATCAGATTCAGATAAACACCGATAACCGAAAGGGGGGCTACAACAAAGAGGCACAGAGGATATCGCGGTTCCGAGTTCAGGGCTGGTGTTTGATCCCTGTCCCGGGGGGCTGGCACAGCAAGCTGGTGGGTGGATGTCCTTGGAAACAGTGGCCGCTGGCCAGGCAGGGGGGCACGATCGGGTTCCGGTTGGTGATGTGAGACGCGTTGACGAGTACTCACAGTTCCAACATGGACGAAGGTGCGCACGGAGTCAAGTGTTCAAGTGAGTGAGTGACTGGTTGGAAGCACAATATGCTAGGCGCCTAGACGCAAGTTGGTCAACAATTGTCAATGCTGCTTGCTTCCGTGCCCCTCCGCCCCATCACCATCACCTGTTGTCGAGGATAATAACTACGGCAGTTCATAATGCAGAGGTATGAGGTAGCAGTGAGTTGGGTTTTAAAAATATTGGATGATGAGCTATCCCTCCAGATTCCCCAATGGGGTGATGGTGAACCCCGCATAAAAACTACACCGCGTGTGAAGTGCGGCAAAGTGCAAGTTCTTATTATTAGTTATTATTTCTGGGTGATGGGACAAGAGTCAGGCAGTGTTGCACATGTGCATGTACAACAATTCGGGGTTTTCCCGGGCCATGAGCCTGGGGAACATAATGAGCCATGTGTTCCGCTTCAGAAAATCCAATGGTACTTGGGAATGAGGACAGCTTACGTATGAGCTGTACATAGGTATATGTAGTTAGAGCCCTTCTGGCTTGAAAGCGCAACTCGCACGACCCGAGTTTGTAAAGTAAACACAGTCAGATGATCAGTCGAAAGCATGCATCCTGTGTCTGTTTGTATGGGTGGTGTGCATGGGCTGCGTGTCTCTACTACAGTAAGGACTGCAGTCGTATGGGGAATACATTTTCAAGCGCATCGTAACGGTAAGACTTGAAAATAGTATGCGACAAGAGCTTTAGGCTACTGCATGAGGTAGCTGGTAATTCTGAGAATAAAGATGAGGCGAAGTGGCTCGGAATGCCCGCAGCATCGCCATGAATAGGATCGTACATCAGGCAGGTACCTCCCGCCACTGGTCTATGGGCGCTAGAAGTATGCCCAAAAAGGGTGAGATGAGTCAAAGGAAGGCATACCTCCAAGCCCTGCTCCACTGAGGTATAGAAATATTTGATAAGACCGTCTTTACTATGTTAGTATGTAGGCATTTCCACTCACTTGCCTTTCTGGCGGCTCACGTTGGTGACGAGCATGAATTGTTGCAGATGATATCTCTGTGCCCCAGGTACCTTCTAAGGTGTGCCTGTCTGCCTGCGCGCCCACTATCCAAACACAGTATGGCCACCAGAGGAGGGTCCAGGCAAGTATTTATGAACTGAGTGTGGGACCACTTAACGCGTCCGACTTTGCAATTAAGCACTAGAAGGTGCTCACAGCCTTGAAACCTTTTGGCAACCATTTGAATCTGCATCGTTCTCATTGAAGATGTAGCCTGTGAACTTGCCTTTACCTGGGTATCATACCTCCGGGCATCTAACTATGTACGACACATGCTCTACAAATGTATATTACTGTGATATGATAATGAAGGGCAACAAAAGCACCTAGACTCCGGGGCACTTTACATGCTGTCTCGTGCCTTGGTACAATTTTAGGGACGCCGCTGCGTTGCCAGTAGCGAGCAATGAGGTTGCCATGTCGTGTTGATGTAGTTGTTGCCATGGCTAGGGCGTTCCGCTACAGGCAAGGTACCTGGTGTGGACAGTCCAACAGGCTTGTCTTGTGATGGGTGGCCGCTGTGCAGGGCCTGTATCATGGTCCTTTGCAGTCTGTTGCAGTCTAATGATTGGGTCGTCCCAACAGCAGGACAGGCTTCCACCTAGGCAGCTAGGGTGCCAGGTACAAACGATAGCCATCGACTTCGCGATCAACTTACCATCGGAGAGTGGGATTGGGGTGGGCTGGGTCGCTGTGGCCCGCCCCCGAAAAGGCTCTAGCCCAGTGTGCCAGTGTCCCCTCATCCCGAGATCTTGCCCTTTTTAATTTGGAGCAGCGCGTTATGCATCTAGAGCATAGATCCATCTCTTCTTATCCGGGTTTCCACTGCGTTCTGCAGAATATCTTATAGCTGTAAAAACCATATTTTCCACTTATATTCATATATCGGGAGGCTAGTACTTAGCAGCAGGCCGTGCCGTCACACCAAGTCTCACACCTTTCCAATCCATCCTCCTCCTCCGCTACTTCGGTCGCCATCACTTCTCACGCACACCCTCCCATCCATCCCAAATCATTGCCTCTGCCCATTTGTCAATACTCTCCCTACGCCCTCAACGCGTTCGAGGCAGGCCTTGATTCCTCTGTCCATATACCATTTCTACCTCTACTTTGACTTTGACCCAAGATACCCGAGTTTTTTACCTGTTTTCTGCTTTGTGTGTAGCGTCTAGTCGAAGTCGAGGCTTCCAGTGCTGTCGCCTGCTGCTGTGTTGCAATTCCTTCAAATCAGTCGTACTCTTTCCGCCTGAGATCGCCTCCGAAACCAGACTTCAGCCATCACCATTAGGGCAACAACTCTATCATCCTCAATCCACTGACGTCTCTAACTCGAATCCATCACGTTGAATCCTCTCCGTATCGCTTTAGTTTTCATGTTGCCCTGCACAGGAACTTGAGTCTTCTTGGGGATATCGATCTAGTCCCCATCACACCGACAAGATGGACGCTTCACGACGGCCTCGTTCCAGTCAGACCACCGTGTCTGTCAACTTCGACGATCCTGACTCCCTCTCTCCCCTTCCCCGCATCAAGTTCGGCGTCGCAGAGTGCATTGAGACCAAGACCATCACTACCACAACCACTACCAAGAGATCGTACCCGCCCCTCCTAGTAAGAGAGTCGAGGCCACTCTCCTCCCTCGACTCCAAGGAGTTTCCTCTTGCTCAGAAACCCACTCCTCCCGAGCTTGCTAGCTTTACCTTCAACGTTGATCACAGTGGCCTTCTCTCCTGGCCGGATCTCGATAGTCGCTTCGAGAGCCAGGATGTGAGTTCTTTCTCCCCGTCAACCCCTTCCTATGCTTCAATCCGGAACTCCTTGTCTTACTGACTACGCCACATTCCAGTCTCTGCAATCCACCCACGATGAATCCAGCCAAGAGAACCTTTCAAGCGACTCCGCCTTAGATGTTGCCCGAATCGATTCTCGTCGGCGACCTACCAGCCTCACCACCTCACAGATGTCTTCCAGGAGAGGTCATAAGATGGCTTCGCGGTCTGCCTCCCCAGTAGTTGGCAGTGCTGTGAAGAAGAGCGCGCAGCGATCATCATCTACCCGAGCCCTTGCACCGACGCTTCCACACGCTGTGACCGATAAACTGCGTCGTGCTTTCAGTGCGAGTGCCCGTAATGATGGTGACAGAGATGCTGCCGGAAGACCGACCAGTGATTTCCCCATCACCCCCGATACTTCTGAGCTTGTTGGCCACGTCGCTCGGCCCCTGAAGCTACGTCGCAGTAATCTCGACTCCTTCGAGACTCCTGATTCGGAGCCCAACCAGTCCCAGTCTTTCTTCGACATATCAAGTCCCTCAGGCAGTGATTCCCATACCGTCTTCAGCAGTAATGTGGCTACTCCCCCCATCACCGACGCAGACGCCGACGCGGAGCCCTTTGCCGATGCCGACGAGTCCCTGCAGCAATCCATAAGAGCCCTACAGCACCCAAGGCCTATAAACACCCTTGCTGCGCAAGATGCGAGTCTACCTAGTCCGCGACTGTCTCCCACCTTGCAGGCATCTCAGCCTCACACAGCAGATCATGAGGGAGAAGGTGCCGCTGATGAGGACGTTCCAGCCAGCCTAGCTGAAGATAGCCAGATGACAGTTGATGATGAATCTGGCCCCTCTTCAGCCATTACCGAGATCCCCTCGACCGCAGTGACGCGTTACGAAGATGCGCCCGAGTCCAATCAGCCAACGATTATGGACAGCCGCTCTATGCTGGAGACCTTTGATGCCATGCCACTCGAGATGAAATCGTTCATGATGTATCAGTTTTTACGTCGTTGCTCTCGAAAGACGCTTCACCTCGTGGCTGATGTGGTTAATCCTGCCCTGAAGTGTGACATTCTAAAGGATCTACCTTTGGAACTCACCCTCCACATCCTCTCATACATGGACCATCGTGACCTTTGCCGCGCCGCCCAGGTCTCAAAACATTGGCGAAACATAATCGACAGCAACGAAACTGGCTGGAAGGAACTCTTTGATCACGATGACTTCGTACTGGCCCCTGGAGAGCTTGACAGAGCTATCCGAGAAGGCTGGGGCTGGCAAGATCCCGTAGGGCCTGAGGGCTGCGAACGCGATCTCAGTACACAAACCCGACTGACCTTGACCGAGGCCGAACTTCGCTCAGCAGCCAAAGCTGATCCACCGGCCACGAAACCCCGAGCCTCCAAGCGAAAAAGGGGGCTATTCAACTCATCCAGCGCTTCTAAGCAAGCCAAGAGACATGCGAGCGCCCAGGACATAATTAAGGATGACAAGTCATACGTCAGCGGAAAGGTGCACAAGTCGGAAGGCCCCATTTCTGCAGCTAATGCAGCTGCCGTTGCAGTCCCAGATCCCCATATCGGCCTCGGCAGTTTGCGGAAACTTCACCTGTTCAAGTCACTCTATAGACGCCATTACATGATACGAAAAAGCTGGACGAGTGGCAAGGTCAAGCCTAGCCATGTAGCCTTCGCTGCCCATCCACGGCATGTTATTACCTGTCTGCAGTTCGATGAGGACAAGATCATTACTGGCAGCGACGACATGCTTATCCATGTCTATGACACGAAGACAGGGAAACTCCGCCGACGTCTTGAAGGCCACGAAGGTGGAGTATGGGCCCTCCAGTACGAGGGCAACGTGCTCGTCTCCGGCTCGACAGATAGGTCTGTCCGTGTGTGGGATATTGAAAAGGGTCTCTGCACGCAGGTGTTCTATGGCCACACTAGTACTGTCCGATGCCTGCAAATCCTCATGCCAAAACCTACCGGGAAGATTGAAGATGGTCAAGCGGTTATGATGCCGCCAAAGCCCCTAATCATCACTGGATCCCGCGACAGTCAGTTACGTGTATGGCGCCTCCCCGAAGCAGGATCTCGGCGCTATATCCAGACAGGGCCGCCAGCAAATGATGCCGATTGCCCTTACTTCATCCGGACCCTTCAAGGGCATAGTCACTCGGTGCGTGCAATCGCAGCGGATGCTGACACGCTTGTCAGCGGCAGCTACGACAACACTGTTCGGGTGTGGAGGATTAGCACTGGAGAGACTGTACACGTCTTGCAAGGGCATTCGCAGAAGGTGTATAGTGTTGTCTTGGACATGAGCCGCAATAGATGTATCTCGGGAAGTATGGATAGCTTCGTCAAAATCTGGGACTTGGAGACCGGATCTTGTATCCACACCCTCGAGGGCCATTCATTGCTGGTTGGTCTACTTGACTTACGAGATGAGCGTCTGGTCTCGGCTGCCGCAGACAGCACCCTGCGGATTTGGGATCCAGAGAGCGGACGATGCCAGTCAACACTTACGGCACATACAGGTGCCATCACCTGCTTTCAGCACGACGGACGAAAGGTTATTAGCGGTAGCGACCGGACGCTTAAGATGTGGGACATTCGCACGGGCGAGTGCATCCAAGACCTCCTCACAGATCTTAGTGGAGTCTGGCAGGTCAGATTCGATGAGCGACGATGCGTGGCTGCTGTACAGCGTGACAACCTGACATATGTTGAGGTAAGTAGGACACTGTGCGAAGCAGAATCACTCGGTCATGTAGCTAACCAGGTATCGCCTTATCAGATCCTTGATTTCGGCGCCGTTCGTGATGGCAAGGCACCTGAAGACCTTGGGAGACGGATTCTCCTGAACGCCCCCGAAGTACAACGTATTATCGAAGAAGACAACTAAATCTTCTTGTTCACTATATACATACTTGATCGAGGCTTCAATATTCCAAGCGCTCCATTCGACATATTCGGGATTATGAATGCAGTGCGATCATACGAAACGAGAAGATGCGATTGGCAGTAGTCAACATCTGGCTTCCGTAGCCTATCAGCTGGTCGGTTCGATTGGCATCTCTTTCAACTCAGTACATACAGCTATGAATGGAAAGCAACAAATTCCCAACGCCAACGGGTATGATTGGGAACGAAGAAACGATGTAATGAGCCCAAAGGCTGCCTAGTTGACGTCGAACCACACTGGATCGGGGCCGCACTGAAACGACTACAAGCGTTCGCTTTGTTAGTATGATGTTGAGGAAGTAACTCTGTTTCAATGCATAGCATTTTAAGGACATGTAATCATGCATTATTCTGGCGAAGAGGTGCTATGATAGCTCCAGGACGAGCTTTGAGGGTTATTACATATTCATTTCGGGGAGCTATATGAACTCTTTCGCGATATACTTGAGGCTCAAAGCCCCCTGCGATGGTGGTCTCTACAGAGGGAAAACATTGCCGAAGATTAGGGGTGGCGTTGCGGGTTGGATGGCATCAGTCAGGTGCGAGACAAGCATGCTACAAGGCGTAATACCATTTGTAGGAGCAAGCCGGGTCATTCGTATAGAGAATCATGATGTTTTTTAACATGATGATAAACTTGGCCACCCTTCCGATGAGCTATTCATCAAAGTTTTCCTATATGCTTCGTGATGCGCCTGATGCCGATCCTGGGGCAGGATTGAAGGACCCGAAGGCTACCACAACTGGTGAAAGGTCACTTTTTGGGCCTGCTTAGATTTGAATAACAGCACGCCTTGCTGCCGGTCTAGATGCGACTGGGTTGTTTCCTTAGAGTCGAGTTACTAGATCGAAGAAGTATCCCAGGGACTACCCTGTCTTCCGACAGATATGGCCATACGTTCAGGATCGATCTTGTTCTGACTAGTCAAGGAGTCATGCACACGGGGAGGCTGAGGAGGTGTATGTGATTTTCTTATCTGATCGTAATTAGGGATGGGGTATGCGTGGCTGCCGTGGGTATGTCGGGGGCGCGAGTGAGATTGTAGGACGGGGAGTATGAGGGGGAGGAGAATGCGCGGGGAGTGTGGTGTTGTGGGCAGGCAGGCAGGCACGGGGTACGGGTGGCCGAGCGTTTCTTGCACTTTCTCATTCACTCACCGCTCTCCGTGGTGTAGATAGAGGACGATGTCTCGGGGGGTCCAATGAGGTTATATAGTTGTAGGCCAATAACTTTAACATGAAAGGGGCGCCGCGCGTTGGTGAGTGGGGGAGGATAGGGCTTCATGTATGGTTATTCCACTTCCACTCCTAGTCGCTAATATCTACGTATAGGATTTCTCTAATACGGTGCTCCTCCTATGGTAGGGAGGTTGTGTCGGGTACGCTATACTCGGATGGCACTGGGATATTCAAAGCTCCATGGACGAACATCTGTCAATGAAGAAGACGCGTGAGATGTGTTAGTGTTTCATATTCTCAAAAAGCGGTTCTCGGGCATGATGAGTGAGGACTGCGGTTTTCCCATCTGATGGCTGTTACGGTCTAGAGTGGGGACTTGAGAGATTAAAAATAGATGGCATTAGGTATCGTACAAAGGCTTATTGCCTTGCGCATGAGTTTGGTGATGCAGATTTGATCGCATGATGCGGCTAGCCTCCGTTGAAGATCCAGGTGAATTTGGTAAAGCTGCGTGCTGTGCCGGTGTTTTCACCCCCGAGAATGGCATGACGTGCAACAATTTATCAACATACAGCACCAACTTGCTGAGGTTGCGTAAGGTAAGTGCCTTCCACTCAACCCCGAAGCATTACGTATACTCAGTTGAATCACCCTTAGCCTGAGACCCCTGAGCTGTACCGCAAGCCTAGTAACGAGAGAAGCCTCTCTTTCAAGGCATACTCGTGCCGCCTAACACTAACCTTGGTGTGTTTGTTATTAAAGTCCTACAGACTTGTTGATCTTGCCTATCTCACAGCCTCAACCCGCCCCAGCTAGCTCGCATGTGGCTGCAGGAATGGCTGGAGGCGGGCGTTCTGCGGCCAACTCTGAGGGAAACCCCGCTTCAACGATGCGTAGATACGTGGAATAGGCTACGTTGACTGCGGCACTGATATGCAGCTGCGCATTCGTCTGGGTATGCCACTCCCTTTCGTAAACCTCAATCTGCTCATCGACCCTACTGATCGACCGCAACTTATTCCGACGAAATTGTCTCATCTAACAAAAACGTCCGTAGTCATTTCTGAGTACGATCCCGAGTTTGTCTTGCCATTTCATTCCACACCATCGCGGCGTCATACGAGGCTACGCGAGTCTGACACAAGATGCGGCTATTCAACATCGACACATACAGGCTCGAAGAGTTTGTAGACGTACAATCGGCGCCACGATATGCCATACTTTCACATACCTGGGGGACTGGGGAAGCGAGACTCTACGACCTCGAGAGAACAGATGTTCAAGAACTCGCTGGTTATCACAAGATCGAGACTGCTCCCGCCAAGCCCGTCGTGACGGCTACCAGTACATATGGATCGACACCTGCTGTATTGACAAGAAGAACCTGACAGAGCTTTCAGAAGCTATCAATTCGATGTTCGAGTGGTATAAAGAAGCAGAAGCTTGTTACGTATTCCTAGGCGACGTCCAGTCAGACCGTGGAGGAGTTGTCACCTATTCTCAGCTTCAAAATTGTCGATGGTTTACGAGGGGCTGGACTCTACAGGAGTTAATCGCTCCAAGAAAACTTCGCTTTTTCGACCGTTCTTGGGACTGGATTAGTGCAGTTACTGAAGATGAAGACGACTTGGACATTGAAGACGAATGGATGCCAAGAGCTATACCACGTATCACCGGCATACACCCGCACGCTTTCAACTGGTCAAATTTCGGGTGTGGTCAGGAATATTTAGATAGAGCTACTGCCGCCGAGAAGTTTTCCTGGGCAGCTACCCGCAAAACTACGAGGAGAGAAGATATGGCATACAGCTTGCTGGTATGTTCCACCACATCACCAAATTTATTGTTCTAATTCATGTTTTGGATAGGGTATTCTTGGAGTCAACATGCCTCTGTTATATGGTGAAGGCAACAGAGCATTCATCCGCCTCCAAGAAGAGTATATTCGACAGCACAACGACCCAAGTGTGCTCTTCTGGGGCCTGGACACCCCCCTTGAAGGAGAATGGGACTCACGGAATGATGCATTGTCTAGATCACCTTCTTCTTTCAGTGGCTGTGGGATCTTGGCAAACATCAGGGAGGTGAACTTTGAGGGAACGCATGAATCGACTGATTACCGGGTTCAGTGGGCAAAGAACAATATGCCATTAACCTTCTCATGCACAAACAACGGCCTCCAAATTGAGCTGCTGCTTCTGTCGTCTGAGGAGAACGTAACTTTTGCATGCTTCAAATCCTTGTCAGACTTCAATCTCGAGTGGCCAGGGTGTCAATTAAAGCAGCACGCATATCATCCATTCGACCCAGATACAGCGGCTCCATGGTCATTGGCGATAGCTCTTCCGCTTGTAAAAGTACTATCCAACCCTACCCTCGGCAGAGAAGTCTATACGCGCATCAGATTTTCTCCGCCATTCTTTCTTCCCCCGGACATGTGCCACAAGGGTGAATTACGAACTATTATCCTGACGAATGGGTCTTCTACTTGTTTCCCGACATTATCACCTTTATTTTATGTTAACCCACAAGGAACAACCAAAGCCGGCTTCAAGTTAATGAGTATTTTACCCCCAACACCTGAAATAAAACGCTTTGATAATGACTTCGTATTCACGAAACGAAAGGGTCTTCATTATGTTGTCTTTAGAGGATTTAGCAGCATATATCTTGTGCTGACTATATTCTCACTACCGCTGCAAACAGAATTCACGGCAGAATTATGGCTTACCAAAAATCCAACGTATTACTTAATATTTTCAGATTCACTAAATGTTTTTCCCCAAAAAAAACCAAAGGTTCTGGGGAAGATTCGCGTGGATCGCAACATGCACGACCCGCCAAGTCTCAAAGTGGAACGGCCCCAAGGATTGCCTGGAACATTAGTGTTTGATATCTGTGTTGATGGACTATCTCGATATTGCATGGCAATCAAAACTGAGTGGCTGAGCTAAGGGGTAAAGCTCAAAGATATAGATGGTATTATCATAACAAGGCTGTGATTTATAATGGTTTTGTAAAGTCTTTTTAAAAGTATAAATTTGCTAAATTGATATTTTTTCCATGTTCTACCCACTGACGACGAGATAATAGAGTAGTTATTGACGGGATGAAGTGGGCGCTTGCAGTTCCAAAGCCTTTAAGGCGTTTCTATGTTTCACTCTTAACTAGTGTCTTTCCTGCCTTTTGTTTGGCTTCTTCACAAGGGCGCGCGCACGCGCACACACACACACACACAGCAATGCTTATTATATCCCAGCAGTGGAATTTGGTTTGAGCAGCGTAATAAACACATGATGGAGAACTCATTCCGAAATGGAAGGGGCGAACTCTACTGGACCAATCTGCACTTGCACAGAGTCTAGAGCTTCGGATATAGTCAGCGAAAGAGCGCGGTGTTTTCCACCGTCATAATCTTTGAGACGGCCTGGCCTTTAATAAAGTTCTAACGACAATGTTTGATATAGTTACACCCTGGTTACTTGCTGCCTCATAATTTTGCAATGGGGTTTTATCAGGCGCATGGAAGTGGTATAACTTCTCTAAAGAGCGAGGTACTCACCTCCATGCTGAGAATTTTCGTCATAGGATCCTCGACGTTGTCGGTGAAACGACCGAACTCGTCGAGATTCAGCTCAACCATGCCTGATCTGGCGTTTCCCCTAACATTGTAGTCAAAGCTTCGCCGTAGTTATATCGAAAGGTCTCTAGCCTTGGAGACCCAAGAACAGCAGTTGACGACGGTTGCCTTATCTTCGCTGGATAGCATCGCCGTGCATACCCTAAACTCCATAGAGACCATAGACAGGCCAGGAACTTTCCATTACAGGGCGCTGATACCGGATCAACCAGTCATCCCAGTACTGTAATCAGGGTTCGAGCTATCCGAGAGACCTTTCTGGATCTTTTCCACCTCTGCTTTGTGCCGTGAGGGTTGGCCATGGCGGGTCATTAGTCTCCAATAGTAATTTTGAAAGCCGCAAAACCGGTTTCCGCCTCTTTCAGCGCTGGCATGTCGTTGAGGGCATTGGCACAGGCTAGTTACTATCAAAGGTTCAAGGCTCACTTCACGGGGAAGATTGAAATGCGGTTGATCACACTCAAATCGGACTGGCAGGTGGTTGCCGGGAGCGATGTCGCTGAAATAGAGAGCTCTAGTACGAGTAGCTAATGGCAGGTGAATCAGATGTGTCTTCGTCTTGTAACTACCATGGCCTCGCATAAGCAATGAACCCTGGTTGCAAGTGTGGCGCGGAGAGAGATTCGGCATTGAAGGCTGCGTTTGTAAAATTGAACTTGGAAGTATGGCTGGCCCAATTTTTGGACGCAGCGTCAAATACATTTATGGAGCTGTAAGAGGCTTCCCGAAAAAAAATCAGTGACATGAAACCAAACTTTGGTGTCTGCGTCTCCCAGCTGGGTGAAAACTCTGAGTACAGTCGAGCATTTACATAAGCTCCTAGATATACGGTATTCTTTTGGAAAACTTGCGGGCAGAAGCAGCACTGTTACCCAAAAGTGAAGAACGAGGAACTTCAGAGCGATGCTATTGCTGACAGCGGCTTCTGAATTCGATATAGGGTGAAGCTTGAGGTTGAAGCTTGGTGGTGTTGATTGTTGTGGTGGTTGTGGAGAAGAGTTGGGGTGGCCATTACCGTTCCAAGGATTTAGCGAGTGATGCAGAAGTCTTGGGCGGTTTGTTTGCCTTACAGCACATTTCAATATAATCACAGCATCAATCAAATGGTGGTATTGTTTGTGCAGGAGCATCATTGATGGGATGGTTGGATGTGGATGTATGTGCTTGTACTCCCAGAGGTAAATATGGGAAGAAGTGTGACTACGAGAGTGGTAGGTACTTAAGAAGTACTTACCTAATAGCTTTCCAAGGGACAGCACCTGGCATAGTTACAGGAGGTAAGGTTTATTTAGTAGAACGGGTATTGCTTCTATAGCGGCGGTTGCGACCGTGAATACCTACTTTAGGTACCTACAGACTTGCCATTTAGTGGCCCTGCTGGGGCGCTACTCCCCTGAAGCCAGCGGGCCGACCAGCTGTGGAGGTGCACTATGCCATCATCGGATGTTGTACTCTTGCACGTGCCTGTGCAGACGCGTCTGCTTTCCGCACAATGCCATACCATTGCTTCACCTGCTGGTGCTCTTCTGGAACATCAGACTAGGAGGCAGACCCTGACCACTTCTGTGCCATCTCGCAGGCTAAATACATCAGGGAAGGCTTCTTCTTCTCTCTATCCACAAATACTATAGTCTGTCTGGTCCTGCTTCTTCAGCTCCGGCTGCTTCAGCTTCTTGGCTCAAACGCCCAAAACACCGTTGATATCACATCAAGCCTGGAGCCATGTCAGACTATGATTCTGGAGACGACCTGCTGGGAGATGTCAGTGTGGACAATCTCCTCACTGGAAGTAAGAGATCTCTTGGTGACCCTACCGAAGGCCAGGCAGCCAAAAGATCCAGGTCTTCGGGTCCATCCCAGTACGACTCTATTGCTCGTTCTGTCCTGAAGGAAAATTTTGGGTTTGGAAGCTTTCGCCACGAGCAGGTTCGTCTTGAAGCTCTTGGTAGCCTCATTCTCAGCACTGAGTCATACGGGGTACATACTGACAGTCCAGTATCCCTAGGCTGCTGCAATCAACTCTGTCCTCCAAGGCGAGAATGCGCTCGTCATTTTCCCAACAGGAGCTGGCAAGTCGCTATGCTATCAGGTCTACTACCCCTTGACTCACTCGCATGGCAACTACTCATAAGTTGGCAGATTCCTGCCATCGCTTTCGAGAAGCTCGACCAAGCTGGCATAACCAAAGACCGGTCCCTCTTGGTCGGACAGGGCTCTGGAATCACTATTGTCGTCTCTCCTCTCATTGCTCTGATGAAGGATCAAGTAGATGCCTTAAAACGCAGAGGTATCGCAGCTGCATGTCTCGATTCGACAAAGACATATGAGCAGCAGCAAGAGATCAGCGCTTCCATGCGCGAAGGTCGCCTGCGTTTGCTATACTGTGCACCCGAGAGACTAAACAATGAAGGATTTGTCGCGAGCATGAAGTACGTTCCGGGTGGGATCCGGTTGGTCGCTGTTGACGAGGCCCATTGCATCTCGGAATGGGGACACTCATTCAGGCCAGATTATCTCAAGGTCGCCCGTTTTGGTAAGGTCGCCCCGTACAGGCTTTCATATGGCAGAACTGACCGACCATAATATCTCAGTGAAGGAGATCAAAGCTGAGAAGGTTATCTGCCTCACAGCGACTGCTACACCACGAGTCGCAGATGACGTCAGCAAAGCTTTTGACATCAAAGACGCGGACATCTTCCGCACGTCCCCGTACCGACCGAATTTACGATTAGAAGCTCAATCTGTTGTGCACAAGAAAGACAAGTTTCCACAACTTGTTGAGTATTTGAGAACCCATCCAGGCCCGACTCTGGTCTATGTCACCGTCCAGAAGCAAGCAGAGGAAGTGGCGGAAAGACTGCACAGCCACGGTTTTAACGTAGGCGCCTTCCACGCCGGCCTCAAAACCGAACAGAAGACAGCCGTCCAAGATGCCTTCATGGCAGGCAAAACGAACATCGTAGTTGCCACTATTGCTTTCGGCATGGGAATCGATAAGTCAGATATCCGCAACATCGTGCACTTTGACTTTTCCAGCACAGTCGAAGAATATTCCCAGCAGATTGGTCGTGCGGGGCGAGATGGGTTACCAAGCCATTGCATGATATATCTCTGCAATGACGACTGGTGGATGCGGGAAAACTTTGCTCGGGGTGATTTATCCTCTCGAAGTTCTCTGTACAGACTCCTCGAAGACATATTCAATCAGGAGATCGAGAAGTCTCCCGGCGGCGATGAGGTTATCAAGCTAAGTCAGTATGCCCTGGGCCGAGATTATGAGTACGTGTTCCCCCGATTCCCTCTCTTTTATGGCCTACTCTCCCCCTTTACAGTTTTTGTTGGGAAATCTGCACGAAACTCGCAAGGAACTCCTTCACCCTCAGTAATCGAAGAGCAAAGCGAACTTTTGATAACCATTCTCCAGTATCCGCTCAAGCCCACTTGCCATATTGTTAGCGACGCTCGAGTTGCGATTCGGTCTCTTGCGCGCCATTACACCGGAATATAGCTCGTATCAGTTCGAAGCGACGCCAAAATATCATGTTGAAACAAGTAACATGTTTTCTTCTCCTGAGGCAAAAGCCATCAGGGACGCTGCTAAGAAGGCGAGGAAGTATTACAGCGTCGACGTAGGTAATGTCTGCCGAAACATGGGGCTGTTGCGCGCCGATGTAGTGCGGACATTGAATCAGTTTCACGACAACGGTTTAATCATCCTCAAAGTCGGTGGCGTTGTTAACCGCTACAAGGTCCTGAAGCCTCTCCCCAAGTCTCGCGAGGAGATCGAGGCAATTGCTGACAAGCTGCATGCCGAAATGGAGGCTCGCGAGGAAGACGCCATGCAGCGTACACAGAAAGTAATTGATCTACTCACGAAGCCCAAATGCTTTGCGCTCTCGCTGGCGCAGCATTTTGGCATGGGTCTGCCAGATAGAAAGACCAAGTGTGGACATTGCACACACTGCCTCACGGGGAAGCCTGTGACGATGCCACCCAAGCCGAGTCAGCCAGTGGATATCGCGGGAATCCAGAAGATCCTGAAGGAGTGTGAAGTCCGAGATGACCCGCGTTTCCTCGCACGTGTTGCTTTTGGTATAAAGAGTCCTCGCGTAACGCAACTAAAGCTCGACAAGAAGCAAATCTTTGGCTCTTTGGAAGACCATGACTTCAAGGTAGGATAGTCCCTCCCGGGGACGATGAACGTGTAACTGACCGATCAAGTCTCTCTTGAAAGAGTTCACCAATGCCTGTCGAGCCTCAGGGTCTGAAGAGCACTGAGTCGGCGTACGTGTTAGAGAAAAGCTCAAGTAGCCACAGGCCTCGCTCGGTCCAAGAACCCTCGCATGAAGCGTGTATCAGTACGATGTGAAGGCGTGTGCCTGAGAAAGGGTCCAGAAAGTCTGAGCTCTCAGTGCGCGATAGGAGGTCTAGGTCGCATGTATAGTATACCAGGTTGTGCCTGAACATGGTGGGTGTGCCGGGGTTTGTGGCTCAATTCTCAAGATGGTGTAGGACCTGAGCTACACCCAATCAATCGCAATCCACGGTCTGGGTAAAATGGCGATATGTTGTATTCAACCGGATTGACAACGTCCGTAGTGCGGCCACTTCCTTCTCCGATACAGGGAGCATTTACCTGGTTCCTGGGTTTTCAGACTACATATACTTCCTTGATGGTTCCCACTATGTGACCTCGACAGTCGCCACGCCTGACGATGACCTGAATCAAATCATAAGCAATTTCATGACACTGCCATCCACGTCACTATTCAGCACCCCCATAAGCGATATCAGTGAAGAAAACATGATGCCTGTTCCTACACTTCAAAGGTCACTCCTGCTCTTGTCCTCCGTAGGCCTGATTGCGGCCACTGCTCTACCAGTAGCCGTGGGTGTGGACGCCACTCGCGCACCAGCAAGCCAACAGCCAGCTTCATGTGCCGAGACCTCAGACCCAACCACATTCTCTTTCAAGGACATCACCTACCTGCGCTACGAGACCTCGTCCTGCTGTGGTGAATCGCAGCCCAACTCCAGTGCGTGACTTTCATAAACCCCCCCTTTATCCTTTCCAGCGTATCTAGAACCTTCAGTGGAGTGATGGGGTCTTTTTCACTCCCAAAACCTAGGAATGCTACTGCGGAACGTCTCCCAAACCATCTCAGTTTCACTTGAGCTCATATGACACAGCCGTCCTAGCCTTCGAAGTCGCGAACAGCGCCACGGGCGTCTCAACGAGCTGCGCGTGCCAGAACGTCATGGTGCAGGGCCACTGGGCGGACGACAGCGGCTACTGGTACGCGTGCACGGGGAAGACGGTGTCGGTGGGGGGCAAGGAGTACGGTGTCGAGACGAGCGCGCGGGTCGATTGGACGGGGTGGGGGGTCAGTGTGCGGCAGAGCTGGGCTTGCGACGAGAGGTATGTGGCTTGGCTACTTTTGTTCATTTCTCTGCGCGTGTGGTGGTGTTGAGTATGCTGATCGAGGCTCGGGTGTTGCAGTGCCAAGGTCACGAAGCTCTCGACGATGAAGCTGGCGCCAAGTTGTACGGAGAACAAGTCGGGGATGCAGTATATCAAGGAGTGCACGGTGCCGGATATGGTGGTGCAGGCTGCGTCGCAGTAACGCGGTCGATAGGTAGTGCTGCTCATGATTTACTTGCTCGTTCGACACGTGGAGGTAAGTACTGCGAAGGGGCAGAAGCGGTGCGCCCTGCTTTTTGAGAGACGGCATTGCCTATGATCCGAAACCGCGCCTGACATTAGCGACGGTGTCCTTCATGAGCGGCCCGATATCCCCGATGTTTGCTCTCGCAGATCCGACACCTTCCTTTATCCACTTGATAGACTCGGCCCCGGCGGCGACAGCATTATCGACGGCCTCCTTTCCAACGGTATTCTCTAGTGTGGTCGAGACAGGTGGGATGGCTTGTTCAATGCTCTGGATCCCATTCTTCAGCCACGGTACCGCCCCTTTTACGGTCTCAACGGCTCCGGATGCGTTCTCTTTGCTTACAATTCCTCGCACCGACTTTGCATAATGGCTGGCGGCCTTTCCCAAGATTTCAATAGCACTCATGATACCGCGCGTAGAACCGTGGTCCAGCAGGATCTCCCACAGCGATGCGCCCCTCTCGACTAGGAAACCTGCCGCAGGCAATAGACCAGTCTTCTTCGCGATACTTTCAGCCCTTGACCAGTACCACCAGGACACCACAGCCAAGGCCCCGAGAGTCAAGATTGCCTTTTTCAGGAAGCTGCCGCGGCCCGATGCTGGGGGCGGCTCTGTCGCGGGCGGTGGTAGCTCGTATCTTCGAGGTCCGGAAAAGCGTAGCGAGTGCGTATAGGGAGCTCGGGCTCGTCTGTGCCCTGCGGTGGACCAGGTTGCACCGTATAGATGACTATTCGCGTTGTTGGTGAGGAATGAGGTCCGCTCAGTAGCACGGTGCTGTGAGGGACGCGAGGCCTGAGTGTGAGATTGAGAGGGGTGGCTATAGTTGTACTGGCTTGCTCTCGGACCAGGTGATACATGAAGCGGACTGTTTCCTATTCTGGAGAAGATCTCGCCATGGGAAAATATCCTCGGGGCAGGTTCTGCGGGTACCGCATGTGGCATTTGAACAGATACTCGAGCCCAAGGATGAGGGATTTTCGTGAAAAAGTACACTTCCTCTATAAGTTCTTTATACGAACGTAACGAGAGATGAATTTCAGGATTGTCGTTTTTCAATCGTCGTAGACTCGTGAAAGTGATGGTACCGAGTTTTTTGGTGCATATATAAGACGATTTCCTCATCTTCATTGAATGATGCTCAAGTTTCAGGAGTTTGTCGGTATTTGGATGAGGTTTCGAAGGCTCGATCGGTAGGTAGTAGTCCCATAAGTTCTCTCTGGTGGCGTGCCTTTCGTCAAGACTCTTGCCGCCAAAAGAGGTGATCTAGGTATGTTAGAGCCCGTATCAACGAAGTCGGTATCACCTCCAGGAGTAGAGCTCGAACTTACTGGTAAAATAACAACTTTCCCATCTTCGCATTTAGGAGAGAGTATAACCACTGGATGATTGAACCATCCTTCGTCGATCTGTTCAATACCGGGTACCATGTTTCGCGGGGGCAACCACTTGATACTGCCAGCATAGTGGCCTCGTGCTTCTTCGGCTGCGCGCGTTGCACGCTCCGCCCTCCCAGGAGTCTGCCGGCGATGAGATTTTACTGTAATGCCGGGCATCGCACTATTTACCGATGAGGCACTGGCGAGTATCTGTTCAAGTGAGTTGTCGAGGTTTCCATTCAGGTTGAAGCATCGTATGTGTTAATGTGATGGACCTGTCAGCCTGATGAGGGGTAGGCATTTCAACGTGACAGCAAAGTGCAGAAATGAAGCGTCCTAAGCCAATCAACCGTGCATAGGCACTTGATTGGCGTCAACATACATCCCGCACATGCACGCCACGGTGTCTTTACAGAGCTGAATGATTTTCTCACCAGGTGATGAGCTTCCACTCTGGAGCAAAACCTTTAGTCGCGACTGCTAAAGGGATATGTATCGTACACGATTTCGATCTCATGGCCTCTCCTGTCAACAAGAGGAAAGAAGTTGATTTTTGTCCTCTGAAAAACAATATGAATTGAATCTGATTGGAATTCGTCGCTCGAACACCCACATTGAAACGTCGGAGTCACGAATCTGAAAGCATAATCTAAAACCAGTAGAAACAATGTAGAAGCTATGATAACCACCAGAATGCCCAAGGTATACATATAATTAGGCATTTCCCCAGAGTCAAATACGACCTGAACACACTCTGTACAAAAGCCCCTTCATATAAGAGCTGACGTATTGCAACATCTCTCGAACAGTGTCAGGAGGTGGGCGGCAGAGTGAAAGAGAGTTACAATATGGCAGCCGCTAGGTAGTGAGTAGGATGGAAGTGAATTGATCTCTGGCAGTTCCCAAATACCTTGGAGCTTCTAAAACCTTATATATAGCAACCCCTGATCGGACAGCCCCTAGGGTCCAGCTAAATAGCAGCCAAGGCGCCTGTTGCCCAGCCTTGTGATATACAGCTCATCAGAAAATGCGTACAGGATGTGCTTCTCGAACATCACAAGGGTCTATGCTTCCATAACTACAGATATCAAACTGGTCTATCATATTAACGAGTGTTGAGCAAATACGAATCGTTTCATTCCGAACTTGTTTCCCTCCTAGTCCATTCCTCAGTATCAACTCCTATTATATCCTTGCAAAAAAATCGGTAGCTTAACACTGGAGAACCCTGTCATTAGCTGGCGTTATCTGGATTGTAAGGTGATGAGCATTGTGAGCTTGTAAGTCATCAGTTGTCAATAGATAAGAACACACTCGGAAAAAATGATAACTAGTTATTATCAATCCACTATTCACGCATGGGATTCCAAAGCCTTTGTTGGGAAGTTGCAAACACGGCATGAGTGTGAGCTAACCCTTCTCTTACGTGTATTCAGTTCAGCACGTATTCTCTCAAAAGTCTGTCAGATAGCCAAGTATACCTACGGTTCTAGGAACTCAGTTGTCAAGCAAAGCGTTCCATCTATTGAAACGGGGCAAGACCTCACTGTATGTGCTGACGCAGTCTCACGACACGTATGTTGGGGGACCTAAGTGTCCTTCTGTATGTTTGATGGTACACTCAGATTGAACCTGCACCTGACAATACGGCTATGGGTTCGTCCCTGGATCGGGTACTTAAGTTCAGGTGTGGCTGGGGTAGACTGCTGACGATGGATTTGGTGAAGTACATAACAGCCGCATCACTGATACAGCACTTGCCAGAATGGTTGATCGTCGATGTGTGATGGGCATCCTGCACATGAGGTACGGGGTAATGGGATCAATATATATCCTGAGACCTGTGTCGGCACACTTAGAACATAGGTTGGTGAAACGTTTATCGAAACATCAATACGAGAATGAACGAGGCATTTACCTTCCCACAGAAAAATGATCATTAGAACACACAATCCGGGCGTCATGACACAGATCGAGGCATACTTACTCCGCAAAAACAATTTTTGTCCATTTACAAGAAGCCTCTAGACACTGCTAACTATTGTCTGCATAACTGACCAAAGTTGTCGATTCTCACTAAATGGATGTGAAGAATCAGGTCAGATCTAAAAATGCAGACCCATTTTATTGGGCCTGGTCGTTGAGCCTATCTCTCATTATAAAACACCCTACTTCCACTAGACAATGCCTTATTTCTATGATAGAGCCCTATAATTCACCCTTTTCTGAGTCTCGAAAGACTTACCTTTTTCATCGCCGCCGTCAGGGATGCACGGAATCATCCTTGGAACTAGCCTGGGTGCGGTAGCCGTATTGTGCTTGCCACAGGCAAAAGCAGAAGAGACGCAGATGGATGACTGTGAAACTTACCTTTCCCCAGCTCGAATTTTCCCCGGGCAGATATTCATATACCTGCACAAGATGATTCCGTTAACACCGAAACCCATTTGACTTCATGTGAGCAGGCTACTTGAACTACCAAACTTCTCCCGCAAAATGCGGCCGCACCAAGCGGCCCACATTCTGCGGGTCGACAACGGCGCCGGCCTTTGTGACGTATCGAGAGATGCCCCTCACTCGTCACCGGTAATGCACGCACATCGTAGACTGCCGTCAAGAGACATCGGGAGCCGCGCGGTGGCGGTACAATACGATCCGCCTGAGAGATCAGCCATGTCTTAAATCTATTATGGAAATGTAGCCACCCTCTCGAGGTTGCTGCAAGCCTAGTATTTGAGTGCAGCTTCCAGGGCCCCGCCATCAGCCCCCCGGGGCTACTGTGTGCCGACAGACTTGATCGCCATCACGGGTGGAGTATATCCTCGGCATCACCCCATGGTGCCCTTCCCGAAGACTTTAAAGCCACCGGCCCCGGCTCATCCGAGAGGTTCCTTGAGTTTTCCATCCAAATTCAGCACATCTCGAATCTTATTCGCGCCTCTTCCACCCTTCCATTGACACACTCCCTCGAGAAGACCACCTGCACCACCATGACTCTCATCGTCCATCATCTCCAGGTCTCCCAATCAGATCGCATCGTCTGGCTGTGCGAGGAGCTCGGCATCCCCTACGAGCTCAAGACCTACGAGAGGTCGCCCATCCTGGCCCCCGAAAGCTACAAGGCCCTGCACCCCATCAAGGCCGCGCCCGTCATCGAGGATGGCGACGTGAAGCTGGCCGAGTCCGGCGCCTGCGTCGAGTACATCTGCCAGACCTACGGCAAAGGCCGTTTCATGATCGCGCCCGGAGCCAAGGAGTACCCCGACTTCCTCTACTGGTTCCGTGAGTGAACCCCCCCCCCCCCCCAACAGTCACTCGCTCTCATGAACAATAAGTAGTTACTGACAAACTTGCACTAGACTTCGCCAACGGCACCTTCGTCTCGGCCCTCATGCGCCAGCTCACCGGCATGATGCTCGGCGCGGGCCCCGACAACGACAGCATGAAGCGCTTCAAGGAGAAGTTCGACTCCATTCTCTCCTTCATGGACGAGCGGCTCTCCCAGGTGCCCTGGCTCGCCGGCGACGAGATGACCGCCGCCGACGTGATGAACGTCTGCGGCCTCACCTCGCTGCGCTGCTTCGCGCCCTACGACCTGAGCGGGTACAAGCACATCCTGGCGTACCTGGAGCGCGTGGCGGGGCGCGAGGCGTACCGGCGGGCGCTGGAGAAGGGGGACCCGGAGCTCGAGGTCGGGCAGCTCACGGGCGGGCCGCCGCCGCCGCTGCAGAAGGGGCTTGCGGCGGCGATGAAGGCCGGGGGAAAGTGAGGAGTGGATAGCGCGTGGTACCTAGAGAGAAGATTGGCTCGCGGTCTGGCGTCAGATACATAGGAGAGCCACGGCACGATGAACGGGGGAAGAATTCTGGGTATCGACAATGAGTGCGTATGACACATGTGTTGTAATGATAGATAAATAAAATGACGCAATACCAAGTTAAAACACTATCACGCTTTTCAACAAAGATCAAATGCCTTCAATAATCTGCCGTAGACTCTTCCACCGCCCGCCGCACCTCGAATCTCTTTCCCGGCGGCCACTTCTTCGAACAATACAGAATGACCAGGGTGAACACAATCTCCAGCGCGAAGAACATGGCCGCCATCTCGTACCCGATGCTGAACCGCGGCGCCTCCCCCGTGTTGTACACCAGCAGCGGGACCCAGGCCGAGAACGTGAAGGCCGCCGTCTCGACGACGCCGATGATGACGGCGCGGTGCTCCGCCGAGTGCGAGCAGATCTCGTTGACCCAGGTGATGATCAGGGCCCCGGCGCCCGTCTCGAGGAACGTGAGGAGCCAGCCCGCCATCATGGCCGCGGTGTCGTGCTCCGGGTAGATCGACAGGATGATCGTGCCCGCCATGGCGATCAGACACGCGGCGATGATGACGGGCCAGCGCACCCGCAGCGCGTCGCTCGCCCAGGCGTACGACAGCGTGAACAGGATCTGCGCGCCGTAGCCCGCCGTCGGGATGATGTTGACCTCCTCGGTCGTGTACGTCCCGGTGGCCTTGAGCCAGAGGTTCATGTAGGAGTAGATGCGGATGCCGAGCACGTGCACGATGAAGACGGCGCAGAAGAGGTACACGGGCCACGAGGTCGCGATCTCGCGGGCGACGGCCCAGGTGAGCTTCTTCATGGGCCGGCGGCCGCAGCGCTCCATGCGGCCGATGGCCTGGTCGCGGTCCGGGCCCTTGAGCCAGCCGGCCTTGGTGGACGTGGGCGCGTCGGGGATGGCCCAGTAGCCGTAGAGGGCGATGGGGACGCCGATGATGCCTGTCGAATGCTGTCAGTGGTTTGCCGGGGCTTGGCTCAACGTCGGGATAGGTACATACCGTCGAAGACGAAGAGCCACCTCCAAGCTCGCAGACCAGCACGCCCGTCCATGCCGCTGTATAGTGCGGCCTGCAGATATCTATATGAACACGGTCAGATGCGGCCACTTTCAGAAGCCAGTTATAGTCTGCTAGTCACTCACCCGGAAAACATCTGCGCAGCACTCGACGAGGCCTGGAAGATGCACGAACGCTTGCCCAGCTCCGCCGGCGTGTACCAGTTGCCGAGCAGGGTCATGATGCCCGGGTACGCAGAAGCCTCTAGCAAGCCGACAAAGAAGCGTAGCGCGTAAAGCGTCTCGACGTTCTTGGCGCCGGCCATCCCGATGACGAAGACGCTCCAGATGATCTCCAGCGTAGGCAGCCATACCGACGGCCGGACCTTGGTCAAGACCAGCTGGGACGGGAGTTGGCCCAGGATGTATCCTACGTTCCAGAAGGTGGTGAGGAGATTGAGCTCGTTGCCCGACATGACGAGGTCCTCTTTCATCCCCGAGACATAGGCATTGCTCACCTATCGTGCATCGTGAGTTTGTTTTTCGTGTCATGACCATGAAGAGGGATATGCGATGCAACCTACATTCGTCTGGTCGAGATATTTGACAAAGTACGCCACACAGCAATAGCTGAGGATCCACCAGTCGATCTTCGCAATGAACTTGCGCTCCTCCGGCGTCTTGTCGAGCGAATCCCACACGACGGAGGCAATCTTCTGCTTCAATGACCTCTTCGGCGCACGGGTCTGGTCCACGGATGCAAGGTCGACCGATGGGTCAGCCTTCTCCCCTGTCGGCACCTTCTCGATATCTCGCTCCATCGCCGACTCAGGTCTGCAGCAAGCAAAGGATGTTCTAGAAACACGCTGAGCCGCAATCACAATCGCTTGTATGCAGGTCTGGAGATCCCGAGTGTCCCAGCAGTCTGGGTAGCCTTCGCTTCGCTCTGTATGCTATATATGTGTACGCGAAAGCCTTGCCGTTCCCTGCCTTTGGGTACCCGGCAACGGGACAGGGCCTGCACAGATCCCGTGGCGATAACGTGATGGGAAATCCGGATGGTGAAAGGGCCCCTGGGCTGACCAGGACGGAGCTATCAGTACGAAATAGGTAGCATGATAGGGCTGTCGGCGAGGGACCCGACGGTCCCAGGCGATCTGCAACCGGCCTTCTCTCCGGCACGTTGGTGCCGGCAGGACTGAAAGTTCCCGAACGTATGGTTAGAATGTTGGCACGACTCACGTATACATGGACTACAGTCAATTCACCCACTTTGCGAAGTCATCCCACGGGAACCGCAAGGGTCTTTTGGTATATTCATTGTGAACAATCTGCATCAAAACCCCGTTGTACTATTGGTAAGGCAATCATCGTGACCGTGCGTCGTTGTGCTGTAAAAGAATGGACAGACGTCAAGGGTAGATCCCCCAAAGGCCTGACAGCAGGCACACCTCGACCTGCCTCAACCACTGATATACCATGCAACGTTCAGCTAAGGTGTGTCTTGGCCACTGCTGTAGAAGTTATTGAGAGCATGATAGGACCCTTAATATGGGGAAGCGGGAGAAACGGGTCTTGACTCGTGGTTCATCTTACTGTAGTGGGAGATTCCAGTCGGAATCTTGCCGATGCTAGCATCCATACCAGCTCATCGAGACCCCGAAACCAACGCCGATGTAGGCAAACGTGCAAGTGATGGAAGTATAATTCAAAAAGACGTGATATAGACGACGAATATCATTACGACTACCAAATCATCCCAGCAAGTCGCTTTCGCTTCCACCAGACGCAGAACAGCCCATCATGGTGACCGAGACGGAAGCCCGCGCCATCTACGCCGACGCCATCCACTTCGATGGCCTGAACATCTGCAACTTCTCGCGCGAGATCTTCGAGTCGTGGCACAAGGGCGGTTTCACTGGCGTATCCTGCACCTGCGGCCTGTGGGAGAACTTCCAAGGCAGCATCCGCAACGTGATCCAGTGGAAGAAGTGGTTCGACGAGCACAGCGACCTGATCGTCCAGGCGCACTCCGTGTCCGACATCCGTGCCGCCAAGCAGGCCGGCCGCACCGCCGTGCTGCTCTCGTGGCAGAACACGGCCGGCATCGAGGACCAGCTCGACTACCTGCGCGTCTTCCGCGACCTCGGCGTCCGCAAGATGCAGCTCACCTACAACACCCAGAACTACTCCGGCGCCGGCTACACCGAGCTCCGGGACTCCGGGCTCACGGGCTTCGGCCGCGAGGTCGTGGACGAGATGGCGCGCCTGGGCATGGTGCTGGACCTGAGCCACGTCGGGCCGCAGACCAGCGAGGACGCGATCCGGCACGCGCCGGAGGGGAAGCCCCCCTGCTTCTCGCACGTGCTGCCGGCCGGGCTGCGGGAGCACCCGCGCAACAAGTCGGACCACCTGATCTGGCTCCTGGGGTCCCGGGGCGGCTTCGTGGGGCTCTCGCAGTTCGGGCCGCACATGCGGCGCGACAACGACAGCACCGTCGACGACTACGTCGACGCGCTGGACTACGTCATCGGGCTCATTGGCGAGGACCTTGTCGGCATCGGGTCCGACTCGAGCGAGGGCCACGGCCGGCCGAGCGACTTCATGGCGTGGTGCAATAAGGATAAAGGGTACGCGAGGCGGCTGACGCCCTGGGGCAGCCAGAAGGTGGTGAAGCCCCTGGGCCCGCTGGCGGAGCGTGCCGAGCTGGCGTGCGCGATGGCGAGGAAGGGCTGGAGCGAGGAGAAGATGCGCAAGGTGCTCGGGGAGAATTGGCTTAATTATCTAGAAAAGATATTCGGGTCGTGAAATCACGGAGTCCATATCACATTGTGACTATCCAGCGCTTCTGCAATCATCTTCTGGCACTATCTGTCCTATTCCGGGGCGCCGTGATGGCTAATAGAACACGAGGCTTCAGCACCCGCCTCAAGCCTTTGCACGTTAGACATTCATCGGTGTCCTGAAGCCATGCGCTTACATTACATGGGAGTGGCTGGGTGCTAAGTGTTCGTCTGCTGGTGCTGCTGTCAGAATTTGGAACATTGATGCTGACAGATTTGCCGGCACGCAGAATTCAATGACCGCGAACGTGCTATATAAATAGACCTCGGTAGCTGGGCAAAGGATGAAGTAATCATTGTCTACCATATCTGAAGGCGCTTCCCGTGCGACTGATCATGAACAGTCAAGGTGAGTCTGATTGAGTCATGTCATCATCATCACAGGTGGACCAATCCTGCGCTCGCTCCCACGGCACCGCCCCAGGAAACATCATCTTACACCTAGTATAAGTAGCTGTAAGGATGATCCTGTGTCACCATTTTAGACATGAGATCTGCCTAATTGATCTGACATGGCACGCGGAGAGAGGAGCTATTCTCACCCCGAAGCCATGTGCGGCGGACGGGGAGCGCATCGCTCGCGAGATGCCGATCATATTTTATGGAAAGGGTTGCATCCACCCCGCCCGTTCCAGGACCTCACTTGCTCTCTTGTTTCATTTTCGACTCAATCCGATTCCGATATTCATCTCATCGCAACGCATAGACACAACAAACACCTCTTGGCCAGTGAATTGTCAGATCATCCAGATATTCTGATAGTTCATCAACTCCATCGAACATGGCCCCAAAGGCGGCTGCGCCGATAGATATCCTCTACCCAGATCGGCTGGATCCGATATCCAAGCTCGCATATCCGACGACGCCCGGGACCTGGTACCAATGGAACAACGAGTTCTTCGCGGCCCTCCAGACCCGAGGTCTCGTATCTTACGTCCTGGAGGGTGTTCCCGAACCACCACCACCCGCAGCCGTGAAATGGAGGATGGAGCGCCACACCGTTAAATATTACCTGCAGGACTCGCTATCACCAGAGGTCAAGCGCGAACTGCAGAAGGCGGGGCTCGACGTGGCCAAGGAGAATGACCCGAAGAAACTATACGACGAGGTGCGCAGTCTCGCTGAATCCCAGCGCTCAACGCCGTCTATCTACAGCGAGTTCACGGCCGAGGAATGGCCTCTGCCTCCATCTCATGCCGGGCCCTCCCAGCCGCAGCACGTGCCGACGCTGTCGATACCGACCCGGTCGCATCGCCGCAACCTCGACTCCATCTCCGAGAAGGTGACCAGTGAAAGCGACCTGATGGACGAAGACGGAAGAGAAGGAGACGACGAGGGCTGGAGCCCAATCTCGCGGCCAACAACCATGTCCGAGTCCGCCTACAGCGTCGAGGTGTCGTCCCCCGAGCCCATGCATGAGCGCATCGTGCGCGTGACCCAGGACCTGCGCTCCCTCACCGCCTTCTACAGCATCGAGAGCTCCGCGACGCGGCACGCGCGCCTCAACGAGTTCTACGCCGCGGAGCTGAAGGACCTCGCCACCACCGCGCCCTTCTTCTCGTACGCGCAGGACGAAAAGGCGGACTACCTGCTCCTGAAGAACTATCTCCGCCGCGCCCAGCGGACGCTCAAGCTCGACCGGGAGCGCGACGAGGCGTTCGCGCCGTTCGTGGCGCCGTTCGCGGGCCCGATCACGGCGTGGTGCGAGAGGCGGCAGCGCGTCGAGATGCTGGACCCCAAGACGATCGCCGACAGCTTCACCGACATCGCGCGGGAGGTGGCGCGGTCGCAGGAGCACGTCGTGCAAAACGCGGGCAAGTACTCCAAGGCGACCGGGTTCCGCGCCGCGCGCACCGTGGCGGCGCTCCGTGGGCACCTGAAGGAGATGATCGAGTTCTACAAGGGCTATGATCCCATGTTCGACTGGTGGGTCGAGAAGCCGTACAAGGCCCTCGACGCGGCCCTGGCGCGCGCCGTGGATCACATCCGGGACGTCCTGGTCGGGGTGAAGCCCGGGGACGAGGACACCATCGTCGGCGAGCCCATCGGCCGGGAGGGACTGCTGACAGAGCTCGAGGCGGAGATGATCCCCTACACCCCCGAGGAACTCATCCAGATCGCCGAGACCGAGTACGCGTGGTGCGAGCGCGAGATGAAGCAAGCCTCCACCGAGCTGGGCTTCGGCCCCCACGACTGGCGCGCCGCCCTTGAGCACGTCAAGAACCTCTACGAGCCCCCGGCCTCCCAGCCCACCTTCGTCCAGAACCTAGTGGACGAAGCCGCCTCCTACGTCCAGCGCCACGACCTCGTCACCGTGCCCCGCGTCGCCGCCGAGGCCATCCGCATGACGCGCATCCCGCCCGCCCAGCAGCGCGTCTCGCCCTTCTTCCTCGGCGGCCGGCGCCTGCAGCTCTCGTATCCGACCGGCACCATGCCCCACGACGCCAAGCGCATGGCGCTCCGCGGCAACAACCGGCACTTCTGCAAGGCCACCGCCTTCCACGAGATGGTGCCGGGCCACCACCTGCAGCTCTTCATCGGCGACCGCGCGCGGCCGTACCGCGGGAAGCTCTTCACCACGCCCTTCTTCGTCGAGGGCTGGGCCCTGTACTGGGAGATGGTGTTCTGGGGCCGGGGCGACTTCTTCGCCGGGCCCGAGGACCGCGTCGGGGCCCTGTTCTGGCGGATGCACCGGTGCGCCCGCATCGTGTTCAGCCTCAAGTTCCACCTGGGGCAGATGACGGCGCCGGCGTGCGTGGACCTGCTGGTGGACTGGGTCGGGCACGAGCGCGCGACGGCGGAGGGGGAGGTGCGGCGGAGCTTTAACGGGGACTACGCGCCGCTGTACCAGGCGGGCTACATGCTCGGGGCGCTGCAGCTGATGAAGCTGCGGGAGGAGGCGGTGGGCAAGGGGCCGGGGATGATGCGGGAGAAGGAGTTCCATGACAAGGTGCTGAGGGCGAACACCATGCCCATTGAGATGCTGAGGGCGTTGTTGCTGGGGAAGGACCTGAGCGAGGACTTCAAGTCGGAATGGAGGTTCTATGGGGGTAAGATATAGCATGTCGCAGCGAGTGAAGCTTGCATGTTAGGCGTTTGGCTGTTTATCTGGCGTCGGAGAATGAGGGTCAGATGATATACAATAGTATTATATGAGTTGGATGTGTACTGTATCAATGTTAAACCAAACCATCATATTCGATGACTGAACACGAAGTACATATGTCAACCAAGATATCGCTATTGTTACTCGTATATCACCAGTAGTACTTCTAATATAATTAACAGCAGCCGTAAACAAACAGTCGGGTAGTCATCTTTGCCAGCCTGCTTAGAATTATATACAGAGTAGAGACAGCAACATTTGTGGCCACCATTCACCAACTCTTTACGAACAGGTACGGCTAAATATGCCAGACGACGATGTAACCTGGACGTCTTATGCGTGGTTCTCAATCAGGCACCATGGGCTGTACTATTATCCATAGCCCTAGTTGATTTGTATGCCTACGGCTCCGAATATGCTTCATCTCTCTAGAAAATATTCAAACATGTAATAGTATTGCGAGATTGCCGCATTGCGACCATTGCACCTAGCTACTGTATCCAGTCTGTGTTGGTCGAGGTCACCAAGTAAATGACTGACTACTGAAATATTGGGAGGTTCAAATGAATGAAAAAATCCATGAGACTTCCTGTATGATAGACTGACTGTATACTCCTTGACTGTCTGGGTATATGTTGAATAAAGGGCGTCGACAGCACGCGTTTACGCCCTGTAATCAACCCATCAAGGAATCTGGATGCAATCCCACCTGCCGATCCGACCCCGACTTCGGCTCTCCGTACTTATCGCAGCTTCTTATCTCAACGACCCTGATCACCAGCATTGAACCGCATTCACGACCTCCTCACCTACCATCACCCGTCTCATCCACGACATTACCATATCTAGTCTCAATTCCCGTCTTAGAAAGCCACTCGACACAAGACACCAAGCAAGTAATCATGTCACCCGAAAAAAACCCAGCCATGCCCCCCAAGATCAAGCCGCGCATCATCATCCACGGTGGCGCCGGCAATATTCGCCGCGACATGGATCGCGAAACCTACACGGCCTACTACACGGCCCTCATGAGCATAGTAAGCCCTTACCTCCCCGCACCAGTGAACCCACATCACACGAGCCCCCAGATCGCCAGATCCCCAGATCCTCACAGCAAGACTACAGGTCACAGCAACCGACACCTACATGCGCCACCCCTCCTCCGAGAAACACCCTGATACCACCACCGCCACCAACCCTTCCCGTCCCACCGCCCTCGACACCGCCTCCCACGCCGTCACCCTCCTCGAGTCCAACCCCCTCTTCAACTCCGCCCACGGCGCCGTCTTCACCCGCGACGGCCTCGTCGAGCTCGAGGCCTCCGTCATGGTCTCCCGCGGCCACGCCAAGCGCGGCCTCGGCGTCACCGGCCTCCGCCGCGTCAAGCACCCCATCCTCCTCGCCAAGGCCATGCTCCAGCACGGCGACCGGGATCTCCTCGGCTGGAGGGCCGGGCTCGAGGACGGGACGTCATCGACGACAGAGCACGACGGGGCGTTGGACGTCGACCTCGACGTCCCCTCCGCGCAGGGCCACACGCTGCTGCATGGCGAGACGGCCGAGAAGCTGGCGCGGCAGTACAGGCTCGAGATGGTGGACCCGAGCTACTACTTCACGCAGCGGCGGTGGGACGAGCACGTGCGGGGGCTGGAGCAGGAGAAGAGCGGCAAGGGGACGGCGCATTGGAGCGCGGAGGAGTATCTGCCGCAGGGCACCTGCGGTGCCGTGGCGCTGGACGAGGACGGCGTCGTGTGTGTTGCCACGAGCACGGGCGGCATAACGAATAAACTGACCGGTCGGATCGGAGACACGCCGGTAGTGGGCGCGGGGTTTTGGGCGGAGGAGTGGTCTGAGAAGGGTCACACTGGGGGTGCCTCGAGACCGGATCCCTGGCAGAGCCTGAGAGAATGCTTAGACTTGCCAGGGCCTGTAGTCGAGCTCTCATCATCGTTACGATCGTTCCTGGCGGATTGCCTGCCCACGCCTTTCACGTATAACCCCATTCCATCCCGCCCAAGCCATGTGGCCAGTCACCAAGGATCACACACGACACGGTCTGTCGCTGTATCAGGCACCGGCAACGGCGACTCTTTCCTTCGAACATCGGCCGCGAGATCTATGGCTTCGATCGCTCGTTGGGGTCGCTTTTCGGGGGCGAGCGCCGTCAATCAGATCGTGGGCCGTGGAGGGGAATTGCAGAAGAGTGCAGGGCCACGCTGGGGCAAGACGGGCGAAGGAGAAGGTGGTATGATTGGCATCGAGTGCATCGTAACGAGGGATGGTTCGGGTTCGGTTTCGTATGTGAAGTCGGAGATACTACAGGATCACAATTCGGAGGGTATGCTTCGGGCGTGGATTCAAGATGATGGAAAGCCGGCTGTGAAGATCTGGCACGGTGATCAAGGTCGGGTTTGATTTACGGTGAGAGCATCATCATCATGGTCTTTGCGAAGGACCTAAGAAAGGGGTAGTGAGCGAGAATAAGAGCATTAGAGAATCAAGTCAGTAAATCAAGAGGGAGTTGAAAAATGACAAAATCGGGTGATATGAGTCGTCATTAGTATTGATTGAAGTATGGATGCGTGGGCTCGCAAAGCCCCCCGAGGACGCCGTCACAGCTGGAATCGTAGCCCGCCCCTTCAACCGTCTATTTTACACGTCAAGAGTTCCAGGTATGCAAGTTCCGCCATAGTATAGTAAACCGTGTGAAATACATGAGAGCCGTCAAGGTCGCTCGCCGGATCGAAGGAGTAGAGTGTGGTATAAGTGTATCATTTCGTCGGATTGGACGAGGTCGCATTTAGGCCAGGGCCTGTTCTTGGTTCGGAGGTGGTACCGGGGCTTCGAGCTTCGTTGAGCCAGCCATCATTCTCTGGAACCCGATACCAACACCCTCGATGACGGCCAAGAGGACCGCGCAGCCAATCGCACCGTTTCTGGCTGCCTTGTAACCTCCACGAACAGCTAACGCGCCACCTGTGAAGAAGCCAGCAATGATGGCATTGTAAGGATCCTCCTTCTTTCGGATGCCCTTTACGGCGCAGTCGAATGTGGAAAACAGGCCTGGGTGAAAAGTGTCAGCACTATTCGGTTTCGAGGAGGATGAATGGCACTGAGCGCTGCGATGACAGGAGACTAGGCAAGAAAACGATATAATCGAAGGGTAGCATGATTTGATAGAAGCAAGCATAGGAATAACTGACCTCCCCAGACTCCAAAGTTTCCGCCCAGAACTGGCGCTCTCGCCTTTACGGCTGTGATGGCTCCTATCCGTCGCTCGCCCACGGGGCTATTTCTGAATCCCTTGATACCGTGCCATATGGTTCCTCCAATAGCTCCCATAGCGAAAGCACCGCCGAAGTCATTCAGGATGACCCAGGGGCACGGGTCTCGCGTGTGATCCATTGTGTTGTGAGTGTGGCGACGAAGGTCGAAAAATTAAGAGCTGTGAGCACTGCGCGTTGAGGGAGTTCCTCCAATGGTGGTCTTGCGTACTGATGGTATGTGAATGGATCAATGAATCTCGAGTGAGATCAGGTTCGTCTGTTCAAAAGCGATGCGACAGCTGTTCTAGTGTCGAAGTGTAATGTGGTCGCGATGGTGTCGAGCAGGAATGGTTTTCTCGCAACAGCGTAAGTAGACGAGCCTCTGAACCTGACTGCTCGAAAGAAATTTGGTCACTGAGCTTGGACCAGGCCGGCGATCAAGAATTTGAGCCCCGGAGTAGCGATAAGATAAGATGTTAGCTAAGCGGATCCAGCTTCCACTTCGGAGATCAATCGGCGCTCCGGGTCAGTTCTTGGTATCGCGTTTGTCGGAGAAATCGGCCATGATAATCTTTTTGTCGACATTATGGTTGACACGAGACGCCGGACGATGACAAGAAATACGCAGGCACTCCATATAGCCGTAAATGATGTGCTCAGAGAATCGTCCGTCTCGAGGTGCATAAGGTAAGCACCCCAGCAGAAACATCATGCACAGTGCATATATGACACCTACCTACATCTACCTATGATCGTGGACGACCAGGCTCTAACCAGAGCATCATACGACGAGCGGCTGTAAGGGTACTACTATCGTGGAGCAGGAGACGACGCATTTGCGAAGTTCCATTGGACCTGCAAATAAGATGCCTGGACGCGATTTGAGAATCGTCTACGGGCGTCCCCGCGTTATCATCGTCCAGGGTAAGTACTTCACCGCACAGTCCGATGTTTGGGGGCCAAAAAAAGCGACAGGCAAGGTGACGCGAGCTGAACATAGGCCCCCATGCAGATGGATCCGTAATCCCCAGTGGGTAAGTGCTGTCTGCGGTGCACCTATTACGTGCTTATGGTGTGATTCATGACTTTATTCGTTGCGACGCTCTAAGATTCGAGCACATATATCGACGAGGGAACCTTGCCCGATCCCTCTTCTTCATGGCGCCATATTTGTGTCTGTTCTGCAGTGTCGCTTCCTGGACTCCCTTCTTGAATCTACGCTATAGCCTGCCTAATCCTATCTGATGCATTTCTGTCCTCTTTGGCAAGTACCGGTGCTGTCGACGTTAGGATGAAGAGTCGTCAGCCTTCAGATGCGGCTGAGAAGAAGCCACTGGGCAGCGAGTTGTCGATGAGGAAGGTCTGGGCTGACGCTGCTACCGCATTCGAGGCTATCTGCGGCGAGTCGCTGCAGCATGGCGAAGTGAAGAGTTTCGAACATGTGCGATCAAAGATTCAGGACAGTGGCAAGGCCTCTTACGACCTTGAGCCAGACTCAGCAGCCGGATGGGCTAAGGCGAAGGAGGTCGGGTTGGCATCGCTTCAAGGGATGAAAGTGCTTCTCGGCGTTGCCTCTCAGGCTTCAGCTTTGGTAGGTCGAAAATCGCTGATCTCGGTAAGAAAGTCAAGCTGACCTTTCATAGCTCCCCATTCCCTCCAGCGCGGCTAACATTGCCAGCAGCGCGCTATCCTTCGTGTTCACCATTCCTGATGTGGTCCATGGCTACGAAGAGGCGGTCAACGGAGTTTTTGGCGAGGTTTGGCCAGCACTCTCTCAATTCGAGATCTATACGTCACTTGATGATAGCAACCCTGTTCTTCTCGAGCCGATCCAACTCGTGATGGTGAGCTTTGTGAAGCTGTGTGCTCATGTCGTCAAATACCGCCAAAGGGGTACAAGACACCGTCTTTTGGAAAAGACGAAGGTTGTGACCAAGTCGCTCATCGACAAGGACAACGATCTTGCCGGCGAGAAGGCTCAGTTCAAACGTCTCGTAGAGCAACAGCATCATGTGGAAGGAACAATGACGTTGGCCACTGTGGTGGAAAGTCGAAGAGACATTGCCGAGTTGCTTGAAAAGTCTATCGTTTGGGATAGGGCCATTCTGGAAACGCGCCAACTAGCCCAGGCAACGCAAAGAGGAGTGCAGTCCCTCAGTGCCGATGCTGATCGCAACAAGACGCTTACCAAGATTCGTGACACACTGGGCGTCCCATCGATGGTACGCCTTGATACTAGGACGACAGAAACATGCACCACGATAGCTGAGAAGAGACTTAATGGCACTGGAGACTGGATCTGGAAAAACGATGCGTACACCCGTTGGACGGCACCCTCGGGAAATGACACTTCCCGGGTTCTGTTACTCTCAGGTCCATCTTCGTCCGGCAAGACCTTGGCCAGTGCCCTCATCACCAGACATCTCGAGGAAGAGAAAGGACGAACTTATGTGGCCCATTACTTCTTCGACCCCAGCTCCAAGAGATCTGACGAGGACAACAATCCAGCGCAATCGGCTCTCAAGTACATGGCGTTCCAACTAGCACGCGTTGATGCTACGGCCCGGAATGCATTAGGCAAGGCGTGTGATACGCTTTCAAGTGCAATCCGCAGCGTATCGTCCCTGGAGGCTCTGTGGAAGGAATTCAAGATCGGGGCACCTAAATCCGGAGCGACGTATTACTTGGTTTTCGACGGAATAGAGAACCTGCCTGAAAAGCAGGTAGAGCTACTGCTCAAATTTGTTGCTAGCCCCAGACTGTCTGAAGAGCTTACCGGGCGCTTGCGAATCCTCGTAAGTGGAACAGACGAGAGATTTGACAATGTCTCGACATTCAGGAATACACTACGAATAAGAATGGATCAATGCAACTTCGAAGATATGCAAATGATCATCAAGAATACTTTGCATAACAGAGGCATGCTCAACAACGCAAAGCCCGGCTCTAATCAAGAGAAGGCCAGAGATATGATCCTCACAAAACTGCCGAAGAAGGCCAAGGGCAGCTACTCCTTATTGCACTTCAGCCGTGACGAGGTGATGCGCTTGCTGGCTACGCGTACGGCGTTCGAGCAGCTCGACAAGATGCTCGACGCATCGACAAGCAGTCATGAAGCGGCTATCAAGACTTTGGAGCGGTCATTGAGTACGGATGAGATCAGTGAACTGAATGAGTTGTTGCAGTGGGTGCTCTATGCCAGATGTCCTTTAAATGTCGAAGAGCTTGAGGCTGCTATGGTGAGTTCTTCCGCAAATAATTGCACTATGAACTAGCAGGCTTACAGACTACGTCAGTTTCTTTCCTCCGGGATAGAGTCTCTCGCATCTCTTCGCTACATTATTGAGAACAAGTACCACGCGGTCCTCAAGGAAGAATGGTCAAATATTTACGGTCAAGATGGCGTCAAGGATTATCTCCGTAAAGAAGTAAACAAGAAGAGCCCCGCACGTTCTGAGGACGAGCAAACCAGTGAGTCATCAACAAGCCCGACCAGCGTGTGTTTTGCGTCTGCCTTCGGTGACCAAGGCATGTCTTATATTGCCATGACAGTATTTGAAGAACTGACCGATCTACAAAGTTAGCATGACGATCTCCATTAAGAACGTCAACGAAGAGGTGTGTGAGAATTTCCTGTGGGATTTAGCTCAAAAGGGTATCCGGGACAAATTCAAATTCGACTTCGATTCCGCTTCTAGGACTCACGGCAGCAGAAGAGTCATCGCTGTCGACGAGTTTGAAGCGCATCATATGATCGTCGAACGGGCGTTCCAATACTTAAATAACGAGGCGAGCGAACAAACCAAGGCCATTGGATGGTATCTTATCACCTGGTTACCGTATCATCTGGAGTGCCTCCGGGAGCTGTGGGACCAGGAAAAGGGTTCATTACAGCGCGGCCAGCGACAGGAAATTGGCCGTAATCTCTATGAGATGTTCCGAGATGAAACCGTTTTCAATCGTCATCACGCAGCTCTCGATGATGGAGGTGTGTTTTGGGAGCTCGATGAAATGGAGACTCTGCAAAAATGGCTGAGAGACCCAGAAGTCGTCCGCAGACTAGATAAGGGATGGCGAGACGAAATACAGCGTGCTAGCAGTCCGACGAGAGGATGCTTGCGGGTGATTGCCAGGATGGTCATTCAAGGTTTCTTAAGGGAGAGGAGCTGGAGGCCGGAGACAGCATGGCCTTGGATTCGAGAATTCTTCAAGACGGTAGGTATACTTTTCTTGAATGGGAACATGTTCTTGTTGTTGTGGCCATCGATCACCGTCAATGTTATCGACTCACGGTTACCAATGCCATGATCGTCGTTCTACCCCGCCGGGATTGGGCTGACGTTTTCGCGATACCAGGACGTTCAAGAAGCAAAACTCCCACCTAAACCAAGAGAAACTTCCGACAGCGACAAATTCACAGATAACAGCAGTGATGACGAAAGTGATCAAGATGACTTTTATTGGAATGACTTAAGCGCATGGGATTCTCTGAGTGCATGGTGCCGGGATTTCCTAGAGTTGTCTGAGTCAGATATTGGTTCCTACTGGCATGAGCGCCTCGCCGCTGCGGCTCAGACCATTGACTCGGTCAGTAGGTCGATTGTGGTGAGTCTCTATGAAAAGGCCGTCACTGGAGAACATCCGAGTTGGACATGCCATCGCGACCTGGGATCTGCATATATTGCGGATGGCCGAATAGCGCAAGCAATTAAGCAGTTAGACCTGGCGCTACACGAAGCGGCGGAGGAAGGTATCGGAGAAGAGGAAGAACAATTCATGGACTTGCATTTGAGGATGGGGTCCTATGCGCTTCGAGGAGGTGAAATGAAGAAGGCTGCAGAGCATTATGGGATCGCGCGTAGGAGTGAGAATACGCGGCAGTCGAGATTCGGAGAGTGTGAGTGGATTTCCCCTTGATTTCGCCCCTTTCTGGCCCATCAAAACAGATGTTACCGGCGTTCTTTCCAAATATGTGAGGAAACATGGCTAGGACTGTCCTGGCAATTACTCCAGTTGCTCTTTAGGGCTATGATGTTGTCTCGTCTCTCCTCTTGGAAATTGCCCAGCGTTGGGTTCATTGACGAAAACTTCAACACACCGTGGAACTCAGCTTACGGCTTGCCTCTTTTCCTTCCTTTGCTGTCTCATCCTAAGAACCCAACTTGACTAACAAGCATCGGATGTAGTTGGCCGTCTTAAGTCCATGCTGTTTTACCTTGACGAATCAGGGAAACGGGAATTGTTGCGTGCTAGCTTCGCTCCCGAACGTTTAGATACAATGTCCGAAGTTCTGAAGTTGACTGCACAGCATACGGAAAATGGCGACGATTTCTCCATTCTCTTCGCCGTGGCAAAGGACGACCCAGATATCCTCAAACATATCGCGCGGGCCTTAGAGGTAGCAACAGCTACTGCGACATCGAGTGACGATGCTGCTGAGACGTCTATCGACGATCGTTTCGCTCAAGACGAATCTCGCGGTGTGCTTCTCTATCACCGGGGTATTGTAGCATATCATTACAATGTATTTGTTGAGGGCACTGATGGGGTGGGCGAGGCTCTGAGATTTTGGAGGGAGTGCAGTGACCAACTTGCCGACATTGGGGGTCCCAATGCTTCCAATGTAAGGCAGTTCGCCGCAACCGAGCTTGCCAAGCACTATTTTCAACATATGGTGGATGCACACCACCTGGATCATGTTCACGAGCTGATGAAGCTGGCTGAACACGATTCAGATGTCCTCCGCGGAGATCCGAACGGCTTCCTGGGAGCATTATATGCATTGAATGGTCAGAAGCTTCAGTCAAGAGCCGTTTTGCTGCGGCGCATGAAACAAGCTTTGCAGATACTGTCTGATGATATCACCAGTAACGATGTTTGGGGTTTCTCGGGTATTTTTGAGGCGCTTGGCCAGTACCAGGACTTCGAAAATATGGCGGTTGCTTTGTCTCTCTTAGGCCTGCCGAATCTTGTCACTGACTGGCTTTGGATTCGTCGCCAGCCTGTTCATGGCGAATCATGCCCTAATCTTGACCTGAGAAATATACGGTATGAGATCGAGCAACACATTGATCAAAGGGTCAAATCGGAGGTTCCCGATGGATCACAGCAGAATCGCCGAATTGAAGTTGCCAGGGCATACATTTCCTCCGTCGTGGATGGCCGGAATGCCCTGGAAAAGAAAAAAGCCGTTGAAGAGGGAGAAGCACTAGATGAGGTCAGATACCTACAGCTCCAAAGAAGTTATGCGGTCGCTCTTTTTACCCAGTTCCACCTTGGAGAGGCTCAAGCTCTTGGACCTGAAGATGCTCTTGGAGAGGACAAATCTCTTGGTGAGGAGAATACAAGATTGCGGCCTGAATATGAGAAGATGATCGTGGAACACACTGTATACCAAACACTCCAAGATCATGGCTTCAAGATCTTGGACCAAATGCACGCCTCGTACATGAACAAAAATACTTGGCCATGGTTGATGGGATGCCTCGGCCGTGCCAAAGACGGAAGCGCCTGCGACAACACCCTCACTTTTGACAGAGAGATATATCACTGTATCTACTGCACTGACAAGTGCTTTTGCTGGGACTGCCTCACACAGTTGCGCAATCCTGATTGCGAAGTGGTGATTACGAAATGCAGCGCGAAACATCGCTGGCTCAAGATACCGCCTTATGGGAGTGACCTCTACGTTGGGCTCGATGCTACCACGATACACGGGAGGAGAAATGTCGTGGCGGCTGAAGATGATGCGAATATCCTGGAGATCCATCACACCGACGATGGCAGTAGTGTCACGGTAAAGGCTTGGAAGGAAATGCTGGCCCAGGAATGGGATATATCGCTCGATGGCCTGCAAGCAGAGGATGAAAAGTAATACGGCATGCGGCTTGATGTGGCAGGAACTAAGAGCACAGGCGCTTTCTTTTCTTCCCCATTTCTTTTTTTTTTTCCCTTCAATACTGCTTGAAAACTGGTCATGCATTGGATGAAGCTAGGAACGTAAGTCATGTATGTAAACCCAATGATAATGTGAGGTTGTCCTCGGCCATCCAATTCTGCGACATGATCCCAGCTACGATCAGCCACGCATCTGTACTTGATGTTGCGCAAACCTGAGCGCATACTTCCTGCCTATCTTGGCGGAGGGGGAATTCATACATGCTGAGTGCTGAACAGAAAAGACTAATAACCGTCTTTCAGTACCATGCAGTACCGCATTCTGAGATCAATCTCCACTCGGTCTGGATGATTGATATGGGAGGTGGTCGTATTCGTGTACAAGAACTCACTCAGATCTCATCTTGGGCAGGTATCACGCAATTGGACGGACGTTGACTTACACCGACAAGACCTCGAACGCACCGATGAGACAGTGAACCAATGAGCAAGCCGGCGCCAGCTCAGAAGACCGATGGCCGCATAGGAGAGCAGTTGGGCCGTGCCGCGAGATTTCACACACATAAAGAGTTGTCTCCCAGTTTGTCCTCTGTGCGCTAGACAGTCGACTATGACAAACATCTATCCAGCATTTTCCCCATCATCATATCACCATTTTAGGTGTTATGGCTGTTAAGTTGGACCCAGAACGCAGTATGAACTGCAGAGGTTGCCAGAGAATCGAAGCTGAGGATGAGAAAGCAAGATTAGAGACAGATTGTGAGGAGAACAGCAGCTCAGACGCCCACAGAGTTGGTTCAAAGGGTATGTATGTTTTCGACTATTTTTATTTCATGGTGTTGAGGCTCTTTTGGGGGGATAGGTAACTACTTACCTTGAGTACTTACTTAATGTACCTTGTTGTCAACCCCAACACCTCGCACACCGCTCGCAGAGCGCAACTCGCACAGCGGTGGTCAGTGAGTACCGACCAGGCGGGTACTGAGAAACCCCGTGCTAAAGCTCAGCTTCAACGTCGCCTCCACGCCTCCAGCTGGCTGCCGCTGAAAATGGGGCGCGGGGGCTGGCCAGCAGGGCAGACAGGAACAGGCAGGTCGGGCGGGGCCAGCACGGCACCCCTGCCCTGAAAGAACAGCTCCAGTTGAGCTCTCAGCGCTTGTCACTGCCTGATACAGTCATCACTGATTCACTGTTTTACTGATAACGAGTCGAGCCCCCACCTCAAGTGCAGCTTCATGCCATCAATTGAGAATGAGCTGTCCCAGAAACCTTCCCGCCAGATTTCCCTACCGTTCCGCTATTTGGAACCATTCAGAATTCTTCAGTTTCTCTATCCTCCAGACTCTAGTATAGAATTGGTCAAGATATCAACGGGGCTTGCTGACCAGTCTCTGTGTATGGGCAGACACGATGCCTTCCGACCCTTCCATGACATCGGCCTCGACACCCATCATTCAGGTCCCGCCTCACACCACACCCCAACTGTCCCATACCCTCAAGCATGATAGCTCCATACTGGCTTTAGTAGTCAGCAACCACAGCATCTTCGCTGGCACTCAGAATGGCGAGATTGTGGTCTGGTCTCTGGGCTCCTTCGAGGAAACTCACCGCATACAGGCACACAAGCGGAGCGTCATGTGCTTGTTCCTGTCCGACGATAGCTCCCTCCTGTTCTCGAGCGCAAGCGACCCGATCGTCAACGTCTGGTCCACAAGCACGATGAATCGCATACACGAAATATACAGCCTGGCTGATTCATTTGGCGACATCTTCTCCGTCGCCTATTCCGCTCAGCACGAGACCGTCTACTATGGTGCCCAGAATACCTCGATTCAGTGGGTGAACCTCAAGGACTCCAGTCGGCGTGTAGCCCACGATTCTCCAAACCACCCCGATCGTCGGAACCATCGCTTCTTCGACTCGAGAGCTGTTGGTGGAGGGGCCAGCACTCCGCGACCCACGGACGAACGCTACGATCTGATCCCGAGATCTCACACTACACTCGAGACCGATAGAAGGGCTAATCTCATGTTTGCCCACTTTGGATATGTGTATTGCATGCTCATGACAAAAGGCACGACGGCATATACTGAGCCAGACGAGGATGTCTTGATATCAGGTGGAGGGGACGGCACCATCAAGGCCTGGAAGCTCGGTGGACACGACATTGGACCCGATGGAATTGAGACCGGTATCCAAGAACTGATCACTTTGGGAGAAGACGATGCTGCTTCGGTGTGGTCGCTCGCAGTAGATGGTTCGTTCTTGTACAGCGGCAAGAATGGTGGTGTCATTGAGCTCTGGGATCTCGACACCAAGCAAAAGCTGAGGGTTATCAAGGCACACAAGGGAGATGTCATGACACTTCAGATGGGATGGGGATACCTATGGAGTGCCAGCCGCTCTGGAACCGCCAGCGTAAGCCATACATATCATCTAGCCCGAATGCGCGATCTAACCAAGTTCAAATAGAAACACAGCACAGCTCATTATGGGACCTTCCGATCGGATTCTTCCCAGAATGTCAACCAGAAATACCAGTGCTTGAATCAATGGAGAGCGCACGATGGTAAAGTCTTGTCTTCGGCTGTAACGACACATGGGGGGAATCACTTGTATATCACGGGAGCAAATGACGACAACATCGCCGTGTGGTCGCTTGAGAATCAGACATCTTCACAGCAACCACACCAAGAACCTGAAGAGGATATGATGATCACTTCTCTCAGAGAATTCGTCTCCTTCAAGACGATATCCTCTCGACCTGAGTATTCCGAGGACTGCCGCAGGGGCGCTACTTTCCTCCGTACTCTATTCAAAAAACTTGGCGGTACTGTTGACATGCTCAGTGCTGATGAACAGCTTCACCACCCTGTCGTGCTTGCTGAATTTAGTGGCAAAATGGAGCCTGCCAAGGAGCGAAAGCGCATACTCTTCTACGGCCATTATGATGTCGTACCAGCTGATTTCAAGAGCGGAAAATGGGAGAATGACCCCTTTCAATTAACTGGGAGGAATGGGTATCTCTATGGGCGTGGAGTCAGCGACAATAAGGGGCCTATCATGGCCGCACTATACGCCGTCACTGATCTCATGCAATCTAAGTCATTGGATTCCGACGTTGTCTTCCTGATAGAGGGTCAAGAGGAATCTGGATCACGCGGCTTCAAGGAAACCGTTCGCAGATATAAGGAGCGCATTGGTCGTATCGATTACATCCTCCTGGCGAACAGCTACTGGCTGAATGATAATACCCCATGTCTAACATACGGATTGCGAGGCGTTATGCACGCGACAGTCTGTGTTGAGTCAAACAATCCAGATCTTCACTCCGGGGTTGATGGATCTTACATGGTCAACGAACCATTGTCGGATCTCATGGCTCTGCTCGCTAAGCTCAAGGGGCCACGGAATCGGATCACGCTACCTGGTTTCTATAATGGTATCTTGCCTCTCACCGATGAGGAAGAAGCTCGATATGATGACATCTTGTCCGTCCTCTTGGAGCAGGGCAACGGCGCTGTTTCCCGGGAGTCTCTCAAAGCTAACCTGATGGCACGATGGCGAGAACCGAACCTCACGCATCACAAGATTAAAGTCTCGGGTCCTGATGGGAGCTTGATCAGCGGCCACGCAAGCGCTAAGATCAGCGTGCGGCTTGTGCCTGGTCAAGAAGTCGAGGATATCACGGCTTCACTGACTTCGTTCTTGAGGTCCGAATTCGAGAACCTCGAGTCGGACAACATACTCACCATCCAGATCGACAACAAGGCCGAGCCGTGGCTCGGTGATCCTAGTAGCTACATCTTCCAAACCCTCGAGGCAGCCATCGTCGAAGCGTGGGCCCCTCAGTTCTCGGACCAAGCCAACGGTACGAACGGAACCAATGGTAGTGGGAGCGCTTCGCCAAAGGTCCATCGGCCACTCTATATCAGAGAGGGAGGCTCGATCCCGGCGATCCGTTTCTTGGAGAAAGAGTTTGAAGCTCCGGCGGCCCACCTACCGTGCGGACAGGCTTCGGATTCGGCCCATCTGGACAACGAAAGGCTTCGGGTCACTAATCTGATGAAGAGCCGGGAGATATTTGGCCACGTGTTCAGGAAGCTGTAGTATTTGCATGGGGCCTGGCGTAAATGCTTGATCATGAGATGAGAGGTTGGACTGGCGTTGGCACCCAGTGGAGTGGTCTACGATACCCCTTTGAGTACCACTTGGCGATAATTGATCATTGAAGCTTCATCTTTTCAAGTTGCCGTTTATCTTCCTGCACACCGAGAGACCCGTGACAAACCTTCTAATGAGCAAATACAAGCATGCGTATCCCACTCGTCCTTCCATTCCAGTTTCCTTCCCCTGCTTCACCAACTCCCGCACCCCCAAATCTCGCGCCAAGTACAGTCTCAAACTTATCCGCTACGCTGCCGAGCCTAGCCCCTCCGTTGACTCGAGCGAGAAATGGGCCTATCTATTTCCCGAAGAAGGCTGCACCCCGGATCACAGCTATGAACACTCCTCCGTCTCCGTTCCTCTTGCTCCTTTTCCCTTTTCCACTTTTCAGACTCCCGTTCCTTCTTCTTCTTTCTTTCATACTCACGGTCTCTTTGGTTCTCACAAGTGATCACGCTGCGACGTAGACACGGGAAAAGCGAACGTCGTCGTCGTGGAGGCGGAGAAGGAGAAGCCGGACGTATTGGGGCACAGGCGTGGAAGTGGTGGTGGTGGCAGAATTCTTGGCGGGGCGTACGGCGGTGGGAGGGTAGTCTGGGGTTGTTGTTGTCGTCGTTCCCGTTACCACCACCACCACCTCCTCCCCCGCCTTCTCCGTCATTCTCTCCTCCGCAGCCTCTGGACCGCGGGGGGGCCCGATTGCCGTTGGACCCCCTGTCGGAATCTGGGTCCGAGTCATCACCGGGTTCGTTGGAGCGGGAACTTCCGCGACCGCCGCGATCTCGACCTGGATGTGGGATCACGGGCCCGGCCCCTGGGTTTCCATTGGGATGTCGACGAGGGGGTCTTGGCGGGTCGTCCGGTGGCAGCGCGATGGGTGCCGGTGGCGCAACGGCAGGAGCTAGGATGAATACGCCGTCGCGGCGCGGGTCCCGAGGGGTGAAACCTGGTTCCCAGAGCGCGTTGGCGATGTCGTTCTCGGCTTGGAAGACGAGACTGTACGGTAGAGGGGTTCGCTGTCGCTGTGGAGGGGGACGGGACCGTGGGCTCAGGTCTACTTCCTCGAGAATGAAACGGTCGCGCAGCGTGAAGGCGGGGGTGGAGTCCGCGTAGCGAGGGTTGTAGCTGACGGTCGCGCGGTTGGAGATGAGGGAGAGGTTGGATACAGTGGCTTCGAAGGGGTGCGGGAAGTCGGCATGGAGGGAAGGCTGAGGATAGGGATCTGGCTCTTGAGGCTGGTATGGATGGCGAGGTCTACGGGGCCTCGGGTCGTAGCGCGAGATCATATCGTGGACTAAGCCGTGGGTAGGAGATGTGTCCCAGGTTCGCCGGGCGAAAGATGATTGTGGTCTTGGGGGCGGAGGATTCTCGTGGTCTCGGGGGTTGTCTGTCGGCAGTGTACCTTGCATGGGAGGTGGTCTACGATGGCGACGGCTGGTATCGGGTCCTGTCCCAGGAGGTAGATCGGGGCTTGGGTTTCCGTCCTGGTAGCGTGAAGATGAGGCGCGGGAATGGGGTCGCTGTATAAAGATTCGCTCGCCGTCAGAGTACTCGATTGTGACTGAGTTACGTCTCGGTTGCAGAGTACTGCCGAAGCTGCCGTTGAAGGAGTGACGTCTCTGGTGGTTCGATGCCATCTTGCGCAGTTGTACGGAAGAATTGAGATATATGGTGGTCTGATTGATTGGATGGAGCGAACGGTGCCGGATGAGCAGCTGGCACCTCGAGTTGATGACGAGAGCGAGGTACCATTTTATATTGTTCCTGGATTGGGTGGTTCGAACATTGGTGATATGCACGGTATATGCGAAAATACGTGGTCATTGTCTGCGGTCTCAAGTTCCGCGAGACAGGCGGGCGTCATTTGAGGGTCTGGCCTTTGTTCGGCACGGGAACACGCCTGTTATATACGAAGAGCGGTCTATACGACAGTATGAAAGATGCTATCTCATGATTCTATCTGTCGTCTGGGAGAAGTGTCTTGAAATAGCTTCTGCGACTAAACGATGAGAGCGGTGTGCATTCCGACGAGGGTGGAAACCGGTCAGGCTCAATTGTCGGGAGGAGTACTTGATAGTTCCTATCCTTCGCCAAGACCATGTGGCCCGGGTCGCTATTGAAGATAGAATGCTGGCAGTATATTGAAGGTAACTACTTCCTATACAGTCACTGGAGACTGGGCAAGAGTAAGTGAGGCCCAGGACAGACCGCACTCAACGAGGTGTGTACCTTCTGCGATCTGGACCAGCCAGATATTTCTCTCCGTGGTCCTGCTCAGCATCGAGACTTCTTTGTTCTTGGTAAGCCATCTTAGAGGATGGGGAGTCGTCACTTCCGGGCCTGTCTTGTTGAGACGTCTATAAAGCCAGCAGCTTTCCGTTCCTCGATACTATCCATTCTTCTGAGCTCCCAGCTTTCTATCCTCGCCTACGCGTCACTGAATCTTCTTTAGTTCCCACCATCATCATTTGTAGTCACACTATCCGATATATCTTCTCCCAACACCATAACTATTGCTATCGAAGCCACCATGTTAGGATACCTACGAGTACCATCGACGGACACGAGGGGAGGTCTCTTCGAAGCGCCTCCTCCAGGGTCCCAGTCTCGATTTAAATGGCCAGCAAATACAGCCCCTGTTCATCTTCCGAATTCTGGGTTCAACGTATATCATGACCAACATGGCACAAACGGACATATCGGAATGGAAGAAAACGAGCCAATGTTCTCGATTATCTCCAATCCTGAAAATTTTCCGGCGTCTTCAGTTTTCATTCTGTACACTGGACCCGACCCCTCCGTCGACTGCTCAAAATGGGCGGAATTCATTCACCAGAACGGTGACATGACTGTGATCCTACCGCAGAGTCGTATTGTCTCCCCCCCACACGACCACAATACCCATATACGGATCAATAGCCAACGCCTCGAAAATAAGCGTAACGAATTCGAGTTCTCGATGTTCTTCGAGGGTCACATGCAGACATTTGGATGGAGACGCAGCTCGTGCGCAGGAATCAGGGCCCTTGAATAGAAGAGCAAGGGTTAGAAGCTCGTACGCCTCTGCAATGGTCCCTACCCACCACCAAGATACGACCTCCCCAAGACGAGCGACGGTCATGAGGTCGTCGCTCTTTTTGCATACGGGAGCACGGAAGCCCGACAAGCAATCCGATTCTTGCGGCTCAGATCGTTCGGCGATGAGTTGGACGTGATGGCAACGATGAGTGGGCTCGGGTTATGGTTTGTGGAGAGATGGTCTGGGCCTACACTGAGATCTCGTATCCTCGACAAGTTGAGCAGGTTGTTGGCTCACGAAATGTGGGAGGCATTCGCCATGATTGCCTGATATGTGTCATACTTGTGTTTCCAAGCGGTCTGGTTATCAGTTAGAGCGGCGTTCGCTTTAACCTGGTAGTTAACAAGCGCCTTATGCAAAGTGTAGTTTCTATCCGATGTCTCATTTTCTCTTCCGCGTGTGGGTAACATAATTCAAGTTTTTCTTAGGCTAACGGTGCCTCTTGCTTTCCAGTTTTCGCCTCAGCGTTGCCCATGATGGTCTAAATTGGGACCGTTGATAGCTTTCCTGCTTTGAGTCGTGCAAGTTCTGCAAAATCCTTCTGTCAGGAGGCTCGCGACCCATCACTGAGAGTTCGCAAACAGTACTTGGTGAGGAGTTGAAGTCGACGACTGAGCATTAAATCCACTCATAAGGCCAAATCGCTATCAAGCGCATTATATCCGATTTTGATCTGCTGCCTAGTTAAGCCGCCTACCAAGCCGCGTCAAGAACCGACGCAATGGTTCTTGGTACGCATTCCCTGAACTGATACCAATCATACCCCTGCCGACACATCTCATGACTCCATTTATAGCGCGGTCGGGGCTTAGAATAGTTACTCGTGAGTTGCAGCAGTCTGCCACGTAAGGGATGATATGGACTGAACCGTATTTCTAAGCCTCATTTCCGGGTTTTCCATTCTAGTTATGCTTGCCGAGTCCGCTACGATGCAGCCGTCACAGCCCATTACAGCCGTTACTCTGGGGTGAGGCCGCAGTCTTCTGAAAGACGACGCCACAACCGCTCTACTGAGAATGAGCCTCGCATGGCGATGTTGGTTGTGACAATTGACAGCCAATATCATGGAGCTAATAACTACCATGGCAGTTCAACTGCTTCAAAAATGATATATACGTTTGCAAGCTGGACGAGTAGTGTGTCTGTGGCATCTCACTACCGTTATCTTACCATGAACTCCATCCTCAAATCTTCAAGACTGCAGACCAGACGGCACATCTTATTTGCCCTTTCACTACAGGGGCACCGAATAAGTAAACTCATCTACGCACACTTCTATATTCATCCGACGCATAAATACCTCCAAATGCAGCTCCACAGCACCCTCATTGCCGCCCTCCTTTCAACCACCGCGCTCGCCGCGCCCACCGTCAAGTCCGCCATAGCCAAGCGCTCTCAGTGGCACATCCAGAACATGACACACGCTTGCGATCCCACGGACAAGAGCTGCGAGTGGGATTTTGATCTCGACACTGGCGCCGAGGCTGTTGCACACTGCACCATCGCCGTCAACGCAAGCCCGGTGCGCCAACCCGATTTTACTCTGGAACCCTGCAAGCAGTTCACAGTGAGCGCAGGCTGGAGTGGCCAGTTTGGTCCAGGCAATGGTTTCACGACTGTAGCTGATCATCGCGCGGGTTTGATCATTTTTGCGGGGTATAGCGATGCGAACCGGGCGGGTGATGGTACATATCCTGATATCGACTCGGAGGTCAGTACTATCTAAGGAGACAATGGGTGTCTATCAACCTGGCATAGAGCGTTGAAAGGTGTACCGGATTTGGCTATTCTTTTTGGGTAGTGCATATTCAACCAAATATATAATAAACTTCAAAACCCTCGAACATATCTCATCACAACGTCGAGTCTCCTGCATCAGACCTCGTCAATTGAACGGCGTTCCAGATTCATTTGACTCCTTGTTATCACATTCGTCAATCGCTAATCTCGAACCTCCCGTCTCAACGGGCTACCCCGCGACGGCGACCGACTTTTTCGATGCCCCCTACATCTCTCCGACTTCTTTCGATCCTCCAGATGCTTCACACGCACCCTGCGCGCATCGCGAAATATCCGCTCATACGCCTTCTCCGTGCACAGAGCCAGGAAGAGGCCCTCCTTCTGCCAGTACCGCATCTGGCCTCCGGGAAGCTTCTGGTTCAGGAGCTGCCCCTCCTCGCGGCTCTCGCCCGCGGTGTCCACGACACCGGCGGCGTGCAGGTCGTGGATGATGTTGCGCCAGTGCCACTGAGACGCCTCCATGTCTTGGCGGGACATCCGCGAGTATCGTGCGAACGGGGATGCGATGAAGTTATCGTTCGTCTCTGGGGATGCGTTGGCCGGGGTCGCGTCCTTGTCTGGTTGCCTTGGTGCTTTCCCTTTGTCTTCTTCGTGGTTGGTGTACTCGGTCCGCGTCGCGTGGGCGGACGACGCTTCGCCGGCATCACTGGGCGCAATGGGAGTGGAAGGAGTATCTGCCGCGGGGTGCTGGGGCATGGAGAAGATCCAATGGGCGAAGCACTCGTTCTCGCTGTCCCATTCTGAGCTGGGTGAAGTGGTGTCTCTTGCATGGTCGGTTTCGCCCTCGGCTTCGGCTCGGTCCTCGACGTCCTCGGCCCAGTCGAAATGAGCTTCCGTCAGTAAGTCGGCGGGAGGAACCCTAGTCAGGACACCGTCATCGCTGTCGGAATCTTCTGCAGATACGTCGCCCTCGGGCATCTCGTGCCCCAGTATCGACGAAGACGGGCCGTCGACGGCGGCGTCGTTTTCACCAGGCTCGATATAGAACCCCTCCTCGTCGAATTCCTCGGGCTCGGGGCCGCCAACTAGTGCGAGGGCCTCCCGGTCAGAGCGGTGGTCGAAGGGTTGCTTGATCTCCTCGGCCTCGAAGCCTTGGATATCGCGGAACGTCAGTCGCTTCATCATGTCGCGGAACTCTTCCAGGGACACGCCGAGCCACTCGAGGTACCAGATCTGATAGATCTGGAAATTGCCTCGGATGCTCGGGTCCTCCTGGATGATCTGCTTGATGTGCCAGGAGATAAGTGTTTGGTGCGAGTGTTGGATGGAAATCGCAATTTCTAGTTTGTGCTTCAGTGAAAGACGCAGCAGTGATGATTTCATTGTGTTTGGTGGTTGGTTCAGGTTGCTCAGTTAGGTAATCTCTTGGTTCATTGTGTAGTGATCGGGTCGAAGATTGCTGTACGAGTGAGTGGTTGTGAGGATGGTTGCGCATGTGGCCGGGTTGCAATCTTTCTCCGAAAGATGAAGAGTTGGTTTGCGAGCGAAAGTGAGAGAAGAAAAAATCGGACAGCCGGTACTAGAAACCTTGAGAATGAGTTTCGTGTGTAACTTAGATGAGAGGTTCATCGTGACTTGCAAGCTGTGTCGGAAACATGCTTTGATTTAATTCGATCTCTGACCAAATATCTGATTGGCAGGCAGGAAAGTAATTGTTATAAAGAATGCTAGAAACCCACTTAAACCGATGGTTTAAACCAGTTCTCGTGAGCAAAGTATTGCCTCGAACAAAGCTAAAAAGACTGAGACGAATCAAGCTTTTGAGCCCCAGCCATGACTAACTAACTCCTGGTCCATTGCCGAACTGGGAAGTGTTCGTCGACCGCTTGATTCAATTTCAGAATTAAGAATGAAGATTCAGACTAGTCTCATCACTGCAACAAAGTCCGTGTTGGAATATTTTTCCTTGAGAATGACTAGCTGCCGACTAGTTAGTAACCAAGTAATTCTACCCATGGCAAAGGCAATCTTGATTTCCTACTACGTGACCTTCAGATGAGTATATCCTGAGGCGGAAAAGTGGAGTTTGGCACAAAACTTCATAGTTACGATGTTCTCTCAAGGTTTTGCCACCGATCAAATCCGAAAATCGGCACAGTAATACACTTGTACAATAGAAACTCTATGGCCCTGAAGAGACAATTGAGGAAAAGTTGCACAATGGAAACAGGATAAGGTGGCATCTATGCCAAAATAGAGCCCTCATAGGTACAAAATCCACCGCATTTTGTTCAAGCTCGTTCTCCAAGTTATATTTACGATACATTGCAGAGCGCCCGTTCCTTTGTTCCTGTTCATCGTGTTGCGTTATAAACATAATCCCACTTCCGAATGCACTTTTCTGTTTGCTGATTTGTTCGTATCCCTTTCCACAAATGTCTCCGTAAAATTGTCTTCATTACACTTTGGAACTAGTTAAATGTTCTCCCTGAAGCGTTAAACTATGCTGCGTAGCTTTTATTATCAGATGAACGCAATGTGGTGACCGACCTGCTCTAGCGCGAGGGTGAGACACCATATCGCGGGAGTCACATCAAATTCTCTCTTTCGCACGATAGGTGCGATTCTTGTCACACCCTTCATGCAAGCTCGAAAGGGATCCTTCAGCATCGATGCGGTACATAGGTAAACTATGGCGTAAACTTCCTGCTGGGCATCATATCTGCGGGAGCAGTCACGGAGATGTAGTAGTGACAGTTGACAAAAAACCAATGTCTCGATTATGCTAAACATCCTTGATTCGCCGTCTGTCTGCAACTGCGTTGTGTGGTTGGCGCGGGGCTTTGCTATGGGGGCGACCTGCTCTGAAGGACAACACCTTGCATCTCAAAAGATGAGGTAAAGGCCAAACGTACTGACTTGCGCTTTTGTTATGAAATTTCCTGCTGTGACGGAGCCGCTGGCTGTGTGCTGCTGAGCAAGAGGCGGAGAGTCTAGTTACCACGGCTCGTCAGCGGAAGAGCTGCGGTTTGCAGGTAGACCGGCACCGCAACCTGAGCCCAAAAAAACTCCTTGCTCGAATTGAGGATGCTCTTTTCTAAGAGGAACACCGCTCTGGGCCAGCTTCTTTCCATCTTTCAGCTGGATTGCCATGCTGTGCCGCAAGGTCGACCGCGTCGGGATAAGTGACACCGGGTTGAAGGGTGTCTTTGGCGTTCCGATCAGACCATGATATGGGTGCTTGCTAGCGTATCTCGGGGTCGTGAAAATACTGCTTGAGGCATCTTCAAAAGCTTCAAGTAGCTGCCAGAGAGCTAGGTGGACCTAACCCTCGGAATAAAATGAGAGCAAGTCCACCGGCTCAACATGTTGGCTGCAATCGTGGTAGACCTAAGATAAATGGTGAACAGTTTTCTGACGCCGGGTATCCTTTTAAGGAATGTCTGACTGCTTTATCGGAGGCACGTTGACATTTCCAGATCACCTATATGCAGCGAGCTTCTGGTCCAGCTCCGCATAGCTTCATATTAGAGGTCGAGACTCCTGACAGCAGGATGAGGCCAAAGTCCGTCACTCCTTTGCTGGCCTCCCATAGGCTGGAACTTTGCCCACTCTTGAGTCGGCTAAATAGCTCGGGCACGTGGTGTTTTTGAAGCCCCATTGCTGGTGGTAAAGACCCATCCTTTCTTGTACGAGTGGATGGCCTCCATTGCATCGCGAACATCTGGACCGATAAAATTTCGTTTTCCTTGGTGTCATGAAACGGGAGTACGTCGATATCGAAAGAAATGCCGGCAATGAACAGGAAAGTAAGACCGATTGTGGGATCTTCAATTTGGTGCGGCCAGTGGCGCAGAATCAGAATTAAGTTGTCAATATATACAGGACAGCAAGTATTAGTTAGGAGGCGTTAGCGTAACTGCTAAGAAGAGGTATTTTCGAGTAGATCTTTGGTAGTTCAAGGAACTAAGGGGGTTGAGATCAACGGGGACGTAATAAGTATTCAAATATGATTCCAGACTCTGGTAGTTAAATGAGGAAAGATGGACTTGGATTCATTTTACGAGGAATGCAGGTCATGTGGTCAGGTGATTATGTGTGAAGGCACACCCCTTTTTATTTGTAGTTGATCAAGTTGTTGATTGAACAATGACTCTAACAACCGAACAGGATTGCACAGACACGTAACTACCCAGTTGCCGCCAACATGATTATCTGGATTACAGACACACCTAAACCGACTATATTTTGCGTTCAATCGTTTATTGATATAGGAGAGCAGTAACTATTCCCAAGGCTTATGTTTCCTAACAAGAAACACCAGAGGTATTAGTGATTGCCGATTGAAAACCATTTTTCAGGTAGTTAATTAAAGAATCACATTGCAGCTAACTACTGGTAGACAGGAAATCACGGTTCTAACATGTCCAAACGTTCTTATTAGGTCGAGTGAATCAGTGGCGCAAAGGAGGTTGATCTATGTTTTCTTCAAATACGAATAGCTTGCAAGCGGTCAAACGTATCGTGAACTTGCTCGATAGTTACAGATTGTCCATGGGTCAGTCTGAAGAAGAAAATGATGAGTCAGGTTGTCTGCGTTTGTACTTCAAATGCATTGCTTTCACATGCATCGACAACGACAGATTTGAAATACAGCCAATATGTTTTTTTTTTCATACTGTCACTCAAGGATCGCCACGATGTTGAACACTCTCCGAATCTTATCGTCGCCAACCTACTTATCAATCAAGACAGCTTGCAAACGCGCAAGGTGATTAGTAACTACAACAATTTATTACTTTAGAAGATGGCGGGAATTGAACTGCAGTACATGAATATCACCTACTGCATGGTGATACGCTCTTAATCCATGTACACTACTAATGTGCAAGCTTCAATAAAGAATTATAATACTGACGACCTGGTGATATTTTCGCAACCAAACCCGATGATGAGGTAATCGCATGTCTAGCGCGTCGATCAGGTTATCACCTCACCGAGACTGAATCAGCGGTGAAGTGCGTACCAAGAACCATGCAAAGGATGGATGGATACCTCCCTTCTCCAAGGTACACATTTTTAGCAGTGATGGACCTCCTACTCCAACTCCCCCCAAACGCCCCAAAACCTGCTGTGGGCGGTCGTTTCACCTAGCTCTGCTCCCGGCTCTTGCTCCCAGTGGTCCCAGGGCCTCGCCTAGCGGACGAATCAGTGGACCACAGCCCAGCGATACCACCACGCACACCAAGGCCCAGGCGCTAGAGCGGTACAGCTGAAGCTGATACGGCTGAAATCGATCATTTCCATTGGGCCAGTTCACGTCAGTGCGATCCCGGCCCGGATGGGGACATCAAGCCATGAAGTCCAGTGTGGTTCTGGAGTGGGTGACTTGCGCCTATAAATTGCCTTTGCAGCGGAGCCGACGTCACAGGTCTTGGGCTCCATCAGACGGGAATCCAGGGTTCTGACCTGGAGTCTTGGACCTTGCATGAATGACTTCAACGTTCCATGTCAGGTTGCTTGTTTTGGAATTGCCATACATACCTCACCTTTTTGTTTACTCTTGCGATAGCTTCATCATATCTCATTCTCAAAGTGCCAGATTCTGTCTCTCGGCCTTCACCTTCAGGATCCTATTCATACTTACCTACTTCAGGAAACCGCAGAGGTAGCAGCAGCCATGACGGCCGAAACAGAACCCCTCCCTCCCCAGGACTCCATCCACCAAGCCGGTGGTGGGCAACCCGCAGTGGAGGATCGAGTCATCGCCGAGGTCAACGCCTCTGTTATGCCCTATCTCGAGAAGATATTCAACGACCATGGAGGCACCGATAGGAAGTGGCACAAGGACCAGGTCATTGCCTTCCTGCACCACCGGCAAGCGGATAAGGTGACGGACAGCTCCGGCGACATTGCCACCAAGGAGGAGCTCGACTTCAATGGTTTTCTGCACTACATGACTTCACCTACAGCCAACGTGATCGCACCCCCTCTAGAAGCCGACACATCATGGCCGCTGTCGAGCTATTACATCAGCTCCAGCCATAACACCTATTTGACGGGGAACCAACTGAGCAGTGACTCGAATGCAGATGCCTACAAAAATGTGCTATTGCGGGGCTGCCGCTGCGTCGAGATCGACGTGTGGGACGGAGACGATTCCGACTCGGAGTCTTCTGAAAGCGAGAGCGATGATTCGGAGGAGAGGGAGAAGAAGGCGATCAGGAAGTCAAGCCGCAAGGAACGGCTAGCTGCGAAGTTGCCTTCTTCACTCACCAGTCGGCTAGAGAAGACTTCGTTGGGTAGGAAATTGACAGTCAAGAAGCCCCAGACGGCAGAAGAAAAACCTGCATCCAGCAAAGAAGCGAGTGCGCCCGCAGAAACGGCACCTCTGAAAAAGTCTCCAAGCCCACAGGCTATAGAAGTCGAACCCAGAGTACTGCATGGATACACCCTCACAAAAGAAGTCTCCTTCCGCCAAGTCTGCGAGGCAATCAGAGACAATGCCTTCGTCGTCTCCGATCTCCCCATCATCGCTAGTCTAGAGGTACACTGCAGTCATCCACAGCAAGAATCCATGGTCAGGATCATGAACGAAACATGGTCCGACTACCTCCTCCCCCACCCCGAAGGCGAAGCCAAGGTCCTTCCAGCGCCCCAGGACCTGCGCCGCAAGATCTTGGTCAAGGTCAAGTACGCTCCCCCAGGTGCATCAACATCGAGCGCAGACCACGAAGCCGAAGATCGTCTGCCGCCCGGCGCGAAAGCAGAGACCGGATCCAAGGCCTCTGGATCTCAGAAGAAGAAGAAGGCTGCCAAGATCATCCAGGCCCTCTCCGCTTTTGGCGTGTACACGCGCGGTATTTCATTCAAGTCGCTCGCCCAGCCCGAAGCCAAGATGCCGACGCATATCTTCTCGCTGTCGGAGAGCGGCGTGGCCGAGGTGCACGAGAACGAGGCGCAGAATCTATTCGAGCACAACCGCCACTACATGATGCGGACGTATCCCTCCGGCATGCGCATCGGGTCATCCAATCTGGATCCGCCCTTCTATTGGCGCAAGGGCATCCAGATTGTGGCCCTGAACTGGCAGAAGTGGGACGAGGGCATGATGCTCAACGAGGGCATGTTCGCCGGCACCGGGGGTTACGTGCTGAAGCCCGAAGGGTACCGCGGAAACAAAGTCATCAGCGAAGACGGCAAAGAGCCCGTCACCGCACCCCTGGGTGGCCCCTCGATCCTACACCAGACGCTCGACCTGAAGATCACGGTGCTGGCGGCGCAGAACCTGCCGCTGCCCGAGGCCGACGACAAGCCCAGCGGGTTCAAGCCGTACCTCAAGGTGGAGCTGCACACGACGCCGCCGGATGCCCTCGGCGCCGCGCACCTGAAGCAGCTGCGCGACGACGGCAAGGCGAAGGGCGGCGAGTACAAGTCCAAGACGAAGACGCAGAAGGGCGTGGATCCGGACTTCAAGGGCGAGGTGCTGAGCTTTGAGAATGTGGGGGGCGTGGTGCCCGAGCTGGCGTTTGTGCGGTTCCTGGTCAAGGACGACGAGATCGGGAAAGACGACCTGGCGGCGTGGGCGTGCGTGCGGCTGGATCGTCTTAGGAGCGGATATAGGTTCGTGCATTTGCTGGATCGGACGGGACATCTCAGCAAGGGAGTTGTGCTTGTCAAGATCGAGCAAAAGTTGGCGTAGTGTGCTCCTGGAACTTGGTCTGGGACGGAAGGTCGTAGGAGGGGGTTTTCGCGATGGTTACGGAGGGGGATCCCTGGGCGGATCAGAAGATGGTCGAGGAGGTACATGAAATGGTGACTGCATGGCGCATGGAGCGAGAGATTAACGATTCCGTATTAGCCATATATTGTTATCGAAACTAGCATCAGGCCAAACGAGGTTTACATTATGCCTTCGACCTCGACCCGTGATCCGAGGACAGAAGAAAAGTTGGTACGCGACCATCGATGTTGACCCAGTACCTTCCATACCCTGGTCTCCCCTCCACGCCAAAGGCGAAGCACTATTGAGCTTGCTGGATGCAAGGCTCAATATCGAGAGGGTTCAGGACATATGGACGTGTCGAAGTATGAAGCAGGAGGGTCTTTGGGAAGGGGTTGGCGGACAAGTGCACTTTCGCCATGGGGTGTTGGGTACGGTTGATGATGGTGGCGAAGAGGTGCTGCAGTGGGTGTGCTCTACTGATAGCCGCTGGTGGCACATACCGGGAACTGTCTATTACTGCACGATGAAGGAGGGGATGAAAAAGCCTTGAAAGTTTCTCTTGGGGTGAGTTGAGTAGTGTTGGTCGGTGGAATATACTCATGTAGGATACCAAAAGCAATAGGTTTGCAATATATGGGCTTTGATGGTCTTCGTAGATGCTACCAAGCTACCTGCCCACTTGAGTACTTATTCACTTGAGGGTATATCATGTTGGTGGAGTTGAAGGATGCAGCATAGTGCAGGAAGTGCTTAGCTACAGCGCATCTGCAGGGACTAGCACGTGCTATAGGGGGTTTGGCAGGCGCCGCCTAGTTACCTTAGGTAGAAGGGAACATAAGTACTTTAAGTACTTACTCAACCTAGAAGCTGGATGGGAGCTGCACGGGTGGCATGTTAGTGGGGCGGCTGCTCATCAAGTGAAGCTTTTGCGTGGCAGCTGGTGCTTCGGATATCTCTGCCCCTGTTGGAATAGCCACTGCTTCTCTGTACTCAATCTACAGTAGGCATGGACTTCAGTCATAAATCCACCGATAATCCCAGCAATGATACCATACACAAAGGCTTTATGCTTGGCTCCAGAAGACCTACCGCCCTATGTATATTATTCCTAGATAAGTTCCCCAATCACCGATCAGCTACATATCCCGAGAAAGTGTGCATGTGACTAGAAAGTGGCCAAGGCAAACCAACATGTCAACCTTTGATGGCTTTATCCATGAGTTCCCAGATATCAGAGGTACGTTTGTCCACTCTACGCAAATCATTCAGTCCTAAATCTCTTTACAGTTGACTTCTTTCGGCTCCTGGACCGCCCACCAGCATTGGTATACTTTTTAAGCCATGTACACAGCGATCATCTGGCCGGGCTGGATACATTCAGAAGCCCTTTGTATAGCTCCTTACCATATACCACAAAGTTTTACTGACGATAACAAGCATATACTGTTCAGCCGCAACCAGAGCTATCCTTTTGCGATTGAAAAAGACTGCGTGTCGCTTGAATTATGCCAAAGGCATCCTGGAGAATCCACGGATGCAGGTCTACAAGCATCTTGAGAAGGTGTTGAAACCCATCCCTCTAGATACACCTACGGTGATAGAGCTTCGACCTAGCCAGTTCATTCGAGTCACGCTCTTGGATGCAAACCACTGCATAGGTGCTGTTATGTTCTGTACGTCTTGGTACCATTGTTGCTGTCCCAGTCTAACTGTCTCACAGTGTTCGAGGCAGATGGGAAAGCTGTCCTATATACTGGCGATATGAGATGCGAAGCAAGGTTGATCACCACTATCACACAAAACCCCAGTATGATCGAGTACTCATCGGGATTGAAAACTCTCGACAAAATCTACTTGGATACTTCAATATTGAAAGATTACAGGCTCCCCACGAAAGCTGAGGGCCTCTGCGAGTTGATTGATAAAGTCTCCAAGTATCCGGAAAATACTCTGTTCCACTTTTCTGCATGGACCTATGGGTGAGTAGGTAAGGAAAATCCGATTTACGGTGGCTGATTTCTTCTCATAGATATGAAGAAGTTTGGATTGCACTTTCAAAGGCTCTGAACACCAAGGTAAAGAGGGAGAATTCATCTACCATAGAACGTGAACTGATATTGTCATAGATTCACGTGGACCAGTACAAGATGGATGTGTACAGGTCGCTTGCTACCAAGGCAAACGACAACCGGTGGGCGACTCAAACACATCTGGCCAAGGAAGCCCCATTCCTGGTTGGGTTCACTTGTGGAAACAACCAACAGAAAGGTTGCCTCACTCTTGATAACAGCGTAAGACTTCACAGCTGTGAGAAGGACTCGGGCTGCACGGTGGTAGAGACAGGGCCTGTTGTTTGGATTCAGCCCATTGTTACGCACCTTAAAGATGGAAAAGATGTAATGGAGGTCGGCCTGGGAGGAGGTGGTGATGATCTCGAACAGGGCACTGCATTATCTCCAAACGACATTCTGAGTCTATTCCACGAGTAAGTCTTGGTGGTTTCTATTTATCTATGCGGCTGCTGACTCCTATAGGCTCGGCAAAGATGAGCACAAAAGTCCAATGGTCACGGAACTACTTCAAAAGCTGAATACCCTGAAGGGTCTTCTAACCTCCGGTAGGGACGTAAGTCTTGATATTGATATCCCTGACACAGCGGACGATACCTCGCAGCTGGTTGCCATCCTAGCTTCATTGGTTCGCAAGCTCGAGGCAATGCAGAATCCTATCGCAAAGGACCAACAGCAGGGTAACTCCAAGAGTCCGCTACCGAATATCATTCGTTTCCCTTATTCAAGACACTCCTCTCTTCCGGAGTTACGAAGCTTCGTGCATGCCTTCAAACCCAAAGACATATGGCCTTGCACCTTCGAGCCCCGATCCTGGTTCGAGCAGGGTGTGACTATTGGCGGACTGTTTGGTGACTGCTGCTCTGGTGGTGACTTCTCTCACGACGCTGTGATGGCCGCCATATTCGAAACACTTGGTCTCCGGCATGAAGATGAAGAGGAACAGAGCACGCAGCAAACAGCTTGTTCCCGCCTGGAGCTTTCGAGTCCTGTAACACCATCGGTGAATCGCATTGATCCCAGTATCACCATGAGCGCTGTGGTCACTTCGCCACAATCCTGGAAAGGAGCATTGGTGAATCCGACCTCTGCATTACAGCCTTCGGAGGCGTTATTTACCATCCCCTCGGAAGATCAACCTAACCAGTGCAACCTGACTTCAATGCCTGATGTTGTGCCAGAGAAACACCCTCACCAGCCATCACATGATATGAGCAATCCAGGGGATGAATCTGATTTTCAAGATAACTCCCAGACATATAGTATACCAGACAGGGCATTTGCCGCAAGGCGCCAGGCTTTTCGGGCTGCGCAAGCAAATCTTGCTGGGGATATGTGGGAGCAGATTCATTTGATATCCACCACTGATCATCACAGCTACCTTGAAAAAGACCTAGGCTCCGACTGAGGCCTGTAGGTGATGCGAAGCCACATCATGCAATGTATAGTGGCTTGGATGAGACACCAAGAACTCGCGACATAAGGCCATGGAGAGCATAGGGAATCTCTAGAAGGGTTTTAAACAAGTCCTAGAGTGCGAAATAGAAAGGTCATGTCTGTAGCTCTTGCTGTTAACGCGGCCGGCTTCCCCTCGTTGGCGCCGACTTTAGCCTCAATGATGTCGGCAGAACCCCAGACCGTGGCTTTAGCTATTCAACCTGGGCTTCTCGACTCAGCCAGTCCGGAATCTGTCCACCCGCATGCGACCCTCTTGAGGTACAAATTCATGGTGCCGCCCTTCTGGCAGTCTCGCATTCGACCTGGTTCCTGGATAAGAGCCAGTCGGAGATCTCATGATTGCGGTCAATATGTATGCGGTACAGCTTTATCGCTTAGCTACATCAGTCAGCCTTTTCCTTGGCCTTGCGTCTGGCAACCCAGTTGACCTCGGCGGACTTGGTCTTCAGGTTGAGAGTCGTGCCGACTCGAGTCTCACAGGTTACCTGGGAGCTTTCTTCCTTGGCGCCGACCCATATGTCTACCTTTACTTGAGCAATGGCAACGATGCCCTCTCCTTCAAGGCCCTCAACAAAGGATCACCGGTCTTGAAACCGACAAAAGGGACAACAGGCGTCCGGGACCCTGCTCTAGTTCAAGGCGGCGGCGGAGAGGCGGGTAAGAAATGGTACATCGTGGGAACGGACCTCAACATTGGCAAGGTGAGACACCTGACTTGACTTCATTCCGCAAATCTGACTCCGGACTAGACGACCTGGGATGCTGCGCAGCGTACAGGGTCCAGAGGCATCTTCGTGTGGGAGAGTTCTGACATGGTCAACTGGACCGGTGAGCGTCTCGTCACCGTCGAAGACGCTACGGCTGGGATGGTATGGGCTCCTGAAGCGATATGGGACCCGTCTAAAAGTGAGTTTCCTACGTGGGTACATTATAAGCCTTGTACTGATTGATCAAGATCAATACTTGGTGCATTGGGCATCAAAATTCGTGAGTTATCTTTGGCCATGCTAGATCTTGTGATCTTGGCGGCTGATGCACTTCACTCGAGTAGTATTCCTCATCTGATACCCGGCATACGGGATCTGCGTCAACGAGTCGCATTCGTTATGCGCATACCAGTGATTTCAAAACATTCAGGTGAGATAACATGATGAGTAAAACTCGAAGCTAGACCATCATGAAGTCTGCGATGGCGTCTGCAGCGTGGAAATAATGGCTGACATACAGCGGATTAGTGCTCCTCAGACCTACATCGACTACTCCCCAATGACCATTATCGATCTTGACATCTTGCCCTTGGATGATGAAGGGAAAAACTATCTTCGCTTCATGAAGGATGAGTCGGCTAAAACGGTCTTCATGGAGTACACATCTGACGGACTATTCGGGACATGGACTCGCGCCGGCGGCAGCAAGGGTACCATCACCTCCGGGGTCGAAGGACCCGCGGCCTATCACGACAACAAGGTGGACAACAAGGTGCACGTCTTGCTCGACTTTTACGGCAGTGATGGCTACAGACCGTATGAAAGTACCGATCCAGAGGCCAACAAGTGGACAGCCAGCAGTCGGACGGGCTTCCCAAAGAACTTGAGGCACGGATCGGTCATGCCCATCAATCAGACGCTGTACGATGCTCTTAGCAAGAAGTGGGGTTGATGAGTATACACCACCTACTTTACCTTACCTGTGCATAACCATCGTTCTATTAAATTTACGACTTTCCTGGGGTGCAGTCATTGACGTCAGCCAGCTGAATCAACGGCTTCGCTTAGAATCGTGCCAATCGCATCTGATGTTCAAGAGTGTGAGCCGCACGAATCAGTCTGGTGTTGCCATAATCGTCTCTTTCTCCGCGTGCCTGCTCCCAACTTTACTTACCCGTTTCTCTAAGCGATGGGCTGACGTTGCCAATCCTTGCCCTCTGTCGCGACTATACTAGACTCCGTCGACAATAATAGACGAATTAAAAGAAAACCCAAAGGACCTGACGATCGTACGCAAGCATCCCGCTGACCCGAAACATCGTCACGCTGCGACCTGGGCTGGGCGCCGATGGGTTGGCGGGAAGCACTACATACACAGGCCCTGGCCAGGGAACGGGGATGCCACCCCCGGCTCAGCCTCCACCACAAACAATCTAATCGACACGGCAGCTCGTACGGGCGGAAACCATCTTGAGTCAGGGCAGGTCCAGGGCAATGGCAGCCGCATTCGCTAGTGATTGAGGGGATTTGAGATGTTCCGTCACCTAATCCCTCCCACTGCCGTATAAAGACGACGGTTGTTCTTGGCGTTCTGCAAGCGATTCCCCCTCCTCATGCCTAGCATTTCGGGCGATCCACTCCAGCTTCGCGAAGTGCTGAAGCGGCCCAATCATCATGGGGTTCCTGGCTGCGCGCGTGCTGAGTTTCATCGTCATTGCTCAAGTTGCGCTCTCGACCCTCGACTCGAGTCTGTGAGTCTTGATGTTTGCTGTGGTCCCTTCTGTGGTAGTGTAAGTGATTTTCGGAGGATAGAGCTGGATGTCACTGCCGCGCTCTCGCGATTTCGGAACCTGAACCGCGGTGCATGATCTGCTAACCATTGCACAGACAAGCAATGAATCTCGAAAAAATGGCGTCAAATGGTACCGAGATGCCAGACCGGCATTCATTAGCGCTTCCAGTTTGAAACCAGGTTGTTTGTATGTGTGTAGGTATAGCTCGACCGTGGTATGCCGCCTCGGCCTCGGCACGCCATCCTGCCCTTCGTATCCATCGAAGACCCTGGCGCAATCTCCAAGACCTTGCATATCCACTCGCGCATCCGTTGGCAGTAAGGCCCTGGAATCAAGCACCTCTCGACGATCAACACACCACAGACATCATCTCTGGTCCCAAGCGAGAGCTATGAAAGGGGCAAAGGTCTCCAACATTTCCCGATCGGGACGCTCCGAGAAGGTTGGGATGACGGGGGGTCTTCTCTATACCGGTATACATCGAAGGCATCTACAGATATAAAGCTAGAATCGTGAGCTCTACGTCGTTCTTCTGACCTTGGTTTTGCCATCACGAGCTGCCGGTCTCCTCTGCTTCTGTTCATTCTCGACAAATCCAACTGTCTATTCCTTCTGGTTCTCTACAATCCAATCCTTTAAAATACCTATAGCAAACTAGCCAACATGAAGGTCACCGCTCTCCCTCTCTTCCTAGGCGCCGCGCTCGCTGCCCCAACGACCAGCACCCGCGAGCAGGCCTCGCCCGTAGCGAGGCGCCAGGCCGACACCAGCATCAACGAGCTGATGCAGGCCAAGGGCAAGCTGTACTATGGCAACATCGGCGACAGCGGCACGCTGTCCAACACGCAGAACGCGGCGATTCTGCAAGCCGACTTCGGGCAGCTGACCCCGGAGAACAGCATGAAGTGGGACGCGACCGAGGCGACGCAGGGAAGCTTTACGTTCGACGGCGCCGACACCCTCGTGGACTTCGCCACCGACAATGGCATGAGCGTCCGGGGCCACACTCTCGTCTGGCACTCGCAGTTGCCGAGCTGGGTCTCTGCCATCACTGATGCTGATACCTTGACTTCGGTCATCCAGAACCACGTCACGACCATCGTGTCGCGGTACGCTGGCCGCGTGCGAGCCTGGGTATGTTCTTCTATTTCCCCCCTCATTTCCGAGCAGTCGGCCAGCCAGCCTCTCATCTTAAGGAGATGAGAAGTACGTTGTGAAAGGCCAAGCAAGAGGCTTACTCTGTTTGATCTAGGACGTCGTCAACGAGATCTTCAACGAGGACGGCTCCCTCCGCTCCTCCGTTTTTTCCGACGTGCTCGGCGAGGACTTTGTCCGCATCGCGTTCGAGGCCGCCCGCGCGGCGGACCCGGATGCCGTGCTGTACATCAACGACTACAACTTGGACAGCGCCAGCTACGCCAAGGTCACCACCGGCATGGTCGCCCACGTCGAGTCGTGGCTCGCGCAGGGCTGGCCCATCGATGGTATTGGTACGTACAAACTTACCGACTTCCTCATCTCTCGGCTTCACGTGAAACCCTGGTGTGAAGGGGAAATACGACGAGCAAAGTGAGTCGACTGAGCTAACGGTACGGGAACTATAGGCTCGCAGACTCATCTTTCCGCCGGTGGTTCCAGCGGCGTCCAGGGCGCGCTTGAGGCTCTGGCTGCTACGGGTGTCTCGGAGGTGGCGGTGACGGAGCTCGACATTGCCAGCGCGCCTTCTGACGACTACGTTGCCGTTACCAACGCTTGCTTGGCCGTCTCTAGCTGTGTTGGTATCACCGTCTGGGGTGTCAGTGATGCTGTAAGTGTTTTCCCCTTGGATCTGCTGAATTCCTTTTTTTTTTCTGCTAAATGTACCTAAACTCACATTTGAAATTTCCAGGACTCATGGCGCTCGGATGAGAGCCCCCTGCTCTTCGACTCGAGCTACCAGCCCAAGGACGCCTACGACGCTGTTGCCGCCGCTTTGGCCTAAGTGTTGAGTCGAGCGGTGGAGTTGGGAGGATCAGTGCCCGCGAGTGGTGCTACAGCGAGAAGGCTGTGCGCGATTTTGTCATTCTTCGATTGTATATACTTCTGCATCTAGTTGTTTACCCTCCTAAAGATGCCAGACACGAGTATGTGTTGTATATTTGTCCATATTTTTACACATTTGGCCGCCTTCTCTGGGGCTGAATGAGTCAGCAGACTGACTCTGAAAATATTTCTTTGCTCTCGCATAACGGCCTGTCTTGTTTGAGTGTTCCAGTGTAGCGTTGAGGCTTGCGATTTAGTTCAGCGTCTCAGGGACGAGAGCCAACTGCGCAGCCGGGAGCGCATCGGCCGCACATCCCGTGCTCACGACTTCTGCATCGAATTCATGCATTGCACTGTTCGTCCTGACGATGTGCTCTCCGCTTGTAAGTTTTGTATGTGTAGTGTACAACTGATTACTTGATTATCAGGGCTTTAGTGCTCTGATGCGCTGTAGAATAGATAGTCAAGTAGAGTACCGGTTCCTGGCCAGGGTACCCCACCTCATGTGCCGAGGCTCCTCAACCAAGATTCCAGCACAGAAACCGAGTGCTTGTCACGCCGAGACGTTGTGCAACACCCGATGAGAGAGACCCCCCCATCACCTATTTCGCGCTTATTCGCTTGGAGAAGAGAGAGCCAGTGCCGCATCATGAGACCATTTGAACAGGCAATCGAGGCAGCTTGTGCAGCGGAAGAGATTCCCGGCGCTGTTCTCCTGGCATCAGATAGGAATGGTGAGTCGAGAGCCCATCACGATCACGACTCTGCTCCTACGACAATTTAGTCAAGGCAGTTCCAAATATTCTTCTCCTCTTTACGCTATCCCACCTACCTCTCTCTCATAATAAAACCAAAAGCTAAACCCCCCCAAACCAGGCTCATTCCACTACGCCCGCGCCTTCGGCAAGCGCTCCGTCCGCCCCGGCGCCGACCAGTCCCCCCTGGACGTCGACAGCGTCATGTGGATCGCCTCCTGCACCAAGGTCGTCACCGCCCTCGCCGCGCTCCAGTGCGTCGAGCGCGGGCTCCTCTCGCTCGACGGGCCCGTCTACGACGTGCTGCCCGAGCTCCGGCACCTGCCCGTGCTCACGCGCTTCGAGCCCCAGAACGACGACGACGGCGGCGGCGGCGGCAACAAGCCCGTACTGGTGCCGCATCGCCGCCCGCTGACGCTCCGGCACCTCCTGACGCACGCCTCGGGCCTCGCGTACGACGAGACGCACCCCAAGCTCCTGGCCTGGCACGCCTGGCACCGGAGCGCGCCGGGCCGCGCCGCGCGCGTGGAGGCGCGGTACGGGTACCCGCTCGTGTTCGAGCCGGGGGAGGGCTGGTGCTACGGCGCCGGGGTGGACTGGGCGGGCGTGGCGGTGGAGCGGGCGTCGGGGGGCGTGAGTCTCCAGCGGTACTGCGAGGAGAACATCTTTGGCCCTGTGGGGGCGCGGGATATCGTGTTCTCGAGCTATATGTATTCGAGGCCGGATCTGGCGGCGCGGGTCGTGGACATGAGTAAGCGGGATCCGGGGGATGCGCGCAGGGTGATAAGGAGTAATGCGAGGGCGCAGCACAATGAGCGGGGGGGTTGCTTTGGGGGACTGGGGTTGTTTGCGAGCCCGGGGGCGTTTATGAGGGTGTTGAGGGGGCTGCTGAGGAGTGATGGGGACGGGGTGCTGCTGAGTAGGGAGGGGGTGGAGGAGTTCTTCCGGCCGTGTCTGAGTGAAAGGTCAAAGGCCGCGTTGAACAAGGTCGTGGCGGAGGAGGAGGCGAGGCGAGGGATGGGGAATTTGCCGGCGTCGGTGAGTAAGGACTGGGGGCTCGGGGGTATAGTGAATGAAGGGGATGTTCCTGGAGGGAGGAGGGCAGGGTCGATGACTTGGACGGGGTTGCCGAATCTTGCCTGGGTGAGTTATTTCTTATGGTCTTGAGAGGTGATTGGGATCTGATGCTAACTGTCTTCTTCCAGTTCGTCGACAGAAAGGCTGGCGTTTGTGGGCTTTACGCCGGGCAGCTTTATCCGCCAGCAGACCCGAAAGCGACAGAGTTGTGTGGGGAGTTCGAGAAGGGAATATACGAGATGATATCAGGTGTTTCGCCCAAATTATGAAACGCCATTGCATCACTAGGTCTTTGAGCATTTCTCCTGAGTAATCGACGGTATAGACTTTCTTTCACAAGGCGATATCAAGTGCCGTCACAATTATGAATGTTGTAGTGCGGGCCACGAATGTGCGCCTGATCGCTATCTTTCGTGAACGATATTTGCAGTAGAGATGGGGAGTTCAAAGAACATTTGCTTGACAAGGCACTCATCTTGAAAATACGTCACTGAATAGAAGTCAATTAAATGCATCACCATGAGAGATTCGAACAATAAGAAGTTGCCTGTATATAATTTCATGAGTATGAGAGGTGTTTGAGAATGAGCCTCCTCATGAATGCAATACTATCCCTGACTTTGAATTTTGGCATTGTGAAAACACTTAGTTATGAGCCAGCTCAATCGAGGTATGACTATGAGTCTGGCCATCTGACTCACCGAATGATAAGACACAGCCATGGGTCTCCATCAAGTGCTGCAGAATAAGTCTGGCTGTATTGGTTTCCATGCCGACTAGGCAGCTCTGTCGGCAGGCCCCCGGTCCACATGCCGACGAGTCACCTTCCATAATCGCTCGCCGAAGCGGAGATAAGAGCGGACTGCAGTGCTCCACGGACGGACGTGAGCGCCACCATGGGGTGCGATAGCGACACCGCAAGTTCGTTCCATGTAGTTCTGTTACACGAGGAACTCACATCAAATTCTCAATAGCCTTTTTTTTTGTCTTTCGGTGTCCTGCCAAATCATCCTAAGCAGACAGGATTTCACTTGGTTGGAAACTGATGCCCGCTGCCCGCTCAAGACCACCGTCGACCGATCTCCCATCTCCATGGCGGGCGAAACCGAACCCCTCTTGGGGACTCGAGAACCGGCCGGCTCCAAGGCGAGAACAGTGTTCACGGCGACGAGCAGGATCTTGGTAGCCGGCTATCTCATCTCCACGTCGTTCTCATTCACTCTCACCCCGTGGGTCCCCTTTACCTTCACAATCTACACAGAAGCCAACTTACCTGACAATGTCCACAGCATAATCTACACCTTCCAGGAAATGGTCTGCGACGAGTTCTACCGGCACGCGCCGCCCTACTCCGGTCCCGCCGGCACCGACCGCTGCGCCCGCAACGAGGTCGACGGCGGCACCGCGGCCCAGATCGCCATCATGGCCTGCGCCACCATCATCGCCGCCATCGCGAACCTCTTCGTCGCCGGCTGGCAGATGCGGCGCGTGGGGCCTCGGCTCGCCCTGGCGATCCAGACCTTCTTCCCCGCGCTCCGCGTCGCCATCCAGCTCGCGGCGCTGTTCGTCGGCGCCCGCGCCGGGCTCGCCGTCATGCAGCTCAGCCAGATCACGACGCTGTGGGGCGGGCCCGCGGGGTACATCCTCGTGCTCAACACCATCGCGGCCGAGATCACGGAGCCGGCGCGGCGCACGGCGATGTTTGGCCGTCTGCAGGGCGTCATGATGCTCGGGACCGCGTCGGGCGCGCTGCTGGGGGGCATCCTGGCGGAGCGCTTCGGGAACAAGACGCCGTTCGCCGTCGCGGCTGTGGCTTTTACGCTGTGCTGCGCGTACTGCGTCCTCTGCGTGCCGTATGTGGACCCGAAGACGCTCTCGGCGGGCGACGAGGATAAGGGGCCCCAGGCGAAGGGGCTCGGGGCGTTGCTGGGGCCGCTGCGCATCCTGGGACCGCGGCGGATGAGGCTGGGGGACGGGCGGGTCGTGAAGCATTACGGGCTGCTGTTCCTCGCGCTCGGCATCTTCATGGGCGTGCTGGCGACGGGGTACGCCCTGACGCTGGTGCAGATGTACGCGATGACGGTGTTCAGCTTTGAACCGACGAACAACAGCGTGCTCATGTCGGTGCAGTACCTGATTCGGGGCGTGTTCCTGATGTTCATATTCCCGCGGATCATCTCGCATGGGCGGAGATTCTTCAAGACCTCGGAGCTGGAGACTCCGAGTGAGGTGAATCCAGATGAGGCCATCCCGACGCAGCCTCGAGACTTTGATCCGGTACCTGTCACCTTGGCGGACTCGGAAGAACCAGCCAAACCACCAAAGCCGGTGACCAGGACCGAGGGCGCAGGTTTCGACTTATTCTTCCTACGGTGGAGTCTGCTCGCTGACGGCATCATCACCATGTCGGCGGCATTTGCGAGTCAAGGATGGCACATGTACTTGGGTGCGTAGCTCCGAACGAACTATCCTCCCATCTATTTTCCCGATACTAACACCCAGACTCATAGTTGGATTCCTCCTCCCCCTCGCGTCTGGGTCCGCCCCAGCCAGCAAGGGTGTCTTGACCGAAATGGTACCTGCTTCTCGCAAGGCCGATGCACTGCAGGCCATGACGCTGGTCGAGTACTCGGCGACCTTCACGACGCTGGGCGTATTTGGGGCCATCTTCTCTGCCTTGGCCGACGCTGGTAAATCATACCTGACCTTCTACTGTAACGCGGTACGTGCCCCCTTCTCGGATCTAAGTTCACTTCAACTAATGCAGCAAAGGCCGTTGCTCTTGTCGCAGTGGGCATTCTCTTGTTTTCTAGATTACCGCCCCCGGATAGCGAGATGGTGACTGGGGAGCCAGAGCAGTATCGGCCCGCTGCAGAGGAAGCGAACATCTCTACACCATAACCATAGGCAGGGTCGCGCGTACTGGCATGGATTGGACAAGGCTCACGTCAGATGTAAGAGGCGAACTGTCTCCGGTGTCGCTCGGGAACACGGACAATCATGCCGCGACAAAACATCCCGGCCTCCCGGTATCCTCGGCCGGAGAACCATTGCATGCGGCCGTATATCAGTTGGTGGAGGGCGACAGCCTCTCTCCCTCTATCCCACATAGGACACCGTCGCACCGGCTGGTCCGGAAATTGGGAGAGGCTGGCTGACAAATGCGGGAAGATGCCTCCAAGCACCTTCTAGATGTCGCCGAAGGAGGAGTCATACTGTACTCTGACCACCTTGTGGCAAACCCAAAGCACTTGGAGAAAGTGTACGCAATGCATCTCGCAGTCGCAGCATGTTTTCATGATTAGGGGTTGAGATTCGGGTACTTGTTAATATAGGAGGTCGACTCTTATTAGTGAAAAATCGCCCCACTGTGGGAAATTGCCCAACCATCTAACTGAAGAAAAACCCAAGCCGTCGTAGATCGTCAATCAACATGATGTACCTAGTTCAGGAGGCACTACCAAATTGTGTCATTGTCCTAATACTGACTGTTTCGAGACTGTCTGAGCGATGAGGCGGGAGCGACGTGGCCGCTGACTTTGCCTACTTTCGAACTGTACGGTCAAACGCCATTATCGTGGACGCCATCATCAGCATCGGACTGCGCTATAGCACCACAGTACCTATGTGCGCATCGTAGTCATTTTACCTCATTCGTGATACTGAGTAGTCTCTCATCATCGTGCTGTTATATTCCCTCGCCCCCCAAGCTGCTCCTGGACAACCGTCGTTCAGAATCGACAATTCACGTCGAACCCCAATATGGTTCGCCACTGGGCCTCGAACCCTTTATTGAGGCCCCCATCTCAACCTCAAACTTGTCCTCCTCTCCCCAGCGACACCGACGTCGAGAACCAGGTCGCCGACGCCGCAGAGAATCATGAGGGCTTCAAAACACCCACAGATCGCTTCACCCCTCATCAGATCTTCTACATCTTCATCATGGACGGCCTAGGCGCCGCCATCGTCTCCGGCGGCATCAACTTCGCCATCGCCTACGGTCAGTACTTCCCCCCCTCCAACCTCACCTCGCTCATACATACTACTCCATCCTCACCTCCGTCTTCACCTCACGCCCTCAAATTCGCACTTCTCACACTCATTCCAGCAATGTACACCACCAGCAAGGAAGACCGGATTGCCCTCTTCCAGTTCCCCAACACCCTCGCCGGCGACGCCGGTCTCACCATCATCCTCCAGTGCCTCGTGACCTGGCTCATCGAGGCCTTCGTCGTGAACCGCGACCTGTGCACCGGCGGCGTCCACCCCCTCGGCTTCATCCCCGAGCCCCGGTCCCGCCTCGCGCGCTGGTTCCTCTTCCTGGACCGCGCCGCCGAGACCGAGACCGAGACCAAGCCCGACCAATCCCGGCCGCAGACCTGCAACGCCGCCGACGGCGCCGCGGTGGTGGGCAGTCCCAGCCACTGGCTCCTGTTCCTCTGGTCCCAGGTCGTGCGCGCGCTGCTGGTGGCGGCGGCGGTATTCCCCTTTGCGTTCGGCGCGAGCGTCGGGTTCCTGGCGCTGGTGGGGAGGCACGACGCGGGGGGCGGCGACTGGTGGTATGGGAGGAAGTGGACGCCGCAGCTGTTCAAGCTGGTTGAGGGGGCGGTGCTGGGCCTGGTGACCACGCCGCTTATGGTGATGTTCTGGCTGACGAGGTGCGGTTGGGCGTTGCAGAGGAACGAGAAGCTGGCGGGGCCGCGGTGACAGTGATAGATATTCGCAAATCTTACCTATCGAGCTGTCTCTATGACCATAATCTTATTGGAATGATACGGCACGAGACCTCTCAAAAGACTTGATATTGTCTTCTTTCCCATCTACTCGAAGCACGTGTTTGATCTCATCGTGACACCCATACATTCAGTGATATCTAAAACCCCGATACATCACCACCGCTAGCCATACCTCACATCTCCCGAGCCCTCCCGGAACCAATCATCCGATACCAGCGCCTCCTCCGTCGAAGCATAGCTCACGATCGTGCTCTTCATTGTCGTGTACGCGTGGTACGCATCGACCCCATTCTCGCTTCCCACCCCGCTGCCCGCCTTTGCGCCGCCCCAGGGACTGCTCGGGTCGTTGCGGTGGTGCGTGTTGACCCAGGTGATGCCCGCCTCGATCAGCTCCGCGACGCGGAATGCTTGCGCCAGGTCCTGTGTCCACTGTAGGTGTTATCATGGTGTCAGCAGATATCCATTCGTTACTTTATGATTTCGATCAGAAGGGGGTATCCCAACACATCCTCGAAGTGCGAGCCCCGGACAAAGGACAGAGTAGGCCAACACATCCTTGAGCCAACCTTCTACAGAATGTAGTGAAAATGAGTCAAGGTAAAAACTTACGATGCCCGCGCCGAGCCCAAACTCGCTGTCATTCGCCAGCGCAACAGCCTGCTCCTCCGTATCGAAGCCGACGACCACCACCACCGGCCCAAACGCCTCCTCCCGCCACAGCCTCGTCCTCCGCGCGCTATCGCCCTCCCGCGACACCACTACCGTCGGCTCGTAGTAGTACCCCCTCCCCAGCGCCGTCCCGTCCAGCGCACTCGGCCCCGTCATCCTCTTGCCCCCCGTCAGCACGTCCACGAGCCCGCTCGCCTTCGCGTCCTCCACCAGCTCCTCCACCCGCGCGAGCTGCCGCGCCGACACCAGCGGCCCCATCATGCAGTCCGGGTTCTGCGGGCTCCCCATCCGCCTCGCGATGGCGTCGGCCTTGGTCTCGAGCCGCGCCAGCAGCTTCTGCATGATGTTGTTCTGGACGATGATCCGCGTGCTCGCGATGCACGTCTGCCCCGACGCCACGAAGCTCCCGAACGCGATCCCGTTCACCGCCAGCGCCACGTCTGCCCTCTCGAACACGATCAGCGGCGCCTTGCCCCCCAGCTCCGCCGTGTACCGCGCCAGGTTTCCCCCCACGATGCTCCCGATCGCCCGCCCCGCCTCCGTGCCCCCCGTCACGTCGACCTTGCGCACCCGCGCGTCCCCGCACAGCGCCCTGCCCGTCACGTCGCCGTACCCCGGCAGCACGTGAAACACCCCGTCCGGCACCCCCGCCTCCTTCAGCAGCGGGCCCAGCGCCAGCGTCGTCAGCGGCGTCAGCTCGCTCGGCTTCACCACCACGCTGTTGCCCGCCGCCAGCGCCGGCGCCAGCTTCTTGACCGCGATCAGCAGCGGGTGGTTGAACGGCGTGATCTGCGCCACGACGCCGAGCGGGACCCGGTCCACGAAGTTGTGCAGCTTGCCCTGCGTCGGAAGCAAGGGGCGCTCCTCGACGCGCAGCAGCGCGGCATAGTACTTGAACCACTTCACCAGCGACGGCACCTGCGCCCGCATCTCGCGCGCGGCGCGGCCCGTCTGGCGCACCTCGAGCTCGATGAGGCGCGGGAGGGCGCCGGCGAGGAGCTCGGCGCAGCGGTCCAGGACGTCGGCGCGGTGGTGCCGCGGGGCGCGGCTCCAGATGCCGGCGCGGTGGGCGGCGTGGGCGACGGCGACGGTCGCCTCGACGTCGGTGGCGGAGGCGGCGTGGCAGCTGTGGTGCGTGGTGCGTGGTTAGTGGGGTTTGAGGGGCGTCGAGGGAGGGGGGACGGCGATGAGAGACCGCGGGTCTTATCTTACCGGGCAAAGATCTCGCCGGTCGCGGGATCCTCAATTGGGATTCTGGAATGATAATTAGTGAGTATATTCTCGGGGAAAGACGAGATGAGGCTCACAGCTCTTCTTGACCAGGCTTCTCTTGACCGCCCACCCACATGAGATACGGCTCGGCCATGTTTGCGCTACTGTGTCTCGGTTCAGTCGGGGGTTGTTACACGTCTTCTGAATACTCATATATGAACGTTAGCTGGAGTGTAGTTTTCAATGAGGAGGTTCTTGTTCATGAAGAAGAGGCGACCGTATTTTGAAGTGCAAGGGCGTAGGAGCAGACTATCAGAGGTAACAGCCCCTCCGCCGCATTTCCCCGGCCCGGCCAAGAACGATGCCCCGTCGGAGTTGACCGGTGATGGATCCATCGTCGCTACCACCAAAGGTCTTCCCCTTGGGAATTTGTATCCCTATATCGTGCAATTCAATAAAAAGTCACATTGGCCTGAAATTGAGTATAGGTCTCATCAGACATTATGTCATTGTAATAAATCAACATCATCATCATCATCATCATCATCATCAACTTAAGAAGAACACACCATCGTCGCATCACAACTATGTGCACACCAGTGTATTGCATTCACCCTGGAGCTTGGGGCTCGGAGCCAAATATTCTTCACAAGGTCTATACCCGGGCTACTAACATGCAAGTCAAGAGGTATAGTTAGAATTGCACTTTGAATATCGTTATGTACGATTCCTCAAGCCAATGCTAGATAACTCATAAGTGACAATAATTGTCATCTACATCGACTTGGGATGGGAAAGTATATACATTCATGCAAAATAGGTTGCGGATCAAGCCAATATACATATCTTTCTCGTCACATGTAACTGGCATCATAATAGCCAGCACTCAAATAGCCACTGGTAAGGATCGTTGCGATGTCGTAAGCAGAGTCCAGCATGGTGGTAAAGTCGGCACGAGGCCCGGCCGCTCCATCGCCTGAGTTGTTGTATTCTCCAAAGAGAACATCGTCAGTCCTCTCGTCCCCAGATCCCCAATCATGCCAACCGTCTTCATTGATGACCGCGGACATGGCAGTATTCTGAAATACGACCTGAGCAAATTCACGCCAAGGACGACCCAGGTAGTATGCGCCCGCTGTGACTGAATTGCCGTCCGCAGCTGCAACATCGCAACTGTTGAAAACGTAGATGGACATGCCATCTGGCGACTCACGCCCATTGGCTGTAAACAGTATCGGTCAGCAGATGAGACAAGGAGGTGCACTTCCTGTAAACATACCTGTGATGTATCCAAGAGACTTATCGAGCACACGGATATCGCTCTGTTCAAACCAGACCGCAGCTTCCTGGCCAAAGATGAAGTCTGTGGCTCCCTCGACCATACACTTGCTGTAGAGCTGGTATCCAACATTGGCTAAAAGAGTGTCTTGAAAGCCAGTGAAAGCACAGCCGTAGTAGCCACTGTCGGCATAAGCGCTCAGCGCGACAGCCTGGCTCCCTTCTCCGAACGAATTGTCCACATTGACATTGTACATCTTGAAGTTGGTGGCCTTGACTCGGAGGGTGGCAGTCTCGTCGTTGGAAAGGCCATCATCTTGGCTCAGGTTGTACGTGATGGTCGCTTGGTTTCCGGAATAGCTCGAAGTATCCTCGGTGTAGCCGTAGAAAGTCAATTGCGCGCTGCGCTCGCTCACGAGGACTTGTTCTTGGTATGTACCCGCCGTAATGAAGATGCACTGGGCATCGGAAGACGAAGTGGACAAGGAATTGACAGCGTCCTGGATGGTCGTGTAATCGCCACCACTTGATGATACAGTCAAGCAGCCATCTGGAGCTGACGTTCGATTCTCTGCCAGTACCAGGGTAGCCAAAGCTAAGCCAGTAAGTGTAGGTTTCATGGCAGAGACAAGAACAAGACTCAGGTTTTGTGTGGATGGTATTCGCGTCACCTAATAGTAACTATCCGTGGAAACTTGAAGGACAATGATATATACTCTGAGACAGCAGTCAAGAGTCCTTATATGAAAGTATCGCAATCTCTCGTCCATCGTACCTAGCTTTGTGACGGTCTGCAACTGGTGGACATTGTTTATTTGGATCTGGTTCGGCATTGGCCAAAAATGGATCCCAGATCTTGGGGAGAATCGCGGGCGTTACAGCGCATATTAACTGCAAGCTTTCTTATTCTGGTTGAGGCTCTTCTTTGGGTCATAATGTGGAGTTGGGAGGATGTTGTTGGCGGAGAAATTGGAAGGGTCGGACTTGGAGATGCTCGGGACATGGGATCCTTGCGGCGATGCAAGATCAGAACAAGATGAACCCGAGTGGCTCCGATTGGCGCTTGACAACAACGCACAACGCGGACCATTCGAAACCTTCGTATAAAGCAGAGCCATATTAGAAATACCACATCTCCTGGCCACCAGAAGATTGAGGGCCTGAGGCAGTGTGGTTCATGGAAGATTGATGGTTGTCGGGCAATTGGTTGCCCAAGTCAGTGCCCCCCACACGCTTTCGCCCTACGCAGATAATCATGCTTTAGTTCATTTGTATTCAAAATCGTTATATCGAGAGAATATATATTCACCTACCCATCTATTCAAGCCTGGGCAGTGGACCTTTCACTGGGATGACAAGCGCTCTCTCAAGATGTGTCGTCCATTACGCAGCAGGAATGCCATTGAAGACTGATGTGGGCCGTGTTGCTCAGCGGCAGATCATCATCTGGGGGTGTAGATGAGTTTGTCAGCCTGGATGGACACATCTATCTCTGCCTGCAAATGAATACTCTTTCCGACATGACCGTCAAATCAAGACCGGAAGACCGGATTCTTATCTGATGACATGCACAACCTCTCTCAGTCCTGGCTTGATGGCAACGAAATCGTCCTTCTTCTCCACGACATCCGCTATCGAATTCCCAAGTCAGTACCATTCGACTTGTGTGCGCCTCTATGATCTTTATTTATTCCGAACAGATCTACCAAGAGGTTGATGCCCAGTCACTCGAGAAGCGATTTGACAATGAACGTCGAAGCTGCCGTTAAATAGAATAAGAGTTGCTCTACTCTTAAAGCCGGATACTACGTACCTCAACACATACTCTCGGACCGAAATATACTGTCTTAGTCCGACTCATGCGAATTTGCCCATTTAAGCAATGTATAGAGGCGCAGGATCTTGAGCGGGTATCAATCTCTTGCTATGGTCATGGGCGAGAACCAAGCAGCGACGAATAACGAACCATTTCACGAAGCCAACGCAGGGCCTGCCTCAACGGGTACGTTCCCAGCCCCTTGGCCTCTCAGGTCGAGCAACCCGTTACTAAGTCCTGGTCCAGAGCCCATATATTCTATCCAGAAAATCTTTTACTCTAGACTCGCGTCCGCTACCATTCGACAGATCCTATCCGCCTGATGTAAAAGCCAGGCACATGTTAAACGCAAATGCACGAACCGGTTTGTTTGATTTCAACACCGAAGACTCGATGGGTGCCTTTGACTACACGTCCGAATATTTCCTCACACCCCCACAATTCGACATGAGCGGAGATTGGACTGGTTCATCATGGAACCTTTCTTGTTGAGCCCGCTGGACATGTAGGGAAGTATGATCACGAAAGCTTCGAGCCACCTTGCTCAGATCGGGCTCGTTTCTATGATACGAAGCGCATAGCCCGTCATGGTAGCTAATGCCGTGAGATGAAGAGCCTATTGCTCTTTGATGCCGGCTTTGCTGTTTGGTCTAGCATATCGAACTAGACCGTATCATTGCGCTTCATTGCATCCTTTGCGCAACCGCCTTGGAGAGCACCTTGGCTCTTAGTATCTCACACGCCTCAGCATTTCCGACAGCCTCTCTTAAGCTTATGAATGAACCTGACGGCTTTCCGCCTGATCGAGCCGTAGCTTCTATAGGGTGGTGGGTCTTCCTGATGGAGGGAAGTTGAGCCCAAACCAATCGTCATTCTCATAGAGACATTTCCTGTATAAAATATTTCGAACCAGCTCTGGATACGACGACCAACATTTCTCAAAGTAGCATGAGTCAACTGGTTCCGATTGAACCGACTGACGAACATGACTTGCGACAGGACAACACGGCTTTTGGAATAACGCTCTTCACATGATATAAGCAATCGATACTTCAGCATGAAACCATAAACCCATGAGTGTACCTACCAGTTTTTTTTTTTTCTTCTCTTCTATCCGCCGAGATGATCAAACCAAGTCATGAGAGACAAATGGTCTTACATAACGTCGCTGAGCTCCCGGGATCTCATACTCTAATTGCGCGTTCATAGTCCCACAAGCGGTGCGCATTAATCTACACGGCACCCCGCTAAACCAGCCCTGGCACGGAGAAATAGAACGACTTCCCTTTCAGGCAGATTCCACCTCTTCCGCGACGAATGCGACGCTGTTCTCTCCCCTGCCCGCCTTTGCCACAGCTGCTTCGATCTTTCGGTCGTTGAATCCAGCTGAGTCGCCAAGCTCGTGATTTCGGACCCTGTGCCCAAGGAATCGCTTCATTCAGCCTCGATCTGAGGAAATGACGATGACCGCTGGGTGTTGAGTCCTGCCGTGAACCCAGGCGCAACCCTTCGATCATTAGCATTCACAAGAACTTGCGCTGGTCATCGCGCTCGCTCATCATGAGTTCGAGCAAAGATGAGCGCGACGAGGAAGAGCAGGCGTTCCTCCCCACACTACCGCCGGCGGAGTCGGGCACCTGGTCCCACGAGCGCCGCGCGCGCAATTGGACGTGGTATTTTCGGCTGGCTCTAGATGTCTTCATGGCCGTCACCATCGCCGCGTTGCTCGCGCGCCCGGCCTACTACGAGCACGTGGATGGCAGGCGGTCGCCCGTGCCAAAGTGTACGATCCTCCCCCAGGACCAAATGACACGATTGGAAACGAATGCCTGACTTTGCTCTGTACTAGTCTCTCAAAAGACATATACATACCTCCCAGATCCGCACTACGTAAAAGAGGACATGCTCTTCGACGAGAAGGACACCCTCTCCACGCTACACAACTGGATTCCCCTCAGCGCAAGTACGTATCCAGCCTCCTCTCACCACCAACTACTCACATATCCCACACCCCATCAACCCCCCAAACTCACTCACAAACTAACCCCGTATCGCCGCCCCGTCAACAGAAGCGCGAGGCTACGTCCAAATCCCCGACCACGCCTCCTACCCCACCCTCAGCCCCCCCTACACCGTTGCCCTGAACCGCTCGTCCGAGGGCCCGGCGTACATGATGTCCGTCTTCCACCAGCTGCACTGCCTCTCGTACCTCGTCTCGCACTACCAGCAGGGGTACGCCGGCGCCGAGCTGACGGAGGACGTGGCGCACCACTCGGCGCACTGCTTCGACTACCTCCGGCAGAGCATCATGTGCGCCGCCGACACGAACCTCGAGGGCGCGACGGACGCGGGGCCCGGCTGGGGCAGCGAGCACGTGTGCAAGGACTACGAGGAGGTGCTGCGGTGGGCGGACGAGCGGGGGACGATGGCGTGGCGGAATGGGCTGTTGCCGGGGGAGGCGATCTTGTAGTGTAGGGTGCGGGGGGTCGAGCGTCGCTATGGGGATTGAAAGCGATTTTTGGAAGCGAGTTTGGTTCGAAGCGGGAAACGGGGCGAGTACGGACTTGCTGTGGCATTGTACAAATTCTTGTTTCGATCTAGGTTGGTAATGGCTGTTGTCGTTCTGGCACGATGGAGACCTCCTTCTTCTCAATCACTATAGGATATGTGCGGCTCATCCAGCCGCATAAGGGCTCGTAGTGAAGCATAGGACGATAGCAGCCTGCTCATCTCGCCCTCAGTTTGAACACCGTCCCCGAAATACGGGCTCCAAATGGAAAGTTATGGCGAAGCAGCACGGTCGAAGTCCAGACCTTCGAATCCTAGCGCCGAGGTCTCTCGCGGGCACTGATTGTCCACCTTCGTAGTCACTGAGACCGCACGTCGTGCGTTATCCGACGGTAGAAAAGGGGTTGAGGCACGATGGTATAGGCTAGAAGATGACGATGATATGTCATTGAGCTATATACATAACGAAAATATCGGTAGCTGGCATCCGTAGATATTTACAAGAAGACTGGGTGGTCTTTGCTATCCACCAAAGATCTGAGGGGCGCGCAGGCGATGATAGCATGCACCAGATGTTGCAAAGAGAGGGGTCTTACGCATCAGGCACGCATATCTCTTTTTTGCCTTCTAGCTCTCGATACCGCCGTGCTTGTGGCACTAGCCGTGGAAGCCGCCGTACCCGTATACACAGTCCCCGTCCCCGTCGGCACCGGATGGCTCAACGCCACCGTCTCCGCCGCCGCCGCCGCAATCACCGTCGGCCCCGGGATCCTATACGTCGACACGCCCGCATAGATATCCAAGTGCATGCTCTCGTCATCGGGGTCATACAGCGCCTGGCCCGGGAGTCCCCCCGACGGCAGCACCGTCCCGCCCCCCTCGACCTGCAGGTTGACGCACTGCGGGTAGTTCTGCGCCCCGATCGCATGGCTCGCGTTGTGCAGCGCGATGATCTCGGTGCGCAGGACGTAGAAGCCGGGCCGCAGCTGCGGCGGGACCTCGACGACCCAGCTGTTGTTGTTGGCGATGAGCTGGTCCGTGGCCCAGGTGCCGGGGGCTTCGGCGCCGTCGATCAGCCCAGCCTCGCTGATCTTGAAGAGCCGCAGCGCGTTCTTGTCGACGGCCTCGCAGCCCGCGTCGCCGCACGATGCGAGGTAGTCTATGACGGGCCCCTTGTGCGATTGGGGCCACCCGTTCCACTGGATGTGGATGGTGTCGCCGGCGGCGACGCGGGCGTGGGCTTTGGCGTTGGCGGCGCCGCGGTGGCAGATGATGTCGGGGGTCTGGTAGCCCGTCTGGTTCACGTAGCCCTGGTCAAAGGCCGTGGTCGACCAGCCTACGGCGAGAGGGTCGGAGTTGGGGGTTGGGGGGTGGAAGCCGTTGTAGGAGAGGCGGTCGATGTTGATGTTGGAGACGAAGCTGTGGGCGGTGACATGGGTAGCGCCAGCCAGGGCGGCAAGAAGAGCTGAGGTGAAAGACCGCATAGCGAGGGGTGCGTATAGTGAATGAGGGATGACTGGGAAGAGGACTGAGATCTGCGAATGCCGCAGGTTCCTTGTAAGAAATTGTATATGCAGCGGGTTCCAGATACCCGGTCGTATGTGAATGAGCGCTCTCACGGCGGTTATGTGACAATAGATGGCTGATACCAGCAGCAAAGATAATACCAAGGTTCCCCAGGAACAAGAGAGAATGATGCCAAGAAGAACGGCTCGCGTACGACAGAGTGGACGCCGATGGCTTTTGCCTAATATAATACACAGATGCTCACGGAGCTACAACGACGGTGTTCAAAATAGCAATTCAACTCCGGAGAATGGCATATATATCTGTATTTCAAGCTGCAGCTGATGGAGTACAAATCAGATAATCTAAATTGAGTCATCTTGCCGTACCGAGTTCATCAAGACGATCCAGGATATACATTATGCCACATCGTCGTGAGATGAGAATTTGAGAAGGGTCGTTGGCGGAGTTGAGGGCAGGCCAGGTTCCGGATCAGCGTTCATCTGATCGAAACGGACCAAGACAGCAGACTTCCGAGATGATGGAGTTCCCAAGAACGACGAACGTTTTGAGGGTACTCTATGTCTTTCTAGACTAGCTGGGGTTGACAAGCCGAGCTGTGGCTGAGGCTCAGGCTCGCTTGCCTTGGGTCAGTTCATCTCCGCGTACCTAGGCAGCTAAGATCATCCCGCTGGAGACCCTGGCGTGCTGATGAACCACGGAGAAATCGAACAAGTCAATGATCGGCTCCCCATAGCGACGAGATACGCTGTGAAGAGGCTAAAAAGAGGACATTGCGATTGCACGGAGAAGTTGTCGCATGGCCTTGGCGGGGCAATCTATTCGAGGTGGCCCTGAAGCAGTCTTCCAGATAGCGGGGATGCCCCTGTACAAGTAGACGAGTACTGTAGTAGACATGCGGCACAGGAGCTGCCGTCAACCAGCAGGGGCTGGATCAGCGCTGTGGCTTTATTGTGGCTAGCCCTGGACCTTCAGCCTCACTCACGCTAAGACCGCTGGCCGCACTGGCTCATGGCCCTTTGCGCAGTTGATCCCCCTGAGAACCAACGTCATGTCGGCTTGGGTTGTTGACATCCATTCCATCCGCGCGCGTAACATCATAGCATGACGTCAATTCGGGATCGTCACAAGGCGTCGAGATATGAGCATGGTATACCTATGTATTGAGCCAGTCGCTGTTCTGGCTCAACCTGTCTCATCTCAACCTCTCTCATACCAACTGAAACTCACGTCAAATTCGCATCATAAATGATTATCATACATATAGAGAGTTCTTACGTGAAAAGGGAGCAAGAATGGCCAGTCCACTCATGGTGGCGAGGATCCCCTTAGGAGACCGCAATGAGAACGCGATAGTCCTTGAAGGTTTGAGGGATAGTCCAATGGTACAGTAAACTCACAAGCCACGACGCATTTCCCACACTGACACGACCCAGACACTCTCCGGAAACTCTCTCATGGACGAGAACCCCGTCCTCGCACAGAAGTACGCCGAGCACATCGAAGCGACCGCCGGTGGCACACTCGCAGAACCAGCAACCCGCAAACGGGCCCCAAAGCGCAAGTCCGACGCCACCGACGTCGACCCAGAGAGCGTCGCCGAGATTATCGACGACGACGACCCCCGCCTGGACGTCATCAGCGACACGCCGCAGCAGGTCCGCCGCAAGATCCGCGCCTTCATCGACAACGGCAACATGAAGGTCGGCGAGTTCCAGCGCGCCATCGGCGTCTCCCCCACGGCGTACACGCACTTCATGCAGTGCACGCGCTCGCGCGACGGCCAGGGCTCCGGCGTGTACCCCGCCGCCGCGGCCTTCTTCACGAAGCGGCAGCTGCAGGGGCTGGAGGAGGTTCCGAAGCAGAAGAATAAGAAGCAGAAGACGGACAGCGGCAAGAAGGACGGCGCCAAGGCCAAGGACCTGGTCGATGTGGAGGGTGTTGAGCTGGATGGCGAGGAGACGCAGAAGGTGCCGGTGTGGGAGACATGCGACGAGGTTCGCAAGAAGATCCGCGCGCTCCTGCGGCGTGACGCAGGCGGCGTTCTCGCGCGCCGTGAATGCGCACTGTCTGCCTGATGGTCTCAAGATGAGCTCGCAGGTGCTCAGGACGTTCCTGGGTAACAAGGGTCCGATGGCGGGGAACACGTCACTGGCATTCTACGGCGCGTACGTGTTCTTTGAGAAGCGGCGGCTGAAGGAGGGCAAGCCTAAGTCGAAGTTCCGACAGGAGATGGAGGAGCGGCAACCCAGAGGCGTGAACATGGACAGTCAAGAGGACAGGTTCATATGTATGCCAGATGAACGATGGTATCATGACAAATATGGTGTAGCTCATCTCCAAAAAGGTCGGAGGGCACCTGAGATATAATTGTGAGCGCGAGAAAATGGTTCTGTGGCGTTTGGGCCTTTTCATGCCATCCATCTATTCGTGCGTCTCTACGAATTATGGATTATTTCCCAACTCAATATCAGTTTACAGTGTGTTGATGACTTATCGTGTTTTTTTCCCAGCCAGAACCTGTCACATCAATATGTCTTCATGTACATTACATGCCGATTGTCCATACCCTGAACTCATTGTACCTCCTGCGATCCTGCCTCAAGAAATGTCAAGCCACCTGCCAACCTTGTCCTATTGGATCTCCTACTCATAGATTCACAGAGAGCTTCACCTCCGCGCACCATTTTCGTATCCCGCGCCGGTCACTGATACCAAGTACGCAAATGCTCCCCCCGTATCTGCCACCTCGCAGAAAGCGCCCGACGACCCTGCTCTGGATGATGAATCCCGCCGCGACCATGATAGTGCGCGTCATGCCGGTCGTTGGCGCAGCCCGACGACGTGCCCACCACGTCGCCGCAGCAGGTCCAGCGGAACGCGCTCGGCACGTAGCGCGCGTCGCAGGAGGCGATCGTGGGTACGTAGGCGAGCTGGTCGGCGTCTTGGAAGTGGACTCGGCCTGGGACTCGGTCAGTATCACGAGCGTTTCTCGATAGATTATGTGAGGCTTGGAGGATGCTGGACCGGGCGGTGGTAGGCAGGTATGAGCTGAGGCAAGGAGATGGACGATGCTTACCCGGATGAAATGTACACGCGATCTGCGTGTTGTGGCTCTCGGTGAACCAGCTTCGGCACCGTCCACAGCGCTGCAGGGGCTGCAGGCCGTTGAGACCGAAGAGATCCTGCAGGGCTCGGGGGTCAAAGTCTCGGGTGCGGCGCGAGTTGGAAGAGCCAGAGCCGTGGGAGTGGGTGGAGCGAGGTGACTCGGCTGCTTGGGGTTTCGATGGAGGCGGGTTGAGGGTGCTGGACGCGGGGGACGGTGTCTGCTCGATTGGTCTTGTTTGTTCTTTCGGTGCTCGCTGCTTCAGGGCTGTGATGAATTCCAATGTGGTGGTTAAGGTGGTTTTTTCGAGTTGTGAGGTGGAAGGGGCATCTTCGGAGCAGAGGTGCTGGATGACTTTGCGCAATTGGGGGGAGTTGAGGGCCTGTAGCTCCGAATTCAAACTCATTTGTTGTCCTTCTTGTTCTGGCATATTGTGGTTGGGCCAGGCCTGGGGCCCGGAGACGGTGGTGGAGGTGAGGGTGAGACAGGAAGTGACAATCCGGCGAAGTTGATGGATAAGAGGCGCGTCTTGGATACATGATAATCGGGAGCCGACGCGATTGCCATTAGGATCGCTGGGCAACAGTGCGCGCAAAATATCAAACTCGATATCGATGAATCGAGACTTTCTTCGGGACAGGCCTGCCAGTCAAGTGATACCACCTCTGACATCTGGCTGTTGCTGATTCGAAGGTATTCACTGACAGAAGACTCGGTGCACTTCGTTTTCCTTCCTCTTCCTTTTGATTGGGACACCAATCGCCTGCTGTATAGTTAAGGGAGGCAGCGGTAGTAGTCTTACAACTTTCTTCAACCTCCCCTTGCACATCAGAGCCCATCACGAACCTCGCCGGATCGACGTTCAAGAAGTCAGGCCCCATCTCCCAAGCACTCTTCCATGCCCATCTGACCCTTAAGTAGACGTTGGATCGATTGCAAATACCTCTCCCAGGCATTTTCGCAACGTTGATTCTGAGCGATACTATTGATAGGTACCTTTAGGGCTCTCCATTGGCCAAACCTCTCGAAGTATCTGGCTTCAGACTTCAATCCAATCATCCGCAGATTTTTCTGAACACTCTACTTCGATTGCCTCATCCTGTGAGGCACTTTCCACACAGAAGTCGCCCAACTACTTCGTTGTAGTTATCTTACAGAAATCGCAACCTTCACGACACACGTCCGTGCAAACGAGCCGAGCTGACTGTTCCCGTCATCGTCATTCCTGACAAACGTGAAGTCAGTTCCATTCCTATTGTTCCATCGTGTTCCATACAGCCGTTACACGTCTGCTTTGAGATTTTGAGTATTAAACTTGACGGAACCTTGCCTGTTGACCCGTCCTTCTTTAGCCTTTGATGGCGTGACACGTGTTGATCGTGAACCCATGGAAATAGTTTCGGCAACACATCGCGGTTTCGAGCCGAGTAGACTTCCAACCTTGTCCGCTTTATTTTATACGCAATATATCTCCATTACTCCTTAGTCGCAATACACTCGGATCTGAAGTGAGCAGAACCAGCTGTCCCAGTCTTTGAACGAGTGTTCTCATCGATCTCCTGCGAGCCGAACAACAGAACAACTCGTGCTAGCAAAGTTATGCGGCGTTGCACGTTGATTGATAGTAACTAGCAGCCAGCATACAGGCAAACAGGATCGAAGGGACAGCAAGGGATGGCACGCCTTAGCCTCTTTTGAGTAATAGAAGCCTTCGGTGTCGCTTGCTTGATCGTAACTGGAGTATGAAACTGCTACAGACTGCGCCAATCCTCGACAGATACTTTGAGGGCAGCGAGGGTACTGTCCTGGCCAAGTCAAGCGAGGGGACTAGCTTCAAAGAGCATCTCCAGTCATTTGAGGCAAGATGCGAAAGGTTTCTTTGCCTCACAGTAGCTTTGTTACGATGCTGACCAAGATGCTCTGGCAGATTACATGACGTCGGTTAGTCGCTCAAGCTCGGGACTAAGATTGACAAAAACTTCAACAGACCAACTGACCATCATGGTCTGAGAAGCTCTCTAACCCACTGGTATCAGTATTTTTGAATAGCCTATTCATCAGGAATCGATCCTCTCATCCCAACGTTAATTAATAATAATTGAAGGTGAAACGACAGTATCAAGGTTAAATTTCCACTGAGCGGTCGGACGAACACAATAATTTCTTCAAAGTAGACATTGACGTCTAATCAAAGCGACACAGTGCTTTTCCATATTTCGAATGCAAATCCAGCATTACTAAGCGTCAGGTAAGGGAAATCCTCATCATGCAAACAGATAACGCTGCTTCATCGCGGAAGACAGCCCGAGGCTCTCCATGGCACTCTTGCCGTAGCCAACAATAGAGCTGTGTAAATTTCAGTTTAAAGCTTACTAGCATTGCTTTCGTTGATATCTGCGGATATGGTATTCATGGATACTTTAACCAGATCTCTGCTGAGGAAATGACCATCGAGAAATCGTACAAGCCTCGCCGGAAAATTAAGGGCACGAACCTTTTGCCCGTAACTAACTACTGGCTACCTTTTCTTAATTGCCGAGCTAAACGTATTCAGCCTTACAAATTCCTAAAAGGCAGGTGATGGTTCCCGCGACGAGAAACGCGTAAAGAAACCCCCCTTGTAGGAATGTATGTGAGGTGACGGTAACTACAGGTCCAACTCTAGGTTCACATTGTCAATTAAAACTACCTACCAGGACTATACTGAATGTGAATTTAAGGTCCTGAATTTGTTTTACATTCTTGCTTTGAGATCACCGAAGCACAGTCCGACCGGAGTGATCCTCCTACGACGGGAAAGGTAGAACTCGGATCAGCCCGCGATCTTGATTTATCCATAGAAGGTATCAGCCTCCCATACCTAATCCTTTGGTAAACGCCCTTAAGCCGTGGTATCTAGCGGCATCCTTTGAGATGAATGTTATATACACCTCCGTCGTAACTATAGACAAACTTCAAATCGTTACTAAACCTCCGTGTCTGTCTTCCGCTTTGGTGAAACCACTGATGTACACTTGTTGAATGACAAAGTCATTGAGAACTACCTACCTATGTAACTAATCTGTTCTCTGCGGAAAACATTGCTGTAAGAGCTCAAGGATTTGTATGTCTTCCCTGACCTCCGACCTTCTCAAGTCTCTCATGTCAGGGAAATCATCGAGACCTGCATTAATCTCCTTCGTTTCCAAGAGAACCCTCACAATTGTTACCTCTCTTTCGGAAACAGCCACTCGAAGAGGGGTTTCTCCATCCGCAATTTCGCTGTTCACATCCACCTTGCCAGTCTCCAACAGCAGCATGACCAATTCTACCCGACCGTAGCATATAGCCCAGAAAAGGGGGGTGAGCCCTGTCTCACTTCTGCTGTTTACATCCACTTTGCCAGTCTCCAACAGCAGCTTTGCTATATCTTCCTGATCTGCAAAAATAGCCGCGTAAAGAGGGCTTTCCCCGTCCACGTTTCTGCTGTTCACATCCACTTTGCCAGTCTCCAACAGCAGCTTTGCTATATCTTCCCGATCTGCATAAATAGCCACGTGAAGAGGGCTGTACCCCTCCGTGTCTTTGCTATTCACATCCACTTTGCCAGTTTTCAGCAGGCTCTTCATAACCTGACTTTCCCTGTTTTGCACCGCAATCACAAGCGGAGAATAGCCGTCTGCGTCCTCTTGATTGGGGTCTGAGCCGTGCTGGAGCAAGAGATCTACAATATCACTGTGGCCATGCTGAACTGCACAACACAATGGTGTATTGCCACTGCTGTCGACTACCTCGAGCTTGATGTCTGTAGCAGCCAAAATGGTGGCTACACTTTTAAGGTCTCCACTTCCTATAGCCAAGAACAGAGCGGTGTCATGCAATTCGTCAGAACCATTAACATCGAAGCCACCAAACTTCAGCATAAGCTCCAAGGCTTCGGTGCATCCACCTTTTGCCATATGCAAGAATGCGGTTAGTCTAGGTCCATTTGTTTCTGGACTAGCATTGTGCCTGAGCAACGTAGACATGATTTCAAGGGTGTCGCGTGCCGTGCCTCCAAATGTGTAGTCTTCTAGATAGGATTCCGCTGCTGCAAGTAAACTAGTCACCACGAATTAGTAAGGCGCGCCCAATCCCGATCCTTACCAACTAGAAGTATGCGGAGACTTAGTCGAGAAGGAGGGTTTCACATACTTCAAGACAATTAGTGAATGATCATTGGCATTGCTAGAGAGCATTGCACAATCAATAGTTTGAGATAGAGTTAGACGTACCGGTGCCATGCCTTCGGCGTCGGTGAGATTCGGATCCGCACCTTTCTCAAGCAGGAGCTCAACCATATAAGGGTGACCCACCGAACAGGCCCAGTACAAGGGAGTTCGATCGGAGCTGTCTCTGTGGTCAACGATGACACTCTCGGTGCAAAGTATCGCCTCAGCGACGTCTATGTAGCCGTGCCGGGCCACATAGGAAAGCAAACTTCTTTCTGACAGTTTCGACAAAGACAGGTCGAACTCGACACCACATTTAGAAATGTCACGCAAAACCCCCCAGTCTTTCCCGCGGAACCCATGAAGAAACGGTCCTTGAGAAATGCCATGTTCAGCAGCTATGTTGGCATGATCAAGCACATTCTCGACTGCGTATCTCAAGAGAGGAAACGAATCGAATGACCCTCTGCGATGATTGTCGAATACGTAACGCATATATACGTCACAGTAGCCCTTCAAGTAGTCGTGCGTGTTCCCTGAAAAATTCGTTTCGATAGTAGGATAGAGCATAGTCTTACCAGCTCCCTCGAGAAAGAAGTCACGCACTGTCTCGTGTATAAATTGCACGGTTCTGGATCCACTCTCGGGATTATGTGTTATCCCGATGAGGCCCTTGGAGGAACTTAGAGCGAGGCGTTCCATGTCGCTCAAGCTCACTTCATCGGTATCCCATGGGCCTAGTGCTCGAGGTGCAACACCGGCGACTATAGCAAAGTAGAGCTCCTCCAAACGCAGAGGGCGGGTCGAAAGAAGGACCCACTGTATGCAGACCCTGACCTCGTGAATGTTGTCATTGTCTCTTAGCAGGATCATTTCGAATAGGTCATGGAGATCGGAGGGTAACTCGCTAAGACGCTGTTCCATGTTGTACAGCTTCCCGCTTCTCCATTCTTTGTTGAGTAGCTCCACGACCAGGATCACCCACATGAATATTCCAGATGACTTATTGAGAACTTCCGCTTTTATGCAATCACATTGTCTGCTTACTTTTGGCTGCTGTGTAGCGCTGGTGCAAGGAGGATTGCTCGGACCGGCATGCGATGGCCCAATTTCGAGGGAGGCATCCAGATACTCTTTGATATCGCTGCAGTGTCCACCTTCCATTTCGAGAACCATCTCAATGCCATGTTTGATGGTTATATGGGGATAATGGCGGCTTGAGAAGCAAATGTATATTTGCGAGTTATTCGATGCCACGGTTCGGGTGCGTAGCTCTGAAAAGAACCCCACCATTTTTGATACTTCTTCGTCCTTGCATTCATCGAGAGCGTCAATATAGCAGTAAAGCCTTCTATTGCCTAATTGGGAGATGGCCCTCCGAAACAGGCCCTGCAGGATTTCAATACTTTCCCATGTCTGATGTCTTGTATCATCATGACCGTCGAGACCGCGGTCGTCGAGTACTTCCTGCAGCTGAGGAAGGATATTGAGCAATTCATATAATAATGCACGGTACATCCCTCGAGTAGACTTCTGGAGTGAAGATCCTCTGGCGTGGAAGAAGAAGCATATCAATAAGGGACCCTGATCCGAGGATTGCATTTTGCCGCGACTCTGTCGGAAGAGTTCAGTGAGTCCAAAGTTGACTGTGTCGTCATCAGTGCCCTTATGGAGAATCTCTTTCAGCTGCTGTTCCACCAGAAATCGAACGAGGGTGGACTTTCCGGTGCCCGGCTTTCCCTTGATCCACAGAAATCCATGGTGACGACCGTAGCTTGCACTGTCTTGCCATTGTATGAAAGCATCTTTCTTCAGGATCCATTGGCAGGTTCCACCGTAGGCACTTTGGATGGAGTCTTCTCTTGTTCCAAGTTGAGGGAAATGGAGTGAGTCGAGTAATTTTTGGCGGCGCTCTAAAACTTTCTTTTCAAGAATCTTTTCAAGTTCCCCCAGCACACGATCGAAAGCTTTGGAGACTTTGACGTACTCCGGGTCTTGAAGACGGTCGAAACGGCACATGTCCATGTGGTTTTTGTGGATATGCATAGATGTCTCGATGGAGACGTCGCCAAAACATGATGAACCGTCTTCTACAACCTGTAATTTTGTAACTTTGAGTGAATCAAGTGTTTCGCCAAGTACTTATCTCTTGGATATGGAACGTACCTTTTTATTCCCGAGTGCAGGAACGCCATGGTCCTCTTGAAACGAGTAAATGATCCAACCTTTCTTGCGGACAAGCAGCTTGAACTCGTCCCGGAGTTCTCGGAGACGCTCCGAAGACGGAAGCAGCGTCTGAACCATTTGTTGATTCACTGTAAGCCCGACGGCTTTCATGATACTTTCTGCAATATGGTGTATCCAGCTCCGAGGATCAGCACCTGAGTGAGGTGTGCCAAAGAATAGAATGCTCGACGTGGAATCTGATAGCGCCTTCAGGCTTGGTCGATCATCGCAGCAACTTTCAGAGCGACGAAGTAGCTCTTTGACCACGATGCCACCTAGACTGTGGGCAACGAAGATAATGGGGCGAAACTTCTCGTCCGACTTCCTTCTTTCACCTTCGAGCTCATTCAGGAAGTCCCACGAGATATCATACAGAGTGCTCCTGCTTCCAGGAGCAGATAAGACGTGACGGATACGTGTGTCGTATCCGTAAGTCATGATCCTTGCGGCTTTGGCTGTTGAGGGCAACAAATCGCGTGGCTACTATGTATATCTTGGTACAGATGACTTCCTACTCGAGGAGATGTCCTGAGACTTCGACCCTAACCTCCTTAGCTTGGACAAACGACGCGAGCTACCTTTCGACGGATCATCGTCATGGCTTGGGGCATTCGCATGTTTTTGAGTCCAGGTTCGTTCCGGATGTCCAGTGAATCCATGCACGAATACGATGCTGCGACATTCAGTCTCAAGATCTTCTCACAATATTCGATCTTTCTGCTTACTCGACATTTGGGTTTTCCGGCTCGACCAATGTAGTCAATCCGCAGGTGGAAATCGCCCGGTGAGAGGCATCAGCCTGGCCGGTCGGGGTGCAATCAGTGTCTTCCATGGATATTAGTTGCCCGACTCATGCCAGGGCCATCATGACGGGTACTCTTTGTTCAACTTAGAATACGAAGTGAGTCAAATTTCGTTGCATACGTATAATGATCAATGATTTTGGTAAGCGATGATTGAACATGGCATTGCTCATCAGCTAATTCTAGCACTATTGGCAATGTGCACATTTCCTGCATGCCAACTCATCAGCTTGATGGCTATGCTTGCTCAGCCACTGCCTGGCGACCAATCACCAGCTCTGTCCGAGATCAGCTTACCTAAGGAAGTACCTACCATCCATACCTATTGCAGTGAGACGGATCGGCGATTCGCTGACAATCCAATCCGAAACTACCTAAATTGCGCGAACACCCCCCTTTCCCCTTCTTTGACCAGAGAGCCTGCTCGGGGGGAGGGGAGTGCTCGATTGAATTCTGGTCGTAGTACGAGGACCAGTGTCAAGAGATTCTGCGTGCGATCCGCACTCGCCGCAATTCACTTGATGCAGTCGTATTTTGAGACGTTAATTTGCACAGGTGCGTAATCAGTCGAGTGCCCAGACTCTTGCGTATTCTTGATACTGGCTGGTACGGACTCAGGTGCATGAGGCTTGTTTTGCTCACTTGACAACCCACCCAAAGATGTCAGATCAGACCTGATATCATATAAGGGCCTGTATGACACGCGGTGTCCTAAGGAGAGGTTTTGCCGGTAGTCAATGATGTTTCAGGATCTTTGTTGTTGACTTGGTAAACGATGTCTTCATCTTTTTGAACGAATGACTTCAAGATGTTCCACGGACATTTTGATCTGGTTTTCCGAGGCCTTGGGAATGCAAAAATCCGGTCCCTTTCACGTCTAGACACTCATATAAGGATATGTAGGAATATACTGCCGACTCGACCGGGGCTTAAGAGAGGAGTCACCTATTGACAACTAAGTAGTTGGGAGAGCATTAAGGCGTTGGATGTTGCCTACATTTCATGATATCATGTGAGAAAATCAAATATTTCTCCATCAGGAAATCAGGCACCTCACAGGCGCAGCACCCAGGTACGAGGAAGCCCGGTGCTTGCTTTTTACATTTTCGGTCATTTGTATCATGTAATTTTGATAACTAGAGATGTGCTGTGGCTGAGCCATATGTGGCAGTGCGTCTAATACCTAGATGCACCTGCCACACTTGATTGACTGCGCCGACAGTATCACTAGCTCGACGATTCTCACTGTCCGATCCCCCAAGCGCTGGGAAACACTGTGCTTTCGAGAGCCTCAGATCTCTCCAATCTCGTCACCTCCCATGTCGATATATCCGTCCAGCGGCAAGACAAAACCCCTTTTTCGATATTCACGAGATCTGCACCCAACACTGCGTCACCGGCTCCATATCGCGCGAACATCATTACCATTGGCGTCGCATCCGCCCGTACCTTGCAACAAGCTCAGTAACGTCGGACACAATTGGTCAATTCCCAGCTTTCCTTGTTTTCGCAACTTGGATCAGATTAGGGTACCACCCGACACTCCGCGCTGACTTCGATAGCACAACCAAACTGGCTCTGGGCGCAAGGAGGCTGAGAGGATCGCCGCTGATTCTCGCATAGGCGTCGCCGGGAACTATTGAAGTTTTGCCGACACAGCTGAGTTGGCATAGCTTCATTGAAAAGCTCCAAGCTTGCGCGGGCTGGCGTCATTCAATTCTGGAGAAAAATTCTAGCCGGCTTGGCCGACTTGGTCAATTGACCATCCCGTGATCTCCACGTGAGCTCCGCGACGAGCACAGCTACTCGGCTCGGCCGGAGACAGAGTCCCTGAGACCCGACGATGCCGTCGCTATGCGCCGCGCGCTGCGCAGCCAGCATACCGATGAAGATGCACAGGTGTCGGATACAACACCACGCTCTCAGATGGGCCAACGGCACCAGCAGACGACATGCCTCAACCTCACCCCCATCAAGCGGGAGACTTGCGCCCAAACCCGCTGCCAGACCCCTCCCCTTCAAACCCACCTCATCACCCCAACCCCATAATCCCAATGCCTCCCCATCATCCTCCTCCAAGCGCGAGCCCATCGCCAACCTAGTCCGCGGGCCCCGCTTCATCGGCCTCCTGGGCTTCGGTGCCACGGCCGCCGCTTTCGGCCTCTTCGCCGCCTCCCAGTTCAACAACTGGCGCAACTCGGAGCCCGCCCCCTGCTACCCCCTGGGCCGCGAGCCCGAGCACCCCACGGGCCGGCCGTCGATCCAGTCCGCGACCGAGTTCGACATGCACCTCGACAAGGCCGAGTGGCGCCTCGGCATCACCAAGCTGCGGCGGCGGATCGCGGCCATGGCCCGGGGCCACGTTTTAGAAGTTGCCGTCGGCACCGGGCGTAACTTCGAGTTCTACGACTGGGGTGCCGTGGTTGCCGGCCTCGCGCCAGGCGAGACGACCGAGGAGGCTGCGGACAGGCAGAGGAAGAAGCGCAGGGAGATGGCGGAGCTGTACAGCCAGGGCAAAGACGCGCGCGCCGTGCAGGCACAGGAGAGGGTCGAGCACGAAGAGAACGCCATCCGCTCGTTCACGGGCCTCGACATCTCGCCCGGTATGCTCGACATCAGCGTCAAGCGCCTACGGCAGGTGGTACCGCACCTAGCGGACCTGATCCCGCGCAAGTCCAACTTCGTCCTCATGGCAGCGCAGACCCCCGGCGACGCGCATTCCATCTCCCTCCTCGGGGACAAGATCCGGGTCCTGCAAGGCGACGCGCAAGCCTCCCTCCCCGCACCACCGTCCCTCCCCCCTTCTCCCTCGCCATCCCGATCCCAATCACGCTCGCAGCCCCAAACCTACGACACCATCCTCCAGACCTTCGGCCTCTGCAGCGTCCACGACCCCGTCTCCCTCCTCGCCTCCATGGCCGCGCACCTCACCCCCGGCACCGGGCGCATCCTCCTCCTCGAGCACGGCCGCTCCGTCTACGACCTCGTCAACGGCCTGCTCGACCGCAGCGCCCGCGCCCACTTCGCCCGCTTCGGCTGCTGGTGGAACCGCGACGTCGAGGCCATCGCGCGCGAGGCCGCGCGCCGGACCCCCGGGCTCGAGGTCGTCCGGCTGGAGCGCCCGGGCTGGTTCACCGCGGGCACGCACGTGCTGGTGGAGATGAGGGTCGCGGCGGACCGTGGGGGAGGGAAGGGGGAGGCTGCGGCCGATGGCGCGGGGAGCGCATGGGGGCACTGGGGCGCTGTCTTCTCGTCCGCGCTCACGGTGAAGAAGGCCGGTGGAGATGCGAATGACAATGGAAATGGGGACAAGGCAGACGAGGGCGAGAAGGGGAGGACGGTAGACGACGCGACCAAGAACGAAAGCAAGAAGGGGTGAAGGAGCTCTGGGGTTGAAAGGCCCAGTCGCGACGAATTGGAATCACGAAACTCGACCGATCCTGTATGTAAAACCGAGCTGAAAACTCGTCTGTACTACTAAAAGTCCATAAATCTACCTAGCCTAAGCATCATCATCTCATACTCCTCGTTCGCTTGCTCGTGAAGCACCAGGTGGGACGGTCATTGGTGCAGGTTAAGAAACGAGGCACACGAGTGTGGTTTGCAATAACCAATTTATCCACTTACTGTAAGCAACAGTCAAGCACAGACATGAGCATGAGATGACATCTCTGCTTGGAATTATCAGCGGCATAACCTTAATGAGAGAGATTACAGAGGCGATGAGCATTCATCCAGGGTCTCAGTGCATCTCATCTATTGCCAGTCCTGTCACTCAATTCGGGCCCTGCGAATGACGTGCGAAGCATTCATTGACGGGAGATTTGTTGATATATTTCTAATGTGAGCAAGCGATAAAGCTGTCCGTTTTTTCCGAGCTCATCCTAAAGCCTGGCCTCAAATCCGATGTCTAAGTAGGTACCTAAGGCAAACAGGTAAGTCGAGCTTCTAAATCTTTCGACGCTTTGGTTGATACATGTAACCCGAGGTCTCCGACTAGTGTCTTGCGTCACATTGCTCCTTTTGGGGTGCTGTTTTCTGCCTCTCCTCACTCGTCTGTCATAAGAATACACTTGATCCGCAGACCTGTGGCGTCAATACCAAAAACCAAGACCCAGTCGGTCATTGATGCTCTTTCGCAGATAAACGCAGATCGCGTTTCACGCAATCCAGCCCATCTTTTGGCGCCATGCAAGCGCTTCCTCTAGAATAATAATACAGCTCCTTTTTTAGACAAGCTCGTGTTGTGATGCGTAGTATCGCGATTGCGTTGAAAGCAAGAGATGATATGGAAACAACAGAGACGCAGTAAAATGCAGCATTGAACAAACGCTTCCCATCATCATAAGCCAGGGCGCCTAATACACCTTTAACCCCAACACCAGTCATTAAATGTTCATACATTCTCCATCATGCGCGAATTTCGTCGCGTACGAATCGCATCTTTGAAAGTATCGTCCGAGAACAATTGTGTCGACCGTAAATTGACGAGGTAGAGCGCCAAACACGGGGCTCAAAATTCGTCGAGCAAGCCATCGAGCTCGTCCAGCTCGACGGTCTCCGGACTCTTGTCCCAATCAAGCATAGCGTCCAGCTTGGACCAACTTTCTGCCTCGCCATCCTTTTTCATCGGCATCATTAGGCTTGGCCGCATAGTCGGACTGGAGATGTACGCAATATGCGGCAAGAGGCTTGGGGCAAAAGTAGCCCTGTGAGGCTCCCCGAAGAGTTGCTCGTTGGACATGCCATCATCAATGACGACCTGGTCAATAGGTGAGGCTGACAACAGCTCACCGCTGGCTTTGCGCTTTTGGAGCCCGTCAGCCGTCTGTGTAAACTCCTTTTCATCCTTCTCTAATGGTGGTTCCTCTCCACGGTGACCGCGCGTCGTGGGATGGAGCGACCGGTGACGCGTGGACAATGAGCCCATGGGCGTTCCCGGCATTGGGAAGTCTTCTTCCATGTCGTCAAACTCGGGAGAAGACAGATCGACTTCGGGCGACAGGCTTTCTCTTCGCCGATCGCAGTCGGCATCTTCGGATGTGGATGACGAACTCGATAACGAAGGGGTTATGATAGCACTGCGCGCAGCTGTAATGGGATCAGGCAGAGACTGATGAGGGCACGTGGTCAGGTAGAAATAGGTTCGTCGGGGGTGAACTGTCTCGAGCTCCTTGGCTAAAGGACAAGGGGCGAGGGCCGACCAACTTGATCGTTTCAAGTAGGAGGCCAGTCGCGAGGAGATGATAGCGCAAGGATTCGCAGATCTGAAAATTAAAAGTAAGCACGCGATCAAGTTCGGGAGCAATGTTGTGTGTGCCAAACTCACTGTTGGACTATTTTGACCTGGCCCATGAGAACGTTGGCCAGCTCCTTAACAAGGTGTGGTCGATTTCGCGACTCTTGGAGTCGCACGATCACAGCCTCGACAACCTCGTCGTTGATTCCTTCGAGGTCTACCTTCTTGATCTCAGGGATGTTGGATGACTCCTCCATTTCGATGGAGAACTGAAGACCTGGCGAATGCGGCGGCGTTTGATCGCATTTGGTAAAGGCTGTATCGGGCTTGGAACTTGAGAGTGATGTTACAGCAGGCGACGCGGACAAGTGAGATCGCTTGGCCTTCTTATTGGGATGCGGCGAGTTTTCCGCCGATGAAGGGCGCCGTGGGCTTGCCATGTTTGAAGAGTTGTTGCTGTTGCTGGAGGCTGATCGATTGACAGGCAGGTGAATACCAAGAGATGGCAGAGACAGCGACTTGCGACGGGTGTTATACGGCATGATGGGCGGGCGCGGATAAGCTGGAATAGGTCGGGCGCGAGTAAGATCTAAGTATCTTGTACGATGTATTGCATGAATCAAGGAGATCGGGGCTTCGTAGTTCCAGCTCGCGGGTAGAGATCAGTTGGAGAAGGGTATGATGCAAGTAGTGAGACGGGTGATAGTCGTAGTAGTATTAGGGATGGAGATAAATTAGGGGGATGGGCACATAGCACAAGGAAGTTGATGAATCGAGGGATACCGAGAGTACCACGGTAGAATATGGAAGAGGCGATGGCTGGGCGACGGCGAAGATGGCGTACACAAGTGACGAATTGGAAGACGACAGAGGATGAGATTTTGGAGGAGGCTTGAATAAGGTGTTATGATGATGGGATACAGGCTGACAGAATAGGACGGGATGAGATGGGGGATGGATGTTTTCTCTGGCGGGCCGGGGGATGGAAGAGCTGCTCTGCTGGAATTCGCGGCCAGGGCCTGGGCAGCAGCAGGTTCAGGGCCTAGACGGCACGGCGGGATAGCGCTGAGTATCCTTGATCTGCCTCGAGCACCCTGACCTACAGCGCATTTGCCTGCTAGAGGTGTGTGTGCCCATGTCAGTGTCAGGCAACGGACCAGAAAAAAAAAAATCACTGCTAGGGGGAGCCGAGGTGGATCCGTCGAGTGACTTCATCATAGCGTCAAGCTACCTGGCTAGACTGAGTAGATTGCCTGAACTGCCGGCAGTTTTGCCTGGTCTCCTTCCAGTATGTAAGTCTCGTTCCAGCCCCATCAAGTACAGAGCTACGATCGGGGATTTACCCTTGCCAGCTACTTGCCCCGTCTGAGCGGCCTCAGCCAATGGACGTACATGAGACGGGTGGTTGCCAGTCATCCCTTGATCAGTGCTTTTTTGTTTTTCTCAGGGTCTCGAGTACAAAGATGGCTAGCCGCTGGAAAGCTTCGGGTCTTTTCATTGAAATTCAATTGCTATTACGCAAAGAGTTGCCACAGCACGACTTCACGACGGCCCTAAGTGGTTGTCATGGGCCATTCCTTGTTGTCGTTATCCTTGGCCTCGAGACAACACTATGAATTTGTTTACATCCTACACGAGGAGAGGAATCAGAATGACTGGTGGGAGCAGGCACAGAGAAAGAAAGAGAAAAAAAAAAAAAAAAAAAAAAAAAGGCGGTAAGAGTGCACAAAGCATATGCGGTGAGGCATTGTGCATATGGGATGACCCAAAAACAGGTAAAGTAGATGCAGCTTGTAGGCCCCTGCGATGATACCCTACGATGTATGTACATAGCATGCTGCCCTGTCATCGCAGGGCCATTGCTTTCGGATGCATTGCTCATGGCTGATGTGCAGGCACAGCTTAGGAACACCCCATTGGTCGAGCCGTTGCCTCGTCATCCCAAAGAGGGAGTGCGTGTTGGCCCCCGTTTCAAGACCCAGGGATAGGGGTAACACCAGTAGCAGGCGAGTTGCAGATTCAGCCAAACAGAGAGAGAAGAGAAACACAGACTACCTCTATTTTGGGACTAGGTAGGAATGTAAAGATGGGGGCAGGTGGGCGATAGGGAGATTTGATACCGAGAGCAAGCAGTGCAAAGTACGTAAAGCAGTAGCAGCCCTGATTTCCTTGATGAATCTCAAAAAGTAAAGTGAATGGGCTCAGCTATGATCATTCGAGAACGCTAGCAGAAGGAAAGAAAAAAGCCCGAAAAAAAACGAAAAGGAAAAAAAGTTTCAGAGTGGAGTTGAGTGCGGAGCAACGAGACATCAGAGGCAGGGATGATGCCTCAATACATCCCCACAGACCACTGAAAGAGCTACTTACAAGTGACCGCAGGCCTTCTGTGTCGCTGATGCTATCCGTTAAGAGGCACAGAGGCAGGCACATGCGATGCTGAGCTGCACCTTCACTTACACGTTTGCTCGTGTAATACGAGCAGGTGAGATCAATATTCGTTTGCACGACGACGCACATTAGATGAAGCCGCCATGAACTTCGGATATCTACAGCAAAAATCACTGACAGATCATTTTTGACCCGGGTCCACGTCGTGACCAATCGTCTCTTACATCTTCATTCATCTCCCATGATGGAGGGTAATACTGCCTGGCCAGGCCACACAGCAGGATGACTGCATCAGAAATCGAGCACGGAGAATGGAGGGAGTCTGCACGCGTCGTGAATAGGTAGTCACCATCAGACGGCCGTTTGCCTTGCTGTAGGTCTTGACGACATGATCCGGGCAGTCTTTGCTTCGTGTCTGCAGTCGGCTAAAGTCGTTGCAACGACATGAGACGCTTTGGATGAACGTCTCCCAACCACCCTCGCAAGGTGTAGTGGCTATGATATCCTGCTATAACCACCAGAGGCACTGGCCTGGTATCGCCAAAGTACCGCGCTTACTAAATTGGTATGCCGCCGGAAGATTGCCGCGAGCCACCAAACAGCGAGTGATGGGGCTGTCTTGGCTGTCTCCCGTCGTCGCTGTCTTACCCAGACGTCTCTCCCGCAAGAAACTTCCCCAAGCTGCACGCGCATTAGTTTGGAGGCAGTCAACGTATGTATGTCGGGCCTGGACCATGCATTCAGTGGTGTATCCAAGAGTCATCGTCTCTCCACCCGAGATCTTGATTGCAATCATGCAGCCAGCTGACTGGCAGCCTTCTCCGGTCGCATTCCCAGCCTCGGAATAGTCACGCATGTCACGGCAAACGAGACATTGTGCACTGCGCTCTGACCCTGCCCACGTCGTGCCATCATCGTCATGCTACCTACGGCGCCGGGCAGCCTCCTGCATCCAGCAAATGACCGGCACCACCACTAGCAATACTAGCCCGTCTTGCACCTCGCAGCTGGATGAATGAACGATGTTTGAGAAAGTCCATGAACCACGGAGTTCGTGACTGACTCGCTCGCGTGCAGCAGTGCAAACTCTCTGACGTATTCTGCTGTTCTGCTTGCCTTGGTGACCTAATTTAGTCCGCGAGACTTTCGAGCCAACCAGAGGAGACCTGGCGGTGCGCTAGTTCCCTCTTCAGGAAGCCATTCCCACTGTACGGGCTGCAGGGGAACTGGATGAACGAACGGGATGGATGACAGACATGCGTACCACCCTTTCGGGAGTGAATCAGTCCCAAGAAAGACAATATGCCCGACAGTATCCTCGCAGATAAATGCGAAAAAGCTCACCTCTCCCACAGTGCCATCTAGTTATATTCATTCCACTTCTGTGAATTGAACATCAATCGAAGTCGAATCCTACAGCAATAGTAACCTGAGTCGATTGATCGATCGATAGGCCTACAGGATTAGACAGACGAGACTACTGCACTCCATACCAGACTCCTGCAGCGCTAGGCTAAGGTGGGCATGCCAATTCCACGTGCCAGAAGTTACACCATGGCGAGCAAACCCAACCCCACGACCATATCGCCTCGATTCACCTCACGTGGGCTGATGTTTCGACTTCAACCTTTTACCATCAGCAGTTTTGTCAATCGTTCCCCCCCATTTCGAAACGCCACCGTCCGAGACCAAGCCCTGTCCGCCAATGTGTTGGCTTGAATCCGATACGTCTCATCTAAGCAGACATGTCAGTCTTTCGCATTCGTCAAAAGCGAAAAAGATACAAGGTCCGTGATACACTCCAATGGTCTGATCGGTATCGACAATTCAAGCTTTGTGCTAAAGACTGTCCGCTCCGCTTTGGCTCGTGTGGGAGCTCGAGATGGACGCTTGGCCGACGCCTCCTGGTTGTCGGACCCGTAGACGAGGAACTTTTGTAGATCCCCGAGTCATGAGCCACGCCTACTAGTAGCTTTCGGCGCCGTCCCTTTGTCTGTTCAACTTCATCGAGATTTTGACATTCCCGTCATCTCATGACTGTCAATCCGGAAATAAACCGCGGATTGGGGGTTGAGGCTCGTCAGGCCACTGACCAGCCCAGCAGCTCTTTAACGAGGTTGCAACACTTGCGCGAATTGCCGGCGATTTCGGTACAGGCAAGTCGTCGCCATTCTATAATGTGCCTTGTGATAAGAAGTGATGCAATCAATACTCGAATAGCTTCGCGTTTGAACTTGAACTATTCCTGAAATCGGCAACTGCCAGATCAATATGATGGAAACTCTTCGGAAATGGCGTATCATGGGGCACGTTGCACCGTGCTAATGTGGTTTGCCATATCGTGAATGAGACCATTACAACCGTTCAAAGTCAGAATCTTCTTTTATTCACGCTGAACCGAATGATATCTTCAGCAAACTTAGCGATAGATAAGATCTACGTTTCACTACACGCATACACTAACTCAAAAATGTGAAGCTCTGCCGGGTAGGTGTGAATATGTTCTTCGCTGTGGGCGAGCGACCTCAACCGTAGTAGAGCATAAGTATCCATCATCAGGCTCGGGTACGTATTTGAGGTCACCTGCCATCTCAGATCGAGTTCGACTTGATGCCTGTCTCATTATCTTTGGATGTTGGATTGTTAGTCATGAGTTAGCTTGATAGTAAAATGATCACGGACAGCTCAAATCACGTGTATTATTAACAACTGGTAGGGACTACCAATACCCGACTCATTTCCGATCGAACTAGGGGGGCTCAGAAGCGCGGTGGTCAGTTGACATCCTCGACAGTATGCACGTTACGACAGCCAAACGCCTCGAACTGGCTGGTATAAGGGTGAGTGCTTCGCAGATACTCAATCACCGCCATCTTCTTACTCGACTTATGCACATGGTGTTGGACGAGGTCATATAAGGGGATTCCTCAAAACATCATCCTATCGAGTCGATGGTGAGTAGTTTATCTCGAATCTTGGATGGCTGTCATGTAAGAGACGTATTTTGTGTCAACACGCGCGGGGTCTATTTTCAATGGTCCTCGGTAACATGGTGTTAACCTGTTTATGCAAGCTCTTGCGGCTAGGTCAACTGACGGCGCGAAAGAAATTACTTACCCAGACCTGTGTTTGAATAGTGCGGTCCCCAGGACACCTGATATTATTTTCTCGGAAGACATGCTTTCGCAATGAAGCATCTTCAATTGAGATTTCCGTCGGATCAGGGCAGCAAACGTATTTTCATAAGATGCGGAGTTTTGCCAGAGAGGACAAGTCAGGCGTTCATAACGAATCTGGGGCCAAGTCATGAGTTTAGGGCTATGTTGGGAAATGAGAATTCATCAGAAAGATCTGATTAGAGGTTTGCGACGCAGGAAGAGGCCCTGGCGAAGCTGTGAAAATGTCCAAAGAGAAGCTTGATCCGCTTCAGAGTACGAGGATCGCTTCTGTGGAATGAGTACTCGAGGGTCATAGATACTGTTGTACCGCGGGGCGTGGATCGTCTTACCTGCCAAGTGTCTCGTCACTCCGAAGAGTCATAACAGCTTCGCCGTTGGTCTTCCGAAAGTGCACTTGTACGCCTTCAGATCGTGCAGTGCGTGCGCCCTAAGTTCAAACCACCTATCACCCGCAGCACAGGTCAAAGACCCCCAAAAGGTCTTCACTGAGGTCAGGGAAATAACTCCACGCAGGTTGTTCTAGCACAGCCTGGGTAGTTCGAGCTCGAGGGCTCAATCAAACTGACCCCGTGCTAGACCTAAAACCGCTTTCTTACCATCTGGCCCAACGCCTTTGATGCCCGAAGCAGACGAGATATCCAACAGTGCAAGTCATTATCTGAACATCGAGATGGTTACTGTGGACATTTAACTATGCAAAAGGGCCGTCGTTACTATATATGCAGGCTGGCGGGCCAAAAAGTTGAGACTTCCAACATCATCACGGTGGAACGTGTCCTGAAACCAGGGACGATTCCAACTCCAGGTATCAAGCGGCGCGTATCGCTGTCCTTGGCGCTGGCATATTTTATCCTTCAGTTACTAGAGATTCCCTGGTTACCCACGTCATGGGACAAGTCAGTCACTCAGTTCACCAACAACGGTCGTAGCCCCTTCGATCAGCCATAGCTAAGCCGCCAATTGATCCCGTCCGACGTCATTCCCGGTTCACAAGCGGCATCGGTATCGAAAGTTCCAACTTATTCCATTCGCTCAAAGTACTAGGCATAATCCTGCTCGAGCTCGGCTTTGCCCAGCTATTGTACAGCCACACCAAACGCAGGGCATTTCCGCCCATGACAGATACTGGACAGAACTTTGCAGTAGACTAAGCAGTCGCGCTTGAATGGAGAGAAGACGTTGAAGAAGAGGCAGTTCACTCATTTGCTACCGCTGGTGAATGGTGTCTATCCGATCATCGCGAAGCAAGCCCGAGTAGGTGGAGGGAAGGGATGCTAAGGAATGTTATCCAACCCGTTGAGGGCTGCTTGACGAATCCATCTGGGATTCAGTCAGCGTAGCAGAATGGAAGATTGGTTTGAGTGTACAGTGAGCTTTCATCGATTCATCACCCTTGAGCAGGTCCCGGCAAGCTGTGCCTAGGCTCACATTAAGGCAGCGTTTCGCAAGACACTGGTTGATGCGTCCACCGAGGTTCACTGGCAGCTTAAGCCGTTATCGGATGGAACACTATGCTATATCATGGTTCATTTCTGGTCAAATAAGTCTGTATTATTCAGATGACTTAGTTGAACCGATGGCCTATACGTTCAAAGCATGAATGGCATATGGAAAACATAATACGTGGTGATACACCGCCACGACAAAGGGTCAAATTTTTCCTATCTGCCTGGCTTTGAAAAGGTAAACTCAACCAAAGAAGTAAAGCGCTTTTGAATGACTTTCCATCTCTCATTATCAATCATTTGACATTCAGAGATACCAAGCACGTGGGTGACACTGAGAAGCCCTGACCAACGATGGCACGTGTCAAAGGCACAAACATCGCTCCGTGACCAAAGCTTGCAGAATGTGACTTCGGATGACCCAGCAAGAATTTTTGGCAGTGCAAGCTGATAACCTGTCGTTCGTACCACAGCCACAATCGGCGGGATGGAGATCCCTTGAGACAAGTCATCGAGGCTGGCGGTTTCGTAGGCCCTCAGACTATAATTACGCCCTCATGCCACCCGAAGTAATATAACTACCCAGATCTTAACACTCTATAACTCCAACACCACATCCAGGCCTAGGATATCTTCGTGCCACTTCATAACTACCAGTCGTTATACTATCCTCCAGCAAGGACCGCAACCCAGGAGACCATGTCTCACAGCAGAAACACCAAGACGCCCCACGACAAAGGCAAAGGCAATGCTAGCAGCACCGGCAACACCACTGGCAACGACTCATCCCCTGGGCAGGCAGCCGGCGGCATCATCCAGCTCGGCCAGGGCGTCGCCCACCCAGGCGATACACCCGAGAACCAGACGACACACGCCCCGATGTGCTACCAGTGCTGCAAGCAGTGAGTCACGGGACGGATCCCCCAACCCGCATCGTCGCGATAGTTAGTTAACTACCGACTGACACGCTCCCAGAGTCTCACTCCGCAGACTTGCCAACACCTACGGCGACAACCCCTGCGGTCCCCGGAGCTGTGAGCGCGCCCGTGCCGCTGGCTACGATTTTATCCCGGTATGCCGCTCCTTCCATCGTCTCTCGCTCAGCCAGCCAGCCAGCTCATCACCTGCACTTCCCGCTCCGCCACGCCTACACCCCAAGCTTCAAAGCCATGCCCAGCACACCAACTGAACCTGCACCCCTTCTTCATCCCAGATCCCTTTTCAATTTCTCTCATCCAGTGAATTTACACAACGTCCATCTTCCATCTTCCATCACTCCCCGCAACCCTCTTCATCAACACCCCCCCCTCCTTCCCGCTGACCCAGACCCCAACACCCCCAGATGCCCCCGGAGTGCCGTCCCCAATGCGAGACCTTCCAGACCTACGTCGACTACTGGGTCCACAAGATGGCCGCCAACGTCTCCCAGGAAGTCGAGAGGCGCGCCCGGGCCTTTGTCCACGGCGCGCGGGACGCCATACTGTGGGCGCCGCCGTCGGGGAAGCGATGACTTGCATAGCAGACACACACACACACGTTCTGATGGCATGGCGTACGATTCCAGCGTTTCTATTTTGATAGATCGGCTTCATGCAGTGCGTGTATGGATAAGCAGGGTAGAGGAGGACTAAATGAATACTGAAGCGTGGATATGGAATAGCTAGCTACTTGCTACCAGTACCTTGTGTACTATGTACGTATATACAGATAATGTGACAAGAGCCGCATCTTTGTGTCCTTGCGAGATGTTCATCGATAAATGGGCTCAGCCCGTGATGAGAAGAGACAGCGAACACGATCCCAGCAAAATGTATTTGACTTTGGTGCTTAGGTATTCAATTTGGTATATGAAGCTAAGAATCCTGGCTCCCGGTCAAGAGAGGCCTCTGATCAGTGTCGAAGCCTCAAATTCAATTAGATGAGGTGACGACTTTTCGACTTCCATCTTACGAAAACGTACATCCGTTCATCATCACAGTGCCTAGCTCAATCCCATTCACTCACCCCTTTCTGCCTCACCTACGAAGTATGGAACCGCAACGGCCCACTCCATATTCTCATCGCCTTCCCCTTCCACATCAACAACAAGATCAGCAGGAACGCCGCGGCACACACCGCCGCCTGAATACCAAAACTCGCCTTGGTCCCCTGCGCCGTCGCCCACGTGACCTGGAAGTAGCTGACCACGAAGCCGCCCAGCGTGCGTGAGTTGTTGACCCAAGCGCTGACCTCGCCCGACGCTTCTGGGTAGCAGTCAAGGTTGTAGGAGCTCACAGCCACCGTTGTGATCATGATGCCGAACACGTACAGGCCCCAAGACACAGACGTCGCCATGTAGTGCCACTCGTTGCCCAGGCTCTGGCCCAGCAGCACCAGGCCCACGACCATAAACGGCAGACTCACAAAGATGGCGCGCAACCGCGCCTCGGGCTCGAACCGGCCGCCATGCGTCCGGATGTACTGCCGCGCCAAAAAGTCGTGCAACCAGTGGCCGGCCGTCTCGCCCAGGATCACACCCACAACGGGCGTAAAGTAGAAGAAGCCGATCTGCTTAGGTCCGAAGCTGTAGAGGGGCCCCACGAATATGGACAGCGTCGTGTTGATGCCGACTACCCACGCGAAGGTCAGGAAGTAGTAACAGCACGAGATTATGACCGTGGGCTTCATTAGAGCCTTGATGGGCCGCATACACGCCTGCCCGAAGGTGTTGCGTGTGTGACGCGACTTCCACTGCGCGATGCCGAGGAGCCTCGTAACGTGGGTGCCGCGATTCGGCTGCTCGGCGGCCGGGATGCGGCGGTCGTAGAAGGTCTCTTCGACGAAGAGGATCGTGAGCACGAGGCATAGCGCCGTCTCGGCTGTGTAGACCCAGAATGGCGTAGGCCATGGCTCCGTCGTAATCTGGAAAGCGGCCAGGAGGGGACCGAGGTACGGACTGAGCACGAAGAAGGAACTACATTATTGTTTAGCATTGATAACTCGCGCAATCCGTCTTCCTCCAACGAAGAAAAGGCAGGTACTTACGCCCAAATATTGATCTTCCTCGCCCTCTCATGGAAGAAGAACATGTCCTGAATGAAGATCAAGCCATTGACTTGGCTTACAGTCGAGAAGAAACCGTTGAGGATACGAGCAGCCATGAACGATTCGAAAGTCACAGCGGCTGCACACCAAGCCGCAGTGGCGACGGCGACGATCAGAAAGTAGAACATAACGGGGAGACGACCGAAGTAGGCGCTGAAAGCCACGACTGGACAGTGTTAATATTAGGTTACTTGTCTCATCGCAGAATTCGATGCCAAGAAGGATGGATGGCGAACGTACCGAAAATACCTCCTGCGCCCAACATGAAGACGTTTCCAACTTGCGAGTGGTTTACTTCATCTTCCGTCATGCCCCATTGCCTGACTTCATTAGCACACAATCTCGGCGAGCTTCAACACCTCACTACTCATCTCCCCTCCAACACCTTTGTTGTTATCGCTATTACGCATAGTGCATGTCATGAGAAGAAATCAAAGCAGAAAAAACTCACTCCGACTGCGGCAAGAGTGTCACGGCCCCCGTCGCACTCCCATAATCCGGCAGCAACGCCGTCACCGCCACGATGGCTAATATCAAGTTCTTCTTCGTCTGACTCCAATTCAACGGGTCCACTGGGTCATCGCTCGGCTGGGGGATGAGACGGGTATGGCCGTCCTTGGCGAGCTTGAAGCCGTGCCCACCCGCCGCTGCGACATCCTCGACATCGACCTCGTAGCCCTTGGCCTCCTTATACTCGTGAATGCCCTCGGACTGCGAGCCGGAGTCCGGCGAGGACACGTCCGCGGCAGCCCTTTTCGGGTTGTTGTCACCGTGGCCGTGGCCCTCATGATCGTCGGCGTGCAGTGGGTGTATGGGCGATACGGCCGTTTCCTTCTCCTCGGCTGTGGTGGCCATGGCTGCGGTTTCGGTCTACCAGCCCAAGTAATGTCTCTTGTCTTGATGTGGTAATAAAATGCCACTCGACTTCAGTCGAGATCCTGCACGGAATATATGGTGACTCCCTCTCGGAGAAGCAGACACTCGAGACTGTAACAAACGACACGTTAGCGGCCGCGCGGAGGAGTCATGGGACCTAGTTATATGTATTGACAATCCCGTCAAGGCGGGCCCGAGGCACAGCTCGCAGTGGTGGACGTACAGGGTACCCGGTCAGTCAACTAATAAGACAAGGACAAGCACACAGTAATCTCACGGGCGTAGAATCTCGTCGCTAAGACCCTCTTCGAGAAAGATGGTATTTGTCTTATTGGCTGGGGCCACCTATATCAGACACCGAGTTCTTGGGCGACAACCAAGGTAATAAGAACAGCTTGGAGAGCGGATTCTCGCACACGTAGATTTGGAATCGGCGAGCTCTCGGGAGATAAGCTACTCGGAGGAGAACCGGACAGCTTCATATAAGGACTATCAGCGGGTGGGTTTGATTGGCAGTGCTGCCCTTTTGAGGCCCTGACCCCAGCAGCGGCGAGGAAGACGAGACCAAGAAGTAGGCGACGGAAAAATGCTTATCACCACTGGCGAATCTTGGGGGACGCCCACCCGGCCCCAGTCTGCCGTCTTTGCATCCCGGGGTCGGTTGGACCCAGTCGCGACTAAATAAGTAGCCAGGGGGGAAGGCAAAATGTCCACATGCGAGATTCCATCTCGGCGCTATCATCGAAAGCCCCGCGTTATGTTGCGTTGCGTTGGCAAAGGGAGGGTTGGCCTCGCGAAAGAAATGAATGCGAAGGAGTCTATTGTACCCGGATCGTCATCTCAGCTATAAGCTTGATAGCCACGGGCTGAGAGATTCTCCCATGATACTACCTATGCTCCCAACTAAGGAGAAATCATATCAGTCGAAAACCTCTTCTTGATCACAGCCCTTCCAAATCCTCCGAAACACCCGGCATCTCCAACAAAGCAAGAACCACCAAGGGCAAGAACCCCGTCTCATCATACCCAATCATCAAGTGCACAAATCCATCCGTCAGACCCGCATTCCCACATTTCCCACATTCGCACCTTCCCACCCAGGATCCCCAGTTCAGCACCCGGTTCCCCAAGCCCATTGGCTCCAAAACAAGCCTTTACCCCATGCCAGACCTATGCGGGGAGGAGCGTTGACTGACGCGGAGATAGCCCGCACCAACTGGAAGCGGTGCGCTAGATGCTATACTGTGGTGTCAAGCGAAATAAAACGCACCCCTTACGCGTACCGGCGTAGATATTTGCACCCGATTCTTATTATTAACTACAGAAATATTCAGCGGCTCGATGCGACTGATGAGTCACAGAAGAAAGAACCGCAAAGGTCATACTAGACATAGTGAGCGACTTCGAACCTTGCTTGAACATACCCCTACAAGGTAGCACTATGGATAACAGCGTACCAGTAGGCGATACTATGGCACACTCGGTACATACGGTACTCTGGCGTATGAGTTATTATTCACCGAAGCGTCGAGCGGGGGAAACGCTTACTACGTACGCACACGATACCCATCATGAGGTGGTTATCTGTGGGTATCTCACAACACATTCAGATACATAGATACTGCGCCGCTCTCCAACCGCACCTGTGACATCCCTACCCTCCTTCGCTAATAAGTACTTACCTAGAGCTGCAGTAGACGGGCAATATGTACTGTAGGTCAGCCGCAACATACCTACTTACACAGTAGGAGGTATGCAGGCGGGTCTGGAACCACCCTAGCTTCGAGAGGAAACTTCCCAAAAAGGTACGTTCGCAGCCTCCAAGCTTTCCTCGTAGCCGCGGTCGGTAGCCGGTTCGCTGCTCTCGTGGCATACCGGCAGTTCGACGCCGTACACCAACGTTTCGGTAGGTGGGTGAGCTGAGCGAACACTATGCATACCATTAGGTCACTACCACCAAAACGCCTTGGTAATCGAGGCAGCAGGAGGGAAAGCTGAAGAAGCACAGACGGAACTACTCACTGTCATATCTCGAGAGCTTCATATCCATCTGCTCGAAAATGAACGAATACGCAAAGGCAGTAGGACACGTCATAGTCACCTACAAGCTACCAATCTTCATCAATTGCCTATATACGTCAGCAAACCCACCGTCAGACAGTCAGCGTTCATGGAAACCCCAGAACTAGACTCCCTTGCGACACCAACATCGTGATTCAGAATATTACGTATCTCTAACCCACAGGCCAGCTACATAACCCTCGCCATATCCCCCCATCTTCAACATATCATAATCTACGCGACATCCTTTCTTCCACTCTTACTTCTTCCCAGCGGTCCGTCCGCCCGGATCCCAAACCCAGCACAAAAGACACGCAGCTGAAATAAGCCTCACAGCACCAAGCCCCGTGCCGTCCGCCCCTGCGCCTTTCTCCCGTCTCGGTCCTATGTCGCATTACATGGCACTGCATTGCAGCACAGCATCCATATTAGTTGTGCCCAACCGCCCATTTACATCAAGTAGGTCAGAGCCCATGTCAGCGAGCCGTTTTTGTCGTGTGACTTGAAGGGGAAAAAAACATCAAATGCACCCGGCATGACGCCTAAACCCCGCCTGCCTGCTCAGGGACCCGGCCCCCTTATTCGACTTTGACCAAAACTCAGCATCTCTGATATGCGATACCTGTAGTCACGCACCGAGAAGCTCTGCAGGATCCATATACCATAGACCATGCCATATCGTTTATCGTAATAAACATATGCAGGCAGAAGGCGGACTTGTTGCCGTTCGTCTGGTTTGCTCATCCCGTCTATATATTAATACAGTATGCTGGGTCGTGTGCACTTCGGCCCTGGTCCAAGGTCGATGTACACTACACATCCCAATTACGCTACTACTACAGTTTCTCCAGTGAAATTGAATCCTCTCGTGACGCCATACAATGCATGCGCACCTCATTGCCAACGAGCTTGCCCAAACCGCTGTCCGCGCGCCAAAAAGTATGACCTCGCCTTCGTGTTTATCATCTCGGTTGGCATTGGGCGCCTTAATCATATCATTTCAGTAACAGCTCGTAAACTCTTCGTGAATGACCCTTCAGGCACGTGACCAATTCGTCAGACGGGGAATCTAAGGGACCAGAAAGCAGAGCCAATGCGGGTGGCTGTAATCTTTTAGACGCCATCCAACAATTTCTATTGCGCTTGCCGCGCGATGACCATGAATTGCTCCGATATCTGCGAGTTGTTAGTTTACCAACCTGCGATCTCCCGTTTCAATTTGGAAACGAGTCAAGGGGATTACTCACATCACGGTCCGCCTTGATGAACGGCTGTTCGAAGAAGAGATAGGCCTCGTTTTTGGTCAGCTCCACAATGACTGCCATCAGACCCCAGGGCTGCGGCCAGAATCCTGCGCAACGCTCCAGAAGGATGCGCACTATCTGTTGACGGATGTCTGCTTCTTCCGGATCGTTGATGTCCTGACCAAATATCTCGAGAAGAACTCGGCTGAAATACTCGGTTGTGGGACCAGGGTGTCGCAGTCGATCAACAATGCTGCTGAGTAGGAAGTATCGACTTTCCGGCGCCAACTCATGCACAAGAAGTGATAAGGTCGCTACGTCGGCAGAGTTGGGGACGAACAAGGTCCTCTCTTGACGGAATCGTGATACAGCATGGTTACCCATGAATGAAACGATATCGTCAATTAGCAGTGTATCAACGTTCAGCGGCATAAATCCAAAAGTGGTCTCGTTTGCATTGCTCCTACTGATAGCGTGCGTCAAATGCGCGATCGCATCCTCAGAGGGGCCCCCTCGCGTCACCTGTTCGAGAATTTCTAGCATGCCAGCCTCTCTGACGCGGCCGAGTAGGCTTTGTTGCAGAAGCTGATTGCTGTGCTCTTCTCCAACATCTGGCCCGGGGGTACTGTTGAGAATGATGTTTCTTAGCTGCTTACAATGAGACGTAATGCTGCTGCAGAGTGGAGAGGCATTGGCCAGCATGTACTCGGGGAAGTCGTGCGAAAGGATAAGTAGCAACTTGCACGTGGCACGGCAGTGGTCTTTGGCGACATCGGGGACATCGACTACTTTCATGAGCTCGCTGACATGTCTGAGTAGACCCTGCAGGATTTGTGTGTATGCAGCCCAGCCACTTCTTGACTCGAGTGAAAGCAGCGCCGGCATGAAATGTCTATGTGCGATGATGGAAATCCAAGAGAAGATGAACCCCGGGAAACGCTCGGGACAAAGCCGTGCCATTATCCTAGCAAATTCCAGAAGGAAGTCTTTACGGCACGGCTCCAAGCTATCGACCAAGATAGCGTCGGCGTTGTGCAGCAACATTGTAAAGAGGCGTGCGAAGACTCGTTGATTGAACCGATCGGCCCGCTTAACGTGATGATGATTAAGGACAACGGCTAGGACAGAGATAGCTGCCGCAAGAACCGGTAGAACATCCTCTTCAGCGTTGTCTTTCGCGAAGACCGTGATCAATCTGGCGAGCGAGTCGGATGGTGCAAACGCCTCGGCACTACTGCCGCCACTATTCAGGGTCTGCTCATAGAGATGGACTGACGCTTCAATGGCCTTATAAACGAAGAATAAGAAGTCATCTTTGTTATTAATGACGCCTCGGCTGCGCATCTGCTTGACGAAATTCGAATACGATGCGTCTGAAGAATTGTAATTGGCAAACAGACGTGCCCATTCCTCAAAGGCATATTCGAGTTGCTCCTGTCGTTCGTGGCTATGCTCGACGTCTTGCATTTGAGGGTTAGGCAGGCCAAAGCTGATCAGCTTGGCCTTCAGCCTCTGCCCTGTCTCAAGGCCCGGCTCCTCATTGATCCACTGCCAGGCTACCTCAAGACTTCGCACGAAGTCGGCAAACAGTGCAACCGGCTTATCGTTGAATATAGTCAGGTCTAGGAGCTGACTGAAGAATTCGAGATATTCTTCTTCCCTCTGAGTCAGGGCCTTAGCCGTCAGGCGGTCGACATTATGGAGATCTAGAAGGTCGGTTGGAAGCAGGGCAGAGAGAAGGGGAATGTGCAGAATATTCTGAGGCGGCGTGCCATAGAAGCTCGCTTGAACACGATCGCGCAGACCGTTTCCAGACGTAGCCGAGATCTTCAGGATCAACTCCAGTATGTGTACAAGACTCTCGAGGAAGAGGCCGTTCTGACTGTATCTACCGAAAAGCTGCGTGCAAATCTTATCTGCTGCGTACATCACAAATTCCTCTGATGTCTGAGAATACTTGATGATAATTTGGGTAAATGCATCAACGATGTCGACGAGGCTATGCGGTTTGGGCAGATCGTCAAAGTGTTCTTCACTAGAGTTCTCCGCCTCGGTCTTGAGATCTTCCAAGAGCCGCTGGATTTTGGCCGAGATCAAAGGAACGTCAATCTGACTGGGCTGGGCTGAGGGCCGACCATTGGTCATCCCAGCCTGCACATGAGTGTAAGGTACCTGAGTATTGAGATGGGGAAGCGACGGCGTCTCCGCGGGAGTTGGTATATTTGGAACAGCCGAATATTGGTCTTGGAGCACCTCATTTGCAATATTTCTCGTCGCGTCCGACGCAGAAGAAGCATGAACTGCGCTAGTCAAGGGGGCGCGATTTGCTTGTCGAGCAAAATCTTCGTAAATTGCCAACTGCTCCGCGTTCAGGCCGGCCGGGTTCGGTGAGAGCTTAAATGGGTGAGGTATGGTCATGGCCCATCGATTGAGTCCAGGATCGACATACGCCTCAGAAGGTCGCTGCATTCTGTGGCGCCGTCGATTCTCGAGCTCAGGTTCAATCATATCCTCTATCTCTGGCACGGCCCTTTCCTCGGCTTGCTTCTCAATGACGTTGCAAGCAAGATCGAGGTTAGAGTTCACACACATAATGATAGTTCCCTCGGGAAGTCCTTGCGGCAGGTCGCTTGCAGAGGCACGTAGGTAGTTTGTGATGTTTGCCCTCAGGGGTTCTTTGGATGTGACTTGAGCAAGGCTCCCAGCCGTTGCCTTGACCATGGTGATCGCTGCATTTCGCAGCTTAGTCTCATCAGGCTCAGTAGCGAAGTCTTTATGAATCATCTGCTGGGTACTTATGGCAGCGATTGTAACAGAACGGTCCACAACCGGCTGGATGATGTCGTGAAGGGCCTTTGTCACAGCGGTCCGAACCATCTCGTGCAGGCGGTGAGAATTGACCACCATCTCATTCGTCGGAGGAATGGAAATCATGTTGCTTACTTCAGGAACAGAGACCGGGATCGTGTGCGGTGAGAGCCCTGGAGCAGCTGCGCCAGCCAATCCATTGAGGGAGAGATTGTCAAATTGCTCAACATCTGGAATGGGCATATCCACGGTCTCCTCGATAGGCTCGCGATCTTGAAGCTCGTTAGATGGCTCTATGCTCTTGTGGTCGAGGCTCAGATCTTTGCATAATACTTCGATCTCAAATTTCTGATTCAGCTTCAACTCCGCATTATGATATAGCTCGATGAGGAGATGGATAATGTCCATTAACCACGGGTTTGGGGGACGGAAGATGTTCGATTTTGCTGCCTGGATAAGAACTTTGCACACAAAGGGCACAACCACCATCAGCCGCTTGGTGTCATGGGCTTCGATCAGCAGTTGCTTGAAAGCAAGGTTCTTGTGTTTGATCGGTTGGTCTCTTGCAATAGTCAAAAGCCCTAGCCATGCACCAAGGTACTTGAGATGTGTCCTGTCTGTGGAGTTTTGCATAGTACTCTCTGCATTAAGCATACGAGAAACACTGATGTAGGTTTGTCTGAGAACCTCAGACCACAGACCCTGATGCTGGAAGAGCTTCACAAGATCAAGGTAAACTTGGTGGAAATTGGGTTGCATCTTGGCCCGTTCCTCCACCAAATGACTGGCAAACCACTGGTGCATCTGCTCTTGGAGGACGGGGCCGATCTCACTGAAAGTGGCTTGGAGCGATGTCGACGTCAAGTTGTTGAGACCAAACTGCACCTTGTCCTGGATCTCTTCGTCAGGTTCCTGGAAACTTACACCGGGCCTGGGAGGGTCGACGTTGATCGCTGCGAACGGTGGCGCATGGGCATCTGGACCGTCACCTGCGCCATTCGTCAGAGGTTCAGTGGCGACGTGGTTAGGGGGACCAGTTCCATTTTGACCCCGCGATCGATCTTCCTCATCATCGCGTACCACGGCTTCCGCCTTATTATATGCCTCGGTATTCTGCAAGCCAGGGATTTGTAAGAGTTGCTTGCAGAAACCCGGCCACTCCCGGAATCGCGAGAAAAGTTGCATGAGAGCCTGCAGGCCAAACTTGTACATCGGGAACTCTGGCTTGTGGTCTCGGACAGCTTCCAAGATCATACCGAGCCCAATCTTGAGCGGCAGCTCCGAAATAAGCTTGTGAGAGATTATCCCACCAAACAAGACAGCAGTGGTGGCTAACGCTTCGAGCGGATAATCCACAAAGTGAGAATACTCATCGAAGAGACCATGGATCATACAGGCAAAGATATCCTGATCCAAGGGTTCCCGAGAACGTTTGTAGCCATCCAGTCTCTGAACAACAACCTTGACTTCGGTCTCGTCCCCATACATCTTCTTGTAATGTTCTTCCATCTTCCCAACGGCAGCGAGGGGAAGCGAATGGCCATCCTTTCCATTCGCATCAATAATATCATCGTAGCCTTCACCATAGTTGATGAGTCGCGGATATGCCGTGATGCACGCGCGCTGAACCATAATCAACTCGGGTACAGGCCCTCTGGGTAAGAAGTCCTCGAGTATTTGTAGCAGAGCAAGGACGGTCTTGAGATGTAGGGACGTGCTTGTATTCGGGGGTATGTGGTTCTCGCTGTTGGCCTTCTGCGATTGCATTTCGAGATTTGCCTTGATCATTAAGAACTGAACCAAAGCTCCTGATATGTCGGGGAGCCTCTCGGCGTTATTGCGGGCCCATTGCGATAGATCAAGGTGACCCTCAGCGTGTGCGAGAGAAGCAAGGTCGAGGCCGAACCCATTGGGCAAGTAGACGAGATCATCCAGCCAGCCATGCTTTATTACATGCTCGAAGATCAAGGGGAGGTCTCCGGACTTCATGGCGTGAGCATCTATCAGTCGCTGCGTGACCCAATCCCGATCTTTCCTCCAAAGGCTGTCCAGTACAAACTCATGATGCTCAGAGCGTCGATGTAAGAAATTATCAAACAGCGATGACAGAGTTTCTACAGCCATCTGAGGCCACGGCTTGGGCACGCCAAAAGCAGAGACAATGAAGATGTCGAGATTCGGCACAACAACCTCTTGAAACAGTCTTTTGGCCTCGGTACTCTGCGACGCATGTAGAGAATGCAGTGCAACCTGGAAGATAGCTGATAAAGCAGGTCCGGATACGAGAGGGTGTTTGACGGCGAATGCTGCTCTCTCACACACTTCGGGAGGCGACTGGGCATAATCGTCAAGCACAAAAGTTGGTTGAGATCCGGGAATAGTACTAGCGTCGAGATCGTTCGGGGTGAGGGATGCGAAGGCGCAGATGAAGGAAAGCTGCGTCTCGGGATTTTCCCAATGTGAGCCGCCCCACAAACCTTGGATATCAAATTGCGGTTGCTGGTCATCCTGGGCCTGTGCAATAGGCAGTAGTGCATTGTACAGCCGTAGAAACTGCTCCGATGAGACACGCACATCACGCTGGTCAAAGTACGCTACAACGTTCTGCCAACTGAATCCGGGTGGGACTGTGCGCCGAAGAGCAGCGATGAGGACTGACGGATCGTATCGGTATGTAGTGCTGACAGTAGTATAGGTAAGGGCTGCGGAGACCTGTTCTTCGCTCAACGAGATATTGTTGGGTCGGTTCTGGAGATAATTGAAGCAAGCTTCTTCGTCTCGAGTAAAGTCAGGTCCGGTCTTTTGGATATGCAGAGCCAGATAATTGGGCGACTTCTCCCCTAAGACCCGTATGAGGTCGAGAGAGGCCAGGACTTCCATTGGAGGAGGCTGGTCCGCCTGAGCCCAGCGTGATTGAACCTTGTGACTTAGTTCATGCTTCGCAGCGGAGTTGAAATTAGGAGGATGGCCCTGAATGTACCGATCGACGATTGCGGCGATGAAGGAGGGAGTGAGGTCGGTATGATCGCCGTACTCGGGGCGAGAGATTATGTTTACAAATGTCGGGAAGTTGGTAGAGAGGATGGCATCGGCTACGAAGCAAGGCTCGGTTAGTACTGGGAGGTTTCGAGGGCAGCTTTACAGGTGGTCAGCGGGAAGAGATGGTACCTTTTGTTTTCAAATCAGGGCGAGAACCGAATTTGAATGCCAACGCCAATATGGTCTTCTCCAGCGCATCCAGTTTGAAGTGTTCCATGAATGTGGACAAATCGAAGTCGCGAAAGATGTCCTCGTTGGCAGACTCGATGGATTCAGCAATCTTCGTAGCTTGATTGAGATCATGCGAAATCTTGGCCATTTCGCCTAGAAGTAAGGAGTAATTGCCCGGGTTGGCAACAGGCCTGTTGAGGCCGGGAAATATTTGGGGGGCATTGCCAGCCACCAGCCGGGTGAAGTATTTCGAGTAGACTTCCATGCCGTGATCATCGAGGAGCTGCAAGTATTAAAGGTGGTGAGTAAATTCATGATTGCCGACCTGGAGCACCAAGGACATGACCCTTCGTAGGAGGACTTACCTTATTCAGCTGATCAACCTGAAGGTCCCACTTCTTGTCCTTCTTGATGGAGCTCAGCAGCAAGTAGACTTGGGCTACAACGATCTTGGTGAGCGAATTGGTGTTCCCCGTAGTCGGACTGCTGGTACTGGGACTCGCGCCAGCACTCAGAGGACCGGTGTGTGACGGATGGGGAGAATGGGTAAGCCCTGTCTGCAAACTCTGGGCAGGAACAGGTGAAAAGGTTCCGGATCTCGAATGGGAGGGAGGCGGCGGGGGGACCATGAGGGTTGATGGTCTCTTGATCGGGAGGAGAGAAGAGGTAGAGGAGATGGGCGGAGGAGCAAGAAGCGCCTCGCAGAAGGACACACGGATGTCGAGACGCAGGTGTCTTGTCTGCCTATCCCACGCGTACTATGGTCTTTGTATTCTGCGGAGAGGCGGCAGGGAGGATGGACAGGCTCAGAGTATCATTGGGTCTTGAGGTCATGAGCCCGACGTGACGGGAGGAATCGCGCGAGATGGGACAAAGCGATGGGGCCGATGGTGGTGATGGTGGTGGAATTCTGTGAAGTGGTGCCGATTCGTCTCGTTTGCGGATGCTACCAGAACTCTTAATTGATGTAGACTTAGAGATGGATGTAGAAGAACAAAGATACAAAGTATATCAGTCGTGGCTATCTGCGATGTACCTGATTGTGGGTGGTGAACGGATCGTAAGGTAGGTAGGCGATGTAAGGTATTGGGTAATGTAGCTACACGGTCGATGGTGGATGTGGACGAGCTGCAGGTCCTCACACGTTCAGGCTGCGAAAGGGCTCTCGTGCCTCAAGTGTCCCCGCCGCGGCTCATAAGTGACCAATCAACACTCAGCCCTGTTATGGCGACTGCAAGCCTTGCTGAGCAGATTTAGGCTGGTCCGTGCTGAGAGCCTGCAGCTGCCAGCTGCCAGCTTCCACTCCAGCAAAAGGATCAGCTGGTGGACAAAAGAATCAGGTACTCAAGCGGGCAGCCCATATTCCGTACCTAAGGTACCTAAGGTAGACACTTGCTCACGAAGAACCAGACAGAGTACAAAGCTCGCGTAAGTTAATCATATGTGCTACAATCATTTTCAAGTCTGCTTCACCTCAAGCTATCGAATTATGTGACCGCAAGGTACATGATCGTATTGGAAACGTAGAGCATCACAAATAGCAAGCGAATGGGCTTACGACAGCTATTCAATCCTCTGTTTACCATCGGCAGTAGTATTCTGTACGATTCCATAGGAATGAATCAGCAATGATTACGCTCCCTCAATTAATGAATACAAGTGCAGAATAAAAACGTGCGCGTTTGCGTATGCAGTCGTGACCTGCTGATATGCTGCAGGGAGATAAATGTTTGGAGACCGATTTAACATGTAAGTTGAAAGCATCTTCGAATTCAGTATGGACAGCAGCATTGAATAAGAGGATAGCAGAAATTATCACCGAAGGAAGTGGATTGGGGACAAAAGAATGATTCGACCCGGACTTGAACCGGAGACCTTCAGTGTGTTAGACTGACGTGATAACCAACTACACCATCGAACCATGCTTGTTGAAGTTCAGCAAACTTATTTACGTATATAAATGATGCATCAAATCGTGAGAGAACCATTTGTTTAGCGCAGAATCGCTACCTAGTTTATTGGCCGTACCGACCGGGGGCTGGAGCAGACCCCCAATTCCACCAAGACCCGAGCTTTTATTAGGTACTTGTAGCAGAAACAGCTTAGGCGCACCTACCTACTTTGGTACATACCTAAGCAACACTGGAGTAGCTCGGTTTTCAGCCATTGCACGATGTGAGATGGATCTACCGTCAAGAGGCTCCATAGCTTGACCTAGGTAGCATGATAGTATTCCATTACCTCTCATATCCTCTAATATGTAGATGGAACTATACTCGCGTAGCTCTCCCATGCCTAGATTTGCAAAGGACAAGTGACGATCGGCTAATACCTGGGACACATGGACATGTTGAGAGAAGTCTTTTCTATAGCCTCTGACTGTTCATTACCCACGAACGGCCTTGAATAATGACCGATATGTCTGTGTAGCAGAAGTAGACTTCGCAGCTCATTCAGTGTCATGCACGAACCTTCACGAAGTCAAGCTTTGAAGAGTCTGTTTACCTACTACCGGTATGCCATAGCCAGCGACATACCTGCAACCCAAAGGGGGCATGTCAAACAACACTCCTCGACTCATACAAAATCCCTAGTGCTCTGGCTCATCTCGTCAATCCATTCGCCATCTTTCGCCAGGGCCAAAATCAGACCTGCCATTGAGTCAGCAGTACGAAACGCAAATCGCACTCTCCGACACCGAACCTACCCTTGCTCACCAACAATAGCCTTGGTGTACTTTTCTAGAGCTATCAATTGCTCGACGCATCCAGTCAGACTTTCGTTATATGAATAACTGTAAATCTGCGCCCATTTCCTCCCTTCTGACTTCTCCTCGTGGCTCAATCTCCCGCTCGCCGCAAGCTTGCTCTCCAGTTTCCTCATCCGAGCCATCAAGCGCTTTCGAGCTGCTGCTGCATTCGGGAGATACATCTACACAGGACGTCAGTTGACATGTGCCAATGTCGGGATGTCAGGCCTGCCACTAACCGGCACCTTTCTATCGGCTCGAAGCGCGCCCGATAGGATGTACAGGTTTGTCAAAATAGCCGCGATCGCGTCTCTTCGGTAGCTCAGTAGCTCCGCGGCTGCCTCGGCGTTGTCCCGGATGAAGTGAGGATGGTAGAATACCGACGATTGCCGTACTGTCACAATGTATTCAAAGAAGCGCTCGCAGGCATCTATGAGTGCCGAATAGGGGAGAGGATCAAAAGGGGCGCGTAGCCGGACCTCGTGCCGTGTCAAACCCTGGCAAATAGTAAGCCTTATGTCCTCTGACGGTGATGTACACCTACCATGAGCTGTCGCAGCCTGACAAATCCTTCTCTCAGCCGACCCTCGAGTTTCTCTGAGGCCTCTATGTCTTCTTTCGTGGGCTCATTTCCGTCCTCGTAGTAAACATAACGGGACACGATGCCTGTAGTAGTGATCAGCGGATGCCAGACACACGAAACGATATAAACGGACTCCTGTAGATAATGCTGCAGTAGAACATCATTGAAGCGGTGGCTTTGCGGAGATCGTGGCGAGCAACAAAAGGCCAGAGAACCCAATTGACCAAAATTGACGCGACCACCCCAACAACGATCGCAGCTCCACGGGTCGCAGCAACAACGGCAGGAGAGGGAAGGCCCTCTGATGTGACTTCTGATAAAGACACAACCGTGAAAGCTATGCAGCCCACCATTCCTGATCTCTAAATCTCTATCAGAAATTGTTCATCGATACCATCTTAGCGAGTAACTCACTGGATGGGTGCTCTGCGTATATCTGTAAAGCATTGGGAGCATGAAAATGACGGCGAAAACTGCAACCACGTATGGATTTCCGTTTCCAGCGGAATACGCCAAGCCAGCCCAAAGAGCCCCCAGAACACCACACAAGGCTCTCGTGAACAGATCTTGTATATTTCCACCAGTCCTGCATATATCAGTGACAACTCGATGCTGTTACGCTGAAGAAAATTACCGTGGGCCCATTATTAACCAAGCCATAACCACAGCCCACCATGCTTCGTACTCGTTCCACCACCAGTCTGTCTCGTTAAGCCACGCTGGTATGGCGAGCAAGGAGGTGATCATAGCAGTCTTAAGCCCGAAACGGGTCTCAAAGCCCTGCATTCGGTGTAGAATCTTCCAAATCTGGTGTCCTAAACGACTTGTCTTCGTCCCAGCATTGTCACTTAGCTCGGAAGCTGTCATGGTCGCCGGCGACGATTCGACCTTTTCAAGATTGATACCTTCTTTCTGCGGCAAGGGTTTGAATTCTCGAGACGTGATTTTTCGGATGAGTACCGCGATATCGCTAAAGCTTCTAAAGTAAGAGCCTGTTCAAGTAACCAGGTTAGCAACCGATGCTTACCAGACTTAATTGACAAGAAACAAACCTGCAGTGACACCGCCTCTGTCGTGCCGTACTTGAGCATTAGAACGATAAAGGGCCTTCCAAAATGGATAACTTGGCATGTGGAATTTGGGAAAAGTTGGTCGCCTTTGCTGCATGTTGTTAACTTTGACTAGTAATGCCTCCACTGATACCGCAGCTTGATGAACTGGCCGACAATACGCGAAGATCTTGACAACCTCGGGGAACTCGGCGTATGTTGGAGGTAGTCGATCGCTGGCCAGCACGCTGTCTTGCGAATTGGTGAAGGTCATAATGTGCTTTCGAAGCTCGACCAAGGATCCAGGTACGTCGTTCGAGACGTCATCAGGAGGACCAAGATATTTGCGATATCCACACATCTCCATCAATATCGCATCGCAGCTTTTTAGGGAGTCCTTCATAGATTTCAACAGGTTCTCGGTTGGTTCCGAGAGATTACTCGTAACAAATTCAAGAATTTCTTTCTCCTCGCGTGTTTCGTTTATAGGTCGCTTTTCATCAAGCTGAACCACGAAATCGCCGCTTGAGGTCTTAGCTCGATCAGTCAGCTCCTGGCTGCTCTCCAAGGTATCAAACAACCTCGTCTCAGTCTTCATACTAAGAAGTGCGCGAATGACACCTTGGATTAGGTTACGAAGAGTCAATACGTCCTTGGGATCGAAGAGAGTGATAGAGAAGTCGATTACTAGATCCCTGTACGCCTGCGACATACTGACGAATGCTTGAGTTAGTCTCCTCCGCATTGTTGTCGTGGCTGGTGCTGTGGACTGTAGATTATCCTATTCGGGTCAGCAGTCGATCTGGACCGTCTTGATTAATCGACTCACGAGCATTACGGCAAACGTCTGGTGGAGAGACACGGCCAGCGGGCGAGCACCAGCATCGGGTGCTACGACACTACAAACAAGAAGTGAGATGACTTGGCCAAAAAGCCACGGAATGCCATATGCCAGCAGTTTGTCCCAGGTCACACGATGTCCCGAGACTTCTGCCAAGCATGTGTATGAGATGGCCATGCCGGCGCAAATAACAAGCTGATAGGTTCGAATGTAGTAGGATCGGAGACAAGCGATGGCGAAAATATAAAAAAAAAGAAAAGCCGCCAGGATACCGCCATAGCCGATTTGGGCTGTCGCTGTCACGGTCGAAAGCCAAAGCCCCAAAGCTCCCCAGCCGAGCCCAGTCGCGGTTCCGACGATTGTGAACAATGTTCCATCAACTTGAGCACCCAAAGTACGTCCGGGGTGGTTAATTATGGCCGAGATAACGGTAATGTAGCTGTAGCGGCCAAGCTTTATCCTGACTGGGGTGATGAGACACAGAGTGTACGCGATGAAGAAGCCAAGAAAGGTCTTCAACAGCTTAATGCCAGCACGCGTTGTCGTGACCCGACGTATGACACCTTGGATTTCGTGCCATTGCTTCGGTAAAAAGTTGGTAACAGATAAAGGGTTCTTTTTGCGGAGGGCATATGGAAGAGTAGCCTCGGCGTTTTTGAGTAAAGCTTGGTGGTCAACCTCGTCAGAAGGGAGGAACACGGCGTCAAAGAAGTTGGCTCGTAGCTCCGTGACACCGTATGAATTCTCAGTCTCCCTCTCGTCGTTTTCCGTGGCGGCAGAGCGTTGAGGTTGAAGAGGCTGAGGCTTCGTCGAATCTGAACGAGTCTCATATAGTCTGTCCATGGAGCTATTTGATCGCTGGCGGACTTGACGTCTAGTGCCAGGGCTACGATGGCGCAAAATACGAGACAGGCCATTCTCGTCAAAGGTTCCCCCAGCAGGCCGTAGAGAGCCTGGCTGAATGTTTGGTTCAAGACTCATATTGAATAGACGGTGGGATCTGACAGGTCTTTTCGGGCCAGAGATTGGTACAGAGTGTTATCCAAGGTCTTCAAGGACGAAATTCCTAGTCGACGTGACTGCTACGCGTATGCCACCTTACTCCGCGTTGCATCCTCGACGACATTCGAGACTTTCTTGAGAGCAAAAGATGGGTTCCGCAAGGGATTGGTGGAACCGTATGGAAGTTGGATGGGCTTTATGCTACTGGGTAGAGAGGAAGGTGTATGTCTTGATACTCGTACGCTCACTCGAAGAAGGCGTGCATTCCACAAAGATTCAGCGCGAGCCAAAGGGTAGGAATGAGTTCCATTGATGAGGGCTCGAATACATTCTACCTCTAACCACTGGGGATGGATAACAGGTATGGCGCAAGAGACGCTCCTTCGAGGTCAGTGAGAAGTAGTCGTGGTACAGGGCACGTAGGCCTCTGATCCACTGTCGCCCATCCAGACGCTGGAGTCAAGCCTCGGCCAAGGCATGTTATGTTGGCACAGTGGGCTTTGAATTGGATGGTCCCCATCAGGTCCTTATCCCCTTTCGGGGCCAGGGTGGCCATGCTATTGGGTGACGCAGCAGCTGACCCGATAAATTGGAAGTCTCCTTCCTCGAGAGATCCCCTTACAGTCATCGCCTAGAGATAGCAGGTAGACATGCAATTAGGTTAGCATCTGCTCCTGTCGGATAAGAAAGATAAGGTACCTCTGTCGAAGTACCTTGTCACAGTAGGATGCCACGCCTGCCCGCCGCCTCGCTGTCACGCCAAAGGGTCAGGCATCGAGACGCAGCCCGGAACCTGACGAAATTATTTATTACCCCGCCAGCGCTTAGCTTTGTTTTGAGACCCCTCCACCCCCTCTGAAGCCTCTCTAGGTAGAACCGACCCGAGACTCGTCGACAATCTTTCGCACGCATTTCCATCATACTACTACCTGCAACGTACTTCCCGCGACTTGGTCCTCAATACCCTCTCCCTTTCCATTCTAGCAGCTAGGTCTACCCAAGCACCCGTCAAGATGAACGCCATTCACAGTAAGTTCCGCGTCTAGCTATGCTTCCTCCCTTCTCCCTTCCTGTCCGGTCGTTGCTAATCCGCTCAATTAGACGTTGCTCCTGAGGATGTCGCCAGTAAGCTTCATTCATGCTCCGAGTCCCTCGCCCATTGTCGCCGCCCTCGCGTAGTCTAACCATCCTGTAGATCAGGTCTCGGCCCGTTACTTCGAGCTTCTCCAGAGCGACAAGAAGGCTTTCATTGAGACATTCTACGTGCGTCCTGACTCCAGCTAGCTGCCTATTGTTCGAAGAAAAAGACTGACAGCATGTACTAGCGCAACCACTCCAGCCTGACCTTTGAGTCCAACACTCTGAATGGCCTCGAGGCTATTGGAGGCAAGTGGACGGTATGAAACATTGACCCTACAGGTCGCAAGTCTTTCATACTAACTGCTCGTGTACAGGAGCCCTTCGTTGCCAATGCCAAGTTCCAGGTCACAACCGCCAACGCGCAGCACGTCATCCACCCCGGCATCGACAACAATCAGCTCGGCCTGACCCTCGTTCAGATCACCGGCCTGATGCAGGTTCGCTTTCCCCTAACAATTGGCATTTGTTCCCAGCATACTGACTGAGATCACAAGCTGTCCGCTGATGACGCCCCCATGAACTTCACCTCCTCTCTCCTCCTCGCCATCGATGCCGACAGCAAGGGCACCCCCTACTGCCTCCGAGATATCTTCAAGCTGGTCTACGGTTAGATAAATCATCCATACCGCCAATATGCGCATCGTAAGGCACTGCATCTAGACGAAAACTCGGGTGTGGTAGTCACGTAAAAAAGGTTACAGGAGGGGGGGCTACAGGAGAGATATTGAATCTCCTTTCGGAACTCGGATTGACAATAGATGTCTTTTTTCCAATATTCGGATGTCCCGTGACGATCGCCGAGTTTCTCTTCGTCTTCTTCCAATCATTTCTATAATGACAACAAGTCAACCTAGAGCAATGTTCGCTTGCAATTTGGCCGCACAGCCGCGGAAGCAAAATTTGGCCAGAAACTGATGCAGTGAACCTCAACTCTCCCAGAGTAAGACCTTCAATTATATGATGAGATTTGCCAATCTGTAGCGTCTCGAGTCTCACGGTTATGTCCAGTCTATGTCCAATCTATCGAAGAGCTAAAGAAAGTACGTGACGTAGGTAACTGTTCCAAGGGCTCGTAATGCTTAAGGCAGCACTGAAAACAAGCTCAAGTCAAGTTACCTAGCAATTGCCCGGAAATATTCTACATAACTTACGGAGAATTGACTTTATATTCCTATCTAACGGGCACTCTCAACATCTCTGTATCAGCTGTTATTTCTCATAATCAAGTCCCACGAAGGAAACAGCCGATAGCCTGCATAATTCCAGTGACAAGATTTTAGGAAGATATTTTTGAACGTCAGGAGAAACCGACTTCTCTTTAGACAGCCAGGTAACACCATTTGTCTTCTGTAATTTTGCACTTTTACCTGAATGGGTACGCACATCCGGTACAGGTAAATTTCAAGGGGATCAAATCCAGCATTCATCGACAAGGCCGACGGGTCCCTTTCTCCTCATTTCCTTCATTGAGATAAACATGACGAGAGAGACGCCCTGGATGCTTCTCTTGCTTCTTGGTAAAGGCGTAAAATAGAGCTACATCATACCCCGAGATCCCATGCTCCCTCCCCGTCAACGCCGCCCACAACTTGAACTCAACCCAACTCAACCCTTCCACATGAATCACATCGATCCTATATCATCACACATACCACATCACAACCTGATTAATCCCCGAGTAAAACCCCCGCGAACGCCCTGACCGCCTCCGCCATCTTACCCACGGCACCCCCCTCCACCCAAAAGTGCCCCGCGCCCGCGACCTCGACGCACCGGAACCCCGTGTCCCGCTCCCGCGCCAGCGACCCGCACCACTCCCGCATCCGACGCAGCGACACGAACCCGTCCTGGTCCCCGTAGATCACCAGCGCCGGGTTCCGCACGAGCTTCCCGCTCTCCGCGCCCTCTTCATCCTCGACCTCGTTCCCCGCCACATTCTCTCCCTGCCGCTGCTCCTGCTCCTGTGCCTGTTCCCGCTCCTTCGCGCCCCTCCGCCCTCTGTTCCTCCCCCCTAACCCCATGAGCGCAAACGCCGACGACACCGACGCAAACGGGTTCGCGAACGACATCGTCGCCAGGCTCGTCACCACCCCGACCGGCGGGCTCACCGCCAGGTACGCCTCCCTGTACCCCCCTCTCTGCCGTTGAAACCCCTCCGCGGGCTCCAGGTACTGCACCTCCTCCTCGTGCTCGAGCGTGTGGTCGTAGTCCGTCGGCTCCGGCAGCACGTACCGCCGCCGCCGTATCAGCCTCGTGCGCGCCAGCAGCTCCACCACCCCCCCGCGAATCCTGTCCTCGCGCTCGCGCCGCGGGGACGGCGCCGCCCGCCTCTGCTGGCCCGTCTTGTCTCCGTTCCTATCTCGATTGCCGCCATCGCGATCCCGATCATGGCTCTTGCGATGGAGATGCAGGTTCAGATTCAGGTGATGATCGTGGCTCCTGCGCGGGCCGTGGCCCGCGCCCGCGCCCTCGCCCTCGTCGTCCCCGCCCCCGACCCGCATGCCCAGCGACTTCCGCGGCGACGACAGCGGCGCCGCGAACACCGCGTTCTGCTGCTCCGCGAGGTGCTGCGCCCGGAGCCGTATGTCCGCCGCGCAGGTGCCGACGGCCGGCGACGCGAACGGCGCCAGGACCGCGTCGAGCGCCTCGAGCTCCGTCGTCACCATGGCGCCGTACGAGTACCCCGCCAGCAGCATCGTCGGCGCCTTTGTCTCCTGCGGTGGCGGTATCCGTGGTGGTGGTGGTGGTGGTAGTGGTGGCGTTGTTGTAATCGGTAGCGTTTTGTGGTTATTATTACGTTCCGACGACGACGACGAGGGCGAGGGAAATGGATCGAGATAATGGACGTAGTACGCCATGAAGCCCACCATGGACATATAATCCGCGCGCTCGGGCTTCGAAGTCCACGACGTGCGGCCGCCAGATGAAGACGCGCCTCTGTGTCCCGGTAAAACAACGACCACGTTAGCTATCGTACAACGCCATAGAGATGCGGCCTCCCAGATCGACCCGTAAAGTAGGTAACTGCACCAACTCACCGAAAGTTAAACGTCCCAACCACAAACCCCAGCTCCAACAAGCACCCCGCCACCACCCCCACGACCGGGTCGTCGAAGCATCCCCCCAGCGGCGCGTACGGGTGCGCGACGACCGCCACGTGCCTCCTCCAGGCACCATCCCTCTTCCCAGACCCGGTCCCCGCCGCCGCCGCCGAGGCAGGATCGTGCAGCCGCGCCGGGTGATACACCCGACAGTCGAGCCGCGTGCCATCATGTATGCTCGGCAGCGTGAAGCTCAGGCTGGGCCGCGGGAGCTGCTGCATCGTGTCCCACCTGCTTGTTCCCTTGTATCGTATCGGTGTCTATCGGTCGTGATCGCCGCAATCGTCGTGGTCCGTCGCGGGCGCGTAATTCAATAATGCATGCATGCAGGTACTGCTGCGGCCGCGGCTGCTGCTGCTGCATGATGACGAGAGCGGGAGGGAGGAGACCCAGATTTAACAATGCCCGACCATTTTCTTGAGGTAGGCCAAGAGGTATTTAAGCCATGAATTCACCGAAGAAAAAGGCAGCAAATCTTGGGAATGGTTCAAAAGATTTGGGTAATAACTACCTGCTCTTTGTCTTCCACACTCGGGTGGGCAAGTTTGGCATTGAGCTCGGGAGATTACTGTACGTCCCTAATAAGTCGGGTTGCAGGGAGCGATTAGTCACGTCACAGGCGCCATCTCGCACCGAAACCTTGCCTAACCTCTTTTCGGAGCTTATCATACTTCCCTTGTAGGTCCGACCCCAACAAATAATCATCAGCACTGCACATCATTGATGAGACCGACTTCAAATAATAATAATAGATTTTACTTTGTTCAGCTGTTTCCACTTTGTGCCTCTTTTGAAATACTTACGACGCAGCTGATAGTGGTATCATGGCAGAAAAACCATTCCGCTGTCGACTACATCTAGTCCAATACATGGCAGCTCCTCGACCTTTCGAGTAAATCAAATATCCCAACCACGGCACTGACGCCAGGAATCATGAGCTCATCATGTCGTTTAACCACCTCCCAAAGCACTTCGTCTGTGAGTTCTTCTTCGCCCTCCTAAGAGCCAGCGATACCCAGACCTACTCGGGAGCCATATCTGTCTGAGGCCATGCCTCGATCCCGGCCTCCGTCACGTTCGCGGTCTACCGTGGCACGCATGCGCCTACCTTCCATCAAACCTCGTAGTCCTCGTTTCTGTAGTCCGATGACGCTGCTCAGCTCCCCGCTCCACACTTCCTTAATGGCTCCTCGTTCGCTGTCTCCGACCTCGCTGCTCCATTCACTCCCAGATACACTGGTTGACGCACTGAGCTCCGCGCTTCCAGGTCTGTGAATTGGTACGCTGGTGTTGATCCGCAGGCCTCCCATGCCGTCCATTGTCTCGTCCATACTGTTTTGCGATATCGACATGGAGCGCCCTCCAAAAGAGCCGGGCCCACCGCCGGATAAAGGTGATTCGGCTGCAATAAAGAAATTTGGGTTCATGGTGCCGTCGATCCCACGCCCACCGCCAGCGGCCATTGCCGTCGCATTAAATACGGCAGCTGCATTACGTGAGTCCAAGAGGGCATGAAGCCGTTCAACCACTGCTTCCAAGAGCCCATCGATCTTGTATGGTCGCGCAATCTGGAGAAGCGAGCAGAGAATCTGCGGCGTACAGAGGGGCGAAGAGGGAGAGGGCAGAGAGGAGGTATAAATGAAGTGTAGAAGCGCCTGAATGGTCAAGAAGGTATGGGGCAGATATAAACATCTGGGTCGGGAATTGGGGGGTAGAGATGCGGGAGTTGGCGTTGAGTTAATATTATTAGGGTCTGAAGGGCCACTGCTGCTGGAGATGGAGGTACCGGCAGTGCTGGGGGGCTTCATGGAGCCTGCAGACGAGGGATTGCCAAAAGTGGAGGCCATGGAGAAGCTGCTGTCGCCCGTGTTACGGTTAGCTTGCGTGATAGTCATGGTGGACATGCGTGCGCCCGGCTGGCTCGAGAAACCCGTCCTCAAGGTAGCAGAGTCGCTACCGTCCTGGGTAGCGGCACCCTCGCGCAGCAGCTGCACAAAATATGGCCCCCATCTCCGTCCGACAATCCTGGAATTGATCGGTATCCGCTCTCCGCCGATACACAGAATGTCCATATCTGCCAGCTCCCGTAGCGCCAGGGCCTTCTCGCCCAGTTCCTCAGCAGCTCGGGAAAGATATCTGCCTCCTGCCGTCCAGCCGGCCTTGCGTGTCAAGCTCAGTCCTGGCGCCATATAGGGGCTGCTGGCCGACACGAATCCAGACATGGGCGTAGACTTGCGAGGGTTGTCGTAGAAACCAAACGCTTCCAGCTCAACCATGCACACGTTGGAGAAGTTAATGCGACGATGATTGTAGTCGTCGACGAGGCTCCTCTTACGGTTTCCGAGGATCACAAAGGTGTTTCTTCTATTCCAAAGAATACCTCTGTTCCAGCTACCTTGACTGAAAACGCTACCACCGGCGTCAATGCGGGACCAGGTCAGATTCCTCAGGTCCAACGCCCACAGCGCATATTCTTGTTTTGAACTTGTTAAATATGTGCCGCTGACCACGAAGTACTTGTCGATAACCCCACCGTTAGGGAAGCGCAGCCCAGGAGGCGAATAGGTGCCCGACATCGGTTTCTCTACTAAGGAACCGTTGGGGCCTCGGACCTGAAGCTCAAGTTTGACATCTAGGAAGTTGTAATTCGAATAGATGAGCATGGACGAGCCTGGCTCCTTGGCTTCTTGACTAAAGAATCCTTCCTGTCGCTGGCCGCCAAAGTTCGTCTTGCCAATCTTGGCAGTCGCGGAAGGGGGCAAGGGAGCAACAACACTACGATATGCACCACAAGATTTTCCAAGAGGCTCAGTCGACGTCCACTTAAGGCTCCGGAGATTGAAGACGCTGATCTGTTCAATATAATGATTTGCCCCGTCTTGTCCTCCGACCACGATCATTTCGGCTCCACCTGTGCCGTCGATATTGATACCAATCCTGCCCTCGTTCGGATTACCACCAGAAGGATTGTGCTGGAGAGCCGACAAAGGCGCTTTATTTGAGGAGAATGTCGCAGAGGAGGACAGTATACAGGCGCAGTGGGCATAGCGGCCTTGAGGGGAATCTTGAGAAGGGATATAGGTCCACTTTTTGGTTGGAACGTCATAAATGTAAATATCAGACATCACAGTCACTTCGGGCTGCTGGTCTTGGGATGCTGAAACCGGCTGGGCCGCGGACGGTGACATGCCCCCGTAACATACTAATTTCGTGTCGCCAAGCGCACACATGGAGTGGAAGTAACGAGGCGGCGGCACATCGCCTGTGGTTTCGAGTTTGGTCCAATGCCTCCGGATCAAGTCCAACTCATACAAGTCTGAGGTTAGAGGATTAGGCCGGCTTCTAGACAAAATGCGTCCTCCGAAAACGTAAAGCTTGTCTCCCAGAATTGTAGTGGTAGCCCCTACTAAAGGATGAGGCTCTCGGCCTGTTGTGCGATGAACATTACACATGAGCCCGGAGAGATGGGCAGACGATCCAGATGTCGAGGGCGTCCCGACGGCCGTCCCCATAGCCGGTGTCCTATTTGCTGACGCGACGGGCGGAGACGGGCCTGCCGATTGAGGTCCATTGCTCCGAGGGGTCAGATTATCCTTCTGGCCGCTGCCGCCGTCACTGCGCGAGGTGCTCGCCGTGCTGCTGTGACTGCTACTTAAATCCAGGCCAGTGTACGGCTGTGCGGTAGAATCCATCGTGTTTGACCGACTATTCATATTGCCTGTGGACTCAACGTCACTATCGGCTACAGCACTGAGGCTACTTGGTGGGTCGGTGATTTCCGCAAGGGGTGTGAGAGGGCTCGGGGGTGCGAACTGCGCCTTCGGTGGTGCCGGTAAGGGCTTCTCGAGACTACTCTGTAGGCTCAAGTTGCGCACATGTTGTGGAGTCTGGGATCTAGAGGTTGGAAGAGGCGCCGTGGCCGCTGGCGGTGGACTGGAGTTGTGGTTGCCGAAGGCCTTGAGAGCCAACCTCGAGGGTGCTCTCGCGATCTTGAAGGAATCCTCTCGGGTAGGTATAGCTTTCCTTAGTCCGCGATAGACGTCGGAGAGGATCTCAGATGGCGACTTGCGTTCTCGATCCTCGCTGACCTCGAAGTCGTCGTCGAAGCCCTGCCAGCTGTCTCGACGCGGTGTCTGACCTAACGGAGTCAGTTCGGATCCCGACATGATGATTCCCCCTCTTCCTCTCGCAGCTGCTCGACGATAGCGACGTTCAAGCTGGAAGAGGAGAGAGAGGTAGGAGGAGGTTCGGGAAGGGGAAGTAGATAGGTAAGGGTAGGAGTGCCAGCCGATCGGAATACTACAAGACAGTGACTGGCCACCATAGCATGGCAGCGGGCGGAGAGGCAGGCCCAAATGGGCGATGGATACAGGTCGCCGCGGTATGGGGAGGCCTCGGTCATGAAACAAGAGGTTGACGATGGAAATTGCGGGTGGGCAGAAATGACAAGCGGCTCTGACGGACACGATGGGCAAGGGCACAAGTATAGCTTGAACGGAGATCAACCCGAGGAGTCGGTGACATACCTTGAACGAGGTCGCAGAAGGCAATTTTAATTTGGTGGTGACGTGCGTATACCCTGCTCTAGTAGGTATCTCATCCACGCTCACGCTCACGGATCTGTGGTTCTGCTGGGAGTGAGGTGTCCACGGTCTGTGTGTTTCGACTTTCAAGGGACCTCTTTGTGGTAGAGGGGACCAAGGCTCTAACTTGGGGGGGGACACCTCGGACTCTAGAGACCAGCTGATTGACCCGTTGGTGTACGGCAGCGTGGGCGGATAGTGGCACAGATGCTGCAAGATAATTTCGTGATGGGCCTCGCATGAAGGAGTGGAATATCACAGTCCCTCGGTGTGGAGAGGAGGAGATGTGTAGAGGTGACAGTGACTCTGTGAAGGTGAGGTACCGGCGTATGGGACAGAGTCTAGACAGGCATGAGAGGCTTGGATGGGCTTGGATAGCCCCGTGAAAGGGCAAGGACCAACCAAGGCAGGGGTACTTCGTTAGGTACCGTAGAGCCGCTGGTGCAGGATGTGGCTCAGGCGCAGGTGCGCTTTCAGGCGCGAATGAACGGAAAGGGGCCAAAGTGGGGTGGTGGTGCCGTGGCTTGCGAGGGTGGTGGGTTGTGGGAGTCGTAGGAGCCAAGGAACGGTGCATCGGGTTGCCTGTGACGGACCTGAAAAGGGCAAGGCGGCCTCGTCAACCTATTTTCGGGGGTCCGTGGGTATGCAAGCGAGTCTTTGATTGGCGTCTGTACTCTTCTGGTCTAGCTCATCGAAGTCTTCTTTCTCGGCTATTACTGCAAGTGCCAGCATCATTTTCAGTATGTAGGTATCCTTTTATCTCGCCTCATATAATTGCGCTCTTATGCGCCCTCACAGCTACAGCATCCAGACCTTGAGAGATAATCTTATCAGTTGTGATAGATCCAAGGCTGTTCTAGATCTATTCCTTGCCTGGGATAGGCATGCTCAATAGTAGGTACGGGTGTGACCTGGGAAGGAAACATGCGGTTCTTCACCGGCTCTGGGTACATATTCCCCCATTGGGAGTCGACAAGCGTCGCAGACTTGCATACGGAGTTGCATGCAGCGCCTACTTATCTCCAAGCTCGACTCGGCCATGATGATCATCCATTGGCACCATGCCAGATCCTACATGGTATGAAATTTATCATCGTACATACCGTAGTAGTAGTGACACGGAGATCTATATCTGCCTAGGCCCACAATACCTGATGATTGACCAATATCTCCTCTTTCCAAATCCTCGATCGTGATGGTATCGGCGTATTGTTTCCTCAATTGACATCCAGTCTTTGGCAATGTGTGGCGTTTGCGAAACGAAACAGCCCAGAAACGGGGAGGAAGCATAGCAGGGGTGCAGCTGAGTCGTCCCATCCCATCCCTGAGCGAGACCGCTTTGCAGACGGCTCGTCCGCGAAAAGCACCTGATTATACCTACTGGGCTTCTGGTCTTCTATGTTCATGAGGCATGGAGATGCTGCCTTATCTCTTTGCATGTTCTGTTTCGTTTTCCAAGCCAGACCAACCGCTGCTAACCTCGGCCGTCCTGACCACATAGTCGACACGGGATGATTGAAACCACCGTCCTTTACGTCAAGGGCATGCCATGCACGCCGATTTGCATTGTGCATTCTTATGTGCATGTTGCGTCGTTTCAGCACGCTTTCTCGCAAACACCCCTCCCCACCCCGAGCTGTCCGAGGCTGGACAGTAAAACCGGTACATAATGCCACGTTTTCTGCAGGGTTTCCGAGAGAAAAGGTACTGTACATACCTCCCTGAGCTTAGTAAATTACCTGCTAGCGTTCGCTCGGCTCGCCTCGCGTCCAACTACCAAACTGCACCCAAAAACCTCTTCCCTAGAGTAAACCCGCAAGAGCCCCCCTGGTCAACGTACCATTACATACTTGATCTTCTCGATGGGGTTTGTTTCCGCTGGAGACTGTCCAGCCAACTAGATATCTTCTAGAAACCGGGAGACCACTGTCTTGGAGCCGTTGGATGCCGGAGCTGGTCCACAAGCTGTCTCGTGTTCGAGTCGTGTAAGTTTGAGTCATGCCATGCCAAATCTATAAATGTAGTAAGTCGTCTGAAGAAGCGGCACGATGCGTCGTCAGCCATCGCAGTCTAGGTTTCGTTAGATCCTTCGTGTAGTTAGTAGCAACGAACAAGCCTGGAGGACCAAGCAGAGTCCGCGAAAGGCATGCTCCAGCGCGCATATTAATGGACTCGGGGACGTTATGCGATGATCTTTTGCCAAGATCGCCGGATTCTTCTGGTAAGGTGGTAACTACATAGGTATATGATCCCTGGCTGGTTTGCACGTTCGGAACACGGCTCACCGGCTAGCTTCCACGAACTCAATACATACCGGCCGCGGCCGTTAGGTATATGTACATTCATTACGGTGAGTGGCATGTTCAACGTCGCGATACTTGATTTATTGCAGGCTCAGTACCCTCATCATGTTCAGCACCGACATGTGAACACTACATTACGCAGATCAAATGTTGCTGAGGTGGTGCTGATGCTGAATTGGGTTAGCATTATGAGGATCTCTCGTGTCATTTGAAGATGTGCGAAATGAGAACCAGCATTCATTGAGACTTGGTGCTTGGGTCACAACCCTCTTCGCTTTTGGAAATCCCCTCCGACAATTTTTAAGCGAGCTTTTATAACTGGTTTTTTTTTTTTCCTTTCTTTCATTCAATGCCTATCTATTCCATAGTTGAGTATCTATGGTAGACATGGTGGACATGGGACACCAGTCCGTTCCTTCTATCTGGTGGAATACGGAAATGAGCGATCAGGCAGGTCAGTCGAACATCGCTTTCACATGAATAAGCTGTGCGCGGTATCAGAAGACATTATCTCCAAATACATCACGCAAAGCCCATCATCTCGTTTGCGACAACAGCATAGGGGCTATCTACGAGACGGTGGCCTTCTCCTTAGGTAGAGGGGTGAATCGAAGGTAGGGCTTGACGATCTTGAAGTCAGGGAACAGTTCCTTGGCCTGCTCGTTCTTCACGGCGGGGTGGACGATGACATCGTCACCGGGTACCCAGTTGATCGGAGTGGTAATCTTGTGCTTATCACCGGTCTGAAGCGAGTCGACGATGCGCAAGACCTCGGCCGAGTTGCGGCCAGTTGAGGCCGGGTAGGAGAGGATGGTGCGGATAGTCTTCTTGGGGTCGATGATGAAGACAGAACGGATGGTGAAGGCGATACCCTTGTCGTCAACGTTGGTGGTGTCTTGGTAGTCCAGCCTGAAGAGTGAAGCGTCAGCTTTCTGGGTCAAGCCAGCATTAAGAGGAACGCTGTGCGACTCACATGTCATAGGCATAGGCCACCTTGCGCTCCTTGTCGGCAATGATGGGGAAGGCCACCTTGCCGCCGGTGACCTCATCGATGTCCTTGATCCATCCCTCGTGGCTTCCGATGGTGTTGGCCGACAGACCGATCAGCTTGACGCCGCGCTTAGAGAACTCGGGCTCGAGTTTGGCAAAGGCTCCGAGCTCGGTGGTGCACACGGGAGTGTAGTCCTCGGGGTGAGAGAAGAAGACAACCCATTTGTCACCGACGAACTCGTGGAAGTCGATGGGGCCAGTGGTGGTGTCGGCCTTGAAGTTGGGAGCGGTAGACCCCAGACGGAGGCTGTTATTATACATCTGTCAGTACTAGACTCGCACGATCATAGTCATATCTGAGCAGAGTGTTCCATTGCCTCCGCAATGCTCAAGCAGTATTTCACTTACGGAGCAGGTCTCTCGCCAGCCATTGCGCGTGCAGTTTTTAAGGGCGGGTATTGAATGTACGTGATGCGGAATCTAGCTGTTCAAGGGGTATCACAGATTGGATGTTGTAAGCTGAAGAGGGGTTGGCGAAAAAGTTGTGCAGTTACGACGATGGGGGGAGAGAGGCGCAAAGCAGAGACCGTGGATAGCTCGGGATTTATTTATCTATTAGTTTGTACCCGTGAGTAATAATCAGTACGCAATGGCACGATTCTCAGGCGTGATTATAAATATGGACTTTTGCTGTCCGAAAGGGTTCTTTCGTCCCAAGTCGGCGTTCAGGCGAAGGTGTGAATGGATGTCGCCGTCCACAATCAGGCCCTACCGCAGCTGCTATGATGACGGCGTTGCTGGGCATAGCTTCAGTTGCCCCGCGATTTGCAGCGCTCGCTGAGCACAAGACAGCCCGTAGGAACCCCTCACTAATCCTTTTCCGTCAATAGACTATATGGCGCCATGCTCCCTCCTTTTCATTGGTCTATGTGGCTGTCCGGCTCCCTTTCTTTGGGATCATGTCATTGTTGCCCTAGAATTGCCTCATCCCGACTGCCTGCCACATGACCAGATACAGAACCCGACGCCGGCTGTCGGCTCCGTCTATGGGCTTCTCTCTCTCCGAAGATCTTGACTTCATCAATATAAACATCCACCTATATACAGGGTTGCAGTGTCTGCCTATACCTACCCATTCAGCTTGGGTCCACTGTCTTGTTGTTGATTGTGCGTGACGGTGTCCTACTGAGAAGTGGTACCCAGACATATGATATTCACACAGAGCATCGATACTTGATTATTTGCCTAGCTACTACCACTTGCCGAGCCACTGCAACCTGGTAAAGTCCCAGCTTTAGGTACAGCCTAGAGATACGTAGCAAACAACTGCGGATATCGGTAAGTGCTGGGTTCTGAGGCGCAACTAGCGCTAGAAACGTGTGCTTTGTCGTCCAAGAGAGGCCAGACAACGCCATGCTTCTTCGTGGTTCTGTTGCTTCAGCGTTATTTCATTTCTGGTAATTTGTGTCTGGCGTTCATACACCGTGGTTGAAATCCTGGAGCTTGTCAATCATTCGACCACCAACCTTTCTTCAATGATCTGAGGATAGCTCAGAACCATTTAATGACCCCCGATTCCGAGCTCCTCCAAATGATACCTGCCGGTCTCGAATCACAAAGACAAAAGACCTGGGCAGTCTACCATCTATACTTTAAAGATAAACTTACGAGGTCAGACCGAGCTCGGTATCATGCAGCTGCCAAATCATTTTTGAAGTGAACCAAGATAGCTTCGCCTACATGGGCTAGGATTCTCCGAAGTATCTCAGCATGTTCTGTCGTAACACAAAATATTCAATTCATAGGCCTAGAGATATCTTGATAAGGTACTCTCCCCTCGCTCAGGTCTGCATCGTCTCTGCGTATGCCTGCGCTATATCCTCACAGAGACGCATGAAGCTGCAAAGTACCTGCCTACATCAGGTACAACATGGCCCTTCCCGCGTCGCGGCTAAATAGCCTCCTGAGCAACATCCACCAACCATCATCATCTGTGCTCAGACCGAAACACAAATACTTGGTTGCTATTTACTTTCTTTGTTCAGGGAGGATGTGTCTGTGCGAAATATTCGAGGTAATTTAAGTCATGGATGTAGCCACAAGATGGTCGGTACTCGGCAGATATGTCCTTTTCCACGAAGTCATTGGAGTGCCATCTGTCATCCTCAATTAGACGCAATGCGCCGAAATATCTTAACAAATCTTGCCTTCAACGTGGGCCTATGTGTCGGTTTCTGCGCCACAGCCGCTCAGGGCAAGTGTCAGTCAACCGGTGAAGACTACGAGGATGGAGGCTCGTATCTCATTGACGCGACCTCCAACAATGGCTTCACCTTCATCTCCAAGTTCCAGGGTGCGTGAACGTGATATACATGTGACTATCATCGCGTAGTAAGGCTCACCGACTGACTCTCCTCCAGGATGCGGCAACTACACAGTGAAGCCCATACTTAGGGACCCCGACGGAAGAGAGTATACGTGCTCCGGTGTGCGGACATGGCCGGACGGCGTTTCTCAGTTCTCGACCTGGTACGTGGTAGAATTACCCAGCTCAACTTCCGCGCTACCAATGTTGATCTCAAGACGCAGTGATACACCGTATTCGACCATGAAACAAGGTGTCTGGCATGTGTTCCTCAACAGTCCCTACTTCGACTTCTCCGTCGACCGGACCTTCACCGTCATCCCCAGTACGGACTTGGAATAGAGGTAAGATGCTCTCACGGTCTCGGTATCGTTTGTCGACTGTGTCTAGCTGGTCTGTTTGTTGAGACCACAGCCTTCGGACCTTCTCTCAGACCTTCTCTGATACCTCCTTCACTCTCTTCAGAAAATCGGATTCGGAAGCTATTCCTATGGCCACTGTAAATCCTAAAACGGTGAAGGCAAGCAGATCACTAGATCATATGATTGAAGATTCGAGTCTAAAATGACAATCTTGGACAGCGTGCTCTGTACGATTGTAGCGAGCCTATTCACACAATCATATCATATTGCGCAGTGCATATACGGCTCGTTCATCTTTCGAGAATTTTAAAAGTTACCTTGAAAACCAGTGTCCCCGTACACCCTTGCATGTTATCTAAGGAAGTTAGTGTTCATGTTTGCAAAACAGTGCCCATCTTGTATCTAGACTGTCGTGGTCAGATGCGATCACTCCTGCTACCACTGGCCACGAGTAATGAGAGCGAATGCCGATCTCGGGTAGTAACAATTTACTTGACTGCCTGGACCCGAACCACCAAACAAAATTGAGATTGACTCTCATGCTACGACGTGGCGAGGAGGCTCATAGGTGAAAACATCATCTCTTTTCCCAAGAGTGGGTAAGATGCGGCAGCTCTGCAGGTAAATACCGTCCAATTCCCTCTTAGCTGCCAGGCCGACTCTCGCTCACACGGCTCATACAAGCCGGTCTTTACGGTACACCGTTCCGACCGCACATCAGTCCCGGTGTTCGTTGACAGCAAGCTCCACGTCGGCCGTCGGCCAGAAATGACTCAGATCGCCAACCGGGAGCTTCAGCGTCATGCGCATCTCGCCCGCCATGATGATATAGCACATATACCACCCCAGGAACGCTACCGCGAAGATGATCGCGCCACCAGCCTATTATTCATTTTCCTCGCATCAGCAAAAAAAAAATTCTGTCTTTCACGAAGTGAATCCCCTCAGCACCAGCGCCAGCAAAAGAAGCCAAACTCACCGTCTGCAGACGTCCCGCGCCCTCGAGATCCCCCCACGACAGCCGCAAGTACGCCCCCGCCAGCACCCACGCCGCCGTCGTCGTCATGCCGAAGATGGCCGCCAGCACCGTGTTCAGCCGCAGCGTGAACGTGAAGAAGGTCAGGAACGCGAAGCCCCACACGATCAGGTACAGGCCGATGGCCGCGTTGAAGGGCCGGGACCCCGCGCCCGTCGGGTCGTCCGCCGTGGCGAAGGCGGCGCCGAGCGCGAGGGTGGGCAGCTGCAGCAAGCCGAAGGAGAGCCAGAAGACGGCGAAGAGGCCCATGACCATCATGGAGAAGAAGTTGCCCATGATCCACTCGAAGACGAGGGCGAGGAGCATGAGGACGGGGCCGACGAAGAAGAAGATGCCGCTGGAGGTTTTTTTTTCGGTGTCAGTTTCAATTCAGTTCATATCGCCTTGATGGACGGGATGCGGTACGAGTTAGGTAGTGGGTAGGAGATCGAGGGTAACGTACGCCACGGGGGAGAAGCCGGCGGCTCCTCCCCAGCCCATGCAGATCATGGCGAAGGTGGAGGCGGAGATGACAAAGCTGGTAGGTGGTGGTTAGCTGAAAGGGTCATGTCTCCAGAGTTGCTGTCCTCTGCGTACCCGATGAACCCCAGTGCTGTTGGGTTGGCGAAGCGCTTGTGGTAGTCGCCTGCGTGAGGCACCTTGGGCGTGAGGTAGAGCTGGTGAAGTCAGCCTTCGTGCCATAGGTAGCTGACTCCATGAAGATAATTCGTGCTGACCTTCTCGAAGAGCTCCGGTGACATGGTGACTCCTGTCACCGTTCGGTGCAGCCCCTTATCCTCGTTATAGTGGTGATGGTGGTTGTTCATGGCGGGATCGTGGTGATGAGACATGATTCTTCGTACCACCTCGAATATTTGTCCTTCGTCGTGTGTATCTCAAGAATGGAAGGCTACAATTGAGACCAAAATTGACCAAAATTGATGGAAGTGATTTCGAACGCTACCTCGCCGGACCCAGCCAGCGAAGTAGTACCCGTCTTGTTCCTATTTGTATGTTCGGTAGAGGATACTCCCAGACCATAACAAACCGGCAAGTGACACGAGCTCGTCAAACTCACGACAGCGTAGCAAGTGCCATATTGCCCGAGGGTATAATGAAGTGATACATCTCTCTTGGCACAACAACTCTATTTATTGCCGAGATGTCGCATGGCCGTTGCTTGTTGGCCAAGCCCAATCACTACTATACCCTCCTCGATACCACCCCAATGCGGGGCGGGCTATAGCGAGGGCGTGCTTCCGTTGATCTACATGGCAGTTGAGCGAAGTCAGGCTGAAGCCGGGTACGACCCTGTGACCTTGCCGTATATACAGCTGCATCCGGGAGTCGTCTTGCTTGCAGGCTGGGGTAGTTGCCGTGAGGCTCCAACTCAATATGGACGTCCAACATGGCCAATAGGGGTGAGGATTAGGTAAACTGCATCGCGTGATAATCTTCCGTCTGCCCGCCGCGAGCTGAATCTGGAGTCGTACTTTGCGGGATGCCAGTGCAGTACAGTCATTTCCTTGGAAAAGAGCTTGGCCACTGGCAATTGACTGGCTATTGGTTGATACTTCATTTGCCATTGTGTAGGTCGTGCCAGTGGCAGTTACTTGCGACTGATCGTCGAGCTCTTTGCCCAACTGCGATGGACACAGGATAAATACAAAGCCCAAGTTGATCATGTGATATAACTTCCAGATGCCCTCCAGCAGCTTGCAGGAGTCCTGGTCAAAGCTGCCCGATAATTTAAAGTAAATGCCCGTTAGCAGATCACTAGTAACTCTCCTCTGTGATTAATACATGATCATCAGTCATTAAGGGTTCAAACTTATCTCCTTCAGGCCACCACTGGTTCATGACTACAGGTGTGGGAAGAGCTTGGTCTCAATACAGCCCTTACCTGCAACTTGACCACATCATGGTCTTTGGATTTTTTTTTTTGTTTTTCTTTTTTGTTTGGGGCTTGCTGATGATGGCACAGATGCGACGCCATTGGCTACATGGTCCCCGTAGGAGCAACGAGAGGTTCCAGGTGCCATGAGATAGTGCCTCCCTCTTCATGTGTTGAAACGACATGACCCCCAGCTTTCATGGGTATACATAACCACTCGTAAGTCAGATAATGGACATTTCCGCCTTTAGGAATGCAAGAAATGCCAGTAGTAGACGAATATATATAGTAGAGAAAGTGTTACACTCCGATACGGATGACCATGCAAATGAGAGGATCTAGTCCTTCTCCCCATTCAACTTTGACCAAAGAAAACTCCTATCCTCCGTTTCTCTGTGTCATCCCTGTGTCTTATTGTCACGAGACGGACACTTCGATCATACCATGACCCAGTACTTGCTGCCGCCGTCCTCTAGAAGCGACGCTTGTCAGTGAAGGTCTTTTCTTGGGGACGCCAAACCCTCCTGATGAGATTGGACTGATTTGAATGTGGTGGTATATGAAATAAAATCCATGGCACACGCAACGAACTGTGTAGGCTTGGCTGGTTCCAAAGCAACGTATAGATGCCTTCCAAGGGGTGGCTTTCGCAGCAGCCGATTTGTAGATGCGCATTTCGAATATGTCAGGTCAGAGGAACCTAAGCCGTTAGAGCCTCGCAGGTTCACGCCTTTGTAGGTAAGAACATTCTCTGGTCGACGATTCCGGAAATGGGACTGTTGTGCGATGCATATCGTGCTCAAGTAATTCGTATCTTGGGCAGTGTCATACGGTTTTCGCAAACTTCATACTTACCTCACTTTGAGGTCCCCCGACTCTTCTCGTCCAGTCAATTTCGAGAGCCAAGTATGAGCTATCATCCAGAATCAGAATGAGCGTGAACATGCAAGGGACACATATAGCAGATCATCACAAACTCAGCTCGGGTGACTTTCAATACATACTCTGCTTACTGTATACTATCAGGAGCACGCATGCTCCTGACATTCTTCCCGGTCAGCTCCTACTCGGGACGGGTATGCTCGGGTTCGTACAAAGTACATTCGAATTCTCGAAAGAGCTGAAATTATCACCCTGCTACACTCGCTAAAGAAGGAGCCGCGGCCGTTAGCCATCTTGGCAGCTTACCCACTGCGGCGCGATGCGCGCAAGTCATTTCATGAGCCGCGTGTCCAAGCGCACTTCTTGGGGCACATCATGCCAGAGTCATGCGTAATCCAGTCACCGCTATACAAGTCTAACATGGCAACACACGGCACAGCACAGTAGTCCTTCAACGGCGGTCGCATCTAGGATGCATTTCCTTGGGACAAAAGTCTCAGAGATTGGAATCTCGAGCTTCGTCGAGACGGGTAATTTTCTTTTGTTCCAACGAAGAAATGCCCGGGCGTGTTGCAGCCGTGTTACCCGGGTTCTGGCTGGGAACAAGAGAGAACGCAAAAGGAGGGCTTGGCGTACCAACGCCAAGACTGTGGCCTGATGAGAGATTTTCCAAATTCAAATCCCCCACCTGCGAGGTGCCAACACACGAACTTGACTCGGTAGCCGTATCAGGAAAGACCCCAGGAGACTTGTGCGACCGATCTCTGTTTGGCTTCCATGAGTGTTGAGATGCTTGTCTGGAGGATATACTCGACGTGAGGAGGAGGCCGTGACATACTGTACATGCTGGACAAGGTCGGTTCGTTTTCCGGCTAGGGTTCATCATGAACGAGAGGTCAGTCTCATTCGATATCTGCACAGAATACCACTACATATGTATACAAAAGGCCAAACTGGGGCATTCCCTATCAGATATGTCCTGGTCCGGCCCAGGTAGGTGACGGGCAAAGCAGGCATGTATGTAGTGCTAGGATGTTGGATAGGAGAAGTGGACTATTTGCTTGTCCTTCCATCCATCTCCTTTATCACGACTGGGCGATCGCCTACCTAATGTGCAGACCTATGAGCCAATAGCGACTTCCACACACTGTCATGTTGGTGCGCCGCTTGCGCGTCGTTTACGTCCAGCAGCCAGTGGATATACTGAATTATAGCGAGTGTCGCTGCTGGAATTATAGGATGACATCAGTTGCTAGTAGATAATATGATTGATGAAACCCGCCAGACCAGCTCAGCCTGATCCGAGAATATATATCATAACTAGAAGTCTGTCTCTCATCAGCGTGATGCGACAACTACCCAACCTCACATAACCTTATCGCCAAGATAAGGTACTCCAACTATACCCACAACAATCTCGGTTTCTCGGCTAGTCGGCGGTATACTCCAAGTACATACATACATCGTAGCGCGTGTATCTTGATCCCAAGATAATGGTGCCTATCCCTGGTCTGGTAATCTCTGCAGCTCACTGGAACGCTCCCGCCTCGTATGTAGCTCCCTGCAGCTCCCTGTAATCGAATTGCCTACAGGTCACTCACAGGGCAGAGACAGGGCTAGTTCCCGACTCTGCGCGATGCTGCCCCGGAGAGGATTAGCGCAACGGTATACATAGAACGCACTTGACTGCTACGGTCGCATGACACCGATACGCTGGCTTCAGTGCTACAGTACATACTTACCTGGCAAAGACAAGAACTCCGTCTCCGTCCCATGCCAAATTCCCAAAACCCATCTGGACGGCCCCAACTCCCTAGGTCGTACGCATTGGCCAATGATCACTCGAGCGCAATCTTGTTCCCAAGCACCCCAAGACCTCCCAAGTCTGCACCATGACATCGCCCAAGAGTCACGAGACCTCCTGCCATCTTACTATGTTCGCCTCTTCATCATATACCTCGCCCTTCTCAAAGAGTCTTACCTGCGTGTGCCTCCTGCAGACGCGATTCTAAGTGACCTGCCGGACGAAATGATGAGCAAGAGGAAGAGAGGGAGAAAAAAAAATACAGGAGCCCGTCCGTCTGTACGTCCAGAGTCCGTCTTATCAGTAGGTCAACGGCATCGTATTGTGTAGAATCTCCAGTATTGATTCTCTCCCTGAAACGAAGTCCGCTACCAACTGGAACCGGCACCCACCTCATCTCAATGCACTTCTTTCTGAAGGCCACTCGGCGCCAAACGCTCCCAAGACCACGGCCCCCCCGCTGCAGCTCTCTTGTTGGTTTGCTCACTTGCTTGGGTGTCGTGTCGTGGTCTGCATCGTTCCTTCCTACCCATGTGCGCGACCCCACGCCCCATTTGTGGACCATGTCTACACACTTCAACGTACAGTATTCGTCAGCTCTCACACCGACGGCCGATGTATATGTGGTTCCCTCAACTGGGATCAATCCGTCCGCCCAGATGATCAAGATCGCCGAAAGGCTTGGTATGTCGTATGTAATATTCTAAACGAGTAAAGTAGAAAGAGAAAAAAAACGATAAGGCTCTTCCGTAAATGTTCCCTCTTTCCCTGTCAACACTGTCGCATCCGCAGTCGTCGTCGTGAAGCTCTTCCTACATAGCACGACGCAACGCAAGCCATGTTTCGTGTCCATGCTCTGTCCCTGGTGACCGCGCTCCTCAGCCTTCTCGCACCTGTGTGTCGCGCCCAGCATGCATTCGGATCGACTCTGCTCTACAACCTTGGCTTCTACGGCCTGTTCCCTCGAACGTGGTACAAGTCGTTCGACCTTGGGTCTCCCTTGCTTCATTTCTTACAGTGGGATGTGAAATGTGAGAATGGCTACTATCTCCTTGCACCCCGCGGCTCCTACGTCGAGAACCCCGGGCCCGTCATTCTCGATGCGCGCGGCAACCTAGTCTGGACGGACGACCAGTTCGGCATGGTGACGGATGTCAAGACGCAGGTGTATAAGGGCAAACAGTATCTAACATTCTGGGCCGGGCAGAACGGTCGCCTTCGATTCGGCTATGGTATGGGCAAATACTACATGTTGGATGAGAATTACCAGGTCTTCAAGATCGTCGAAGCCGTCGGCGAGGGTTTCACTGGGGACCTTCACGAGTTCCACATCACGGATGCAGGTACTGCTCTCATGACTTCGTACCATCCCGTATCAGGTGACCTGTCACCGGTCGGAGGTCGCAAAGAGGGCTGGATCCAGGAGAGCATGTTCCAAGAAATCGACATCGAGACGGGCGAGCTGATCTTCGAGTGGAGGGCATCGGAACATGTCCCGCTCGAACACACGTTGTATCCATACAGCGAGGACTCCGAATCTAACAACGGGCTGAGTCCCCCATACGCATTTGACTTCTTCCACATCAACAGCGTTGACAAGGACAGCAAGGGCAACTACTACATTTCATCAAGACACATGTGCGCGATCTTCTGTGTGAGTCCAGCTGGTGAGATGATCTGGGTTCTGGGAGGTCCGCACAATGAGTTCAAGGACCTGTCTGACGGCCGCGCTACCGATTTCCGTTATCAGCATCACGCCCGACTGCACGAGAACAACACCATCAGCATCTTCGACAACAACCACTCGGATACGTATTCCGGAGATCGAAGCCGCGGCATGATCATCTCCATTGACACAAACCAGATGACGGCGACCCTGGAGCACGAATACATCGATTCGGTATACCCCCAGCTGGCCGAGTCCCAAGGGTCGATGCAGAAGATCGACGACACTGACAACGTCCTCGTGGGTTTCGGGTTCCTGCCGGCCTTTACCGAATTCTCGACAGACGGCCAAGTCCTTTGCGACGCTCGATTCGCGTCTTGGATACCATCCCATACCGGGATGGTGAACTCATACCGGACTTTCAAGACCACGACCTGGGTCGGCAAGCCGACTTTCCCTCCGAGCATATTCTTGAGGCCAAGCGAAGGCACGCTCTTCGCCAGCTGGAACGGGGCAACAGAAATCGACCGATGGGTTTTACAGGGCGGCGAATGGGATGCGGTGGAACAAGACAGGCTGGAGGATCTTGATGAGCAAGAGAAAGATGAATTTGAGGTGGCTTTCCAGATCGACAGTGATATGCCGGACTACCTGCGTGTGGCTGCTGTTGCAGCGAACGGCGAGGTACTCGGGCACACGGAAGTTGTAAGCAGAGCGGTCGGCAACGCACCGCACGTGACTCAAGTGCGCAACATTCTTGTCACCTTGGGCGTGTGTGTGGCAGTAATTCTCGTGCTCGCGTATCCCATGCGCCGTACACTGGCCAATGCACTTCGCACGCATTCGGTTACCGAGCTTCTGAACCCCGTACGCATGGTGTATGGCTGGAGGAACAAAGCCAAGATGGGACGAGCCAAGGCTCACGAGTTAGAGCCTCTATACGAGGATTGAAGAGGCAGCAGAACGGATTCGGAGGAATTGCTAGAACTACAGATCTTGTCTACTCCTATCTTGGATGTCGACTAAAAGGGGACTTTAGCAGGAGGACTCGGAGCTCCCGGATAGTCGGCATCGGTAGGCGGGCTCACGCCTATTTACCCGGCGATCGGCAAGGCCAAGCTGTGTCACGGCGACAACGCCAATAAGCGGGCTCAAAGCGGCAGCCTCGCAATAGCCAGATCCACGACCAAGAGCCTCAGATAGAGCCGCGAGGAACACGTTGCATCGAATGACGATACTGAACAGCAGGCTTGGACGCACCCCAGCCCAGGGCCGACCCCCAGGCTACAGCAGCACATCCTTCTCAGGATAGAAATCCCAGGACCGTCGGGTGTTTAATCCCGTTATGGGGCATGTGATAGTCAGTCATGCCGACTCCTGCTTGTCGCGCACGCCATGCCTTGGCCAATATGGCTCTTTGGCTCAACGCATTATCCGACGTCAGCACAATACTGGGCTATGAGAGATTCAGAAGCTGAGAAGAGAATACCGTGTTGTACTCGACACTTCATAAGCAAACGACGTGCTTCGTGGCGATGACGGTGGAATTTTGAGGTTTTCCAGCGACATCTCTCATCACGCAAGCCTGTTTGAGAGGTGGCCCCGATCATGCTCGGCTTAGGAGAATACGCTGCAAGGCGTTCAACTGGGGTGTTCTTCTCCGTGCTAATCGGCCTCACGCTGGCTCAGATGTCTCAATCTGAAGAGATCACCACGAAACACTGTGCCACAACTGCAACAGCCGGGTTGCAGAGCAGCGCACAACTCGGATGTCCCTTGGTCATTGATGACGGATCTCAAGATTGCTCTCCATGGACGCATCAACCCGAGTGCATCGAGTCCGAGGACGGGTCCGGGATCAAGTACTGCGTCTTCAGCAACTCCCAATTCGGCAATCAAGGCGTCAGCATCGTCACGACCCCGGAAACAGCGGCCAGTAGCGTCGACATTTTAAACGATGCCGGCCTATCGCACGTCACGAATCCATGGAACCAGACACAGACTCCCCCATACGAGCTTTTCGAGCACGCATCCAAGGGACTCGGCGTCCGCGCCACAAGACCCATCCCGCGCGCCAGCACCATCATGACAGACTGGGCCTCCGTCCTCCTCGACCTGAGCTTCCCGACCTCGGTGCGCCGCCAGCACGGCTACCGGCTCCTCCACCGCGCCATCGACCAGCTCGCCGACCCAGACCGCATCCTCGGCCTCGGCCGCATGCCGTCGTCCGCCTCCCCCGACCTCGTCGAGAACGTCGTCCGGACCAACGCCTTCACCTACCACCTCGGCGGCGACGACGGCGACAGCGAGAGGCCCCACGCCGCCGTGTACGCCGACGTCGCGCGCATCAACCACGCCTGCCGCCCCAACGCCTTCGTCCGCTGGATCCCGTCGAGCCTCGCCGTCCGCGTCGTGGCGGCGCGGGACATCGCCGTTGGCGAGGAGGTCACCCTGAGCTACATCCCCCAGAACCACACGCGCGCGGAGCGCCAGGCGTCGCTGCGGCGCTGGGGCTTCGCGTGCGCGTGCAGCCTGTGCTCCGCGTCCAAGACGGAGATCGCGGCGTCGGATTACCGGCGGTCGAAGATGCGGGATCTGCGGGCGGGCGTGGCGGAGGCGATCGACGCGCTGGACGGGACGAGGGCGGTCAGGCTCACGCATGAGATTCTGGAACTGCTGCGCGCGGAGGAGATCCCGTCGCTGTACGCGGGGCAGTATGAGATACTTGCCAGACTGTATGGGAGGGCCGGGGACAGGGAGACGGCGGCTAGGTATGCGAGGATATCGCTGGAGACGCGGATTGACCAGGGTGCTTTGGATGACAGGATCGAGGAGTATCTACCGCCTTTGTTGGCAACGCTCGACGGCTGAGGTTTCCGAGGTCGAGTTTCCAAAGCCATGATCTTGCTATAGATAAGAGCCTGGAGCATGGTGTCAGGATACAGCTGATGGCGAGATGATATACAGTATCTAGACCCAGTTCCTACTTTACCAGAAAGGGGAAAGACTCATTTACATGACTGACGCTACAGTAGAAGGTGGTAGACTCCATTAGAGCAGTTAGACTTGACAGCTGGCGTCAGTCAGGAAATCGAATCATATGAAGCCAAACCTCGTGGAACCTCAAGTGAGAGTGAAGAAGTACTCAAATTGGTATCAGGCCGTGAGGTACAGTTGGTCCCCCGGGGGTTTTCCTGCTGAGCCCTCCTTTCTCTACGAACATGATCATGAGAGATGACCCGTGACAGTCGAGCATCCAAATGCACCTACCGGGGTCCACAGACTGCGACATCCCCGCAATCCCCAACACCGAGCCCGGCCACGCAAGCATACGACGCCCATATCTATGTTCTTAGGTAGCAACCAGGTAACTACATACCTACCTAGTAACCCGCCCTCAACACAGCACTACTCCCCTCACCTAACAACGTCCCCATCTCCCACCACCTTCAACGAGAAGACCATGCCCGGCCCCCCAACTCTCTTCCCCCCATCCCTCCTCCCCGCCTCGCTCCCGTCCTCCCTGCCCCCCGGCTACGCCCTCCGGCCCCTGGCCCGCGACGACCACGGCCGCGGCTTCTTCGCCTGCCTCGAGGAGGTCCTGACCTGGGTCGGCGACCCCACCGAGGCCGAGTTCCGGGCGCGCTACGACGAGATGGCCGACGCGCGCGGGACCTACTACTTCGCCGTGATCGAGCACGCGGGGCGAGTGGTCGGGACGGGGTGCCTGGTCGTGGAGAAGAAGTTGTGAGTGTTTTTATTTTTTTTTATTTACCTTTTTTTTTTCTGCCTCGGGTAGTTCTGTTACCTGGACTTTTTGGTTACTTGGCGTAGTTCGCTCTGTTTCTGCCGCTCGTGCAGGGGTACACATGTGGTTTTCATGTGGTAAAGCAGACTATTATACCTACTCATCTACCTACCCGCCATACTCCCTCTCTTCTCCTTAACCCCCAACAGACTAAACTAACACAACACCCTTCTTTCCCCCTCCATCCAGGATCCACAACTGCACCAAGGTCGGCCACGTAGAAGAGATCGCCGTGAGCGCCGCGCACCAGGGCAAGGGGCTCGGGCGCGCCATGATGCGCGCCCTGGACGGCGTGGCGCGCGCCGTCGGCTGCGAGAAGAGCGTGCTGAACTGCGGGCCGCGCAACGAGGCGTTCTACGCCGGCTGCGGGTACCGCAACTCGGGGATCGAGATGACGCGGGAGTTTGTCGGCGGGGAAGGAGGGGAGGAGGTGGGAGGGGGGCAGTGATGGTAGTGGTGGTTGTGGTGTTGGGGTTTGCGAGGAAGAGTTGGAAGGGGGGGCTTACGTTGCCGGATGGACATGATGGATGGGTGGCTGGATGGAGGTGTGTCGAAAGGGAGGAGGGCCGGGCATCTGGCATCGGTGTTCACTTCGTTGGTGAGAACGAGTGAGTCGGGCTGGCAGGTGTCTGTGTTTGAAAGTCAGACATGCATACGCCAGATCTGAGACATACATACATGCAGACAGGCAATTGGTAACAAAAGCTTGATATCGATCTAGGTCGTGAGCACCGCCTATCGGAATCCAGGATTCCGAGAATTCATCCCCTCCAGTAAAGAGCACAACATGCGTCATGAGAAGCAGGCTGGCTCTGAGAATAGCATAGATACACAACATATCGTCATGCCGCGCCACAGCCCGCAGGATCAAGAATCCTCGATAGACAAACTACCTACCTCGGCAACTAGGTAAAATATTTGATTGAAGCACGTGAAGGATGCCATACGAATGCAAGATTGGCCGATAGTACGAAGTTCGTGATTAGTACCAGATACGCCGTGCAGACGGCCTGATGCAGCTTTAGCGCAACTCAGCGCAGCGATGTATATTTCTATTCCTTCCCAGGGAGTCCACGACCTATAGGCTCGGTTCTCCAAGAAACTTTTCTTTCTAACGGTTACTGAGCGATTGGCTGAAACATTGCGGCCGACGTGGAAGCTCGCACTTCAACGGTCGCCTAGCCTTGCCAGGTACCGGATACAGATGCCACTTTTAGTACACACTTACATATATTTAGCCGCGCTGCAATAGAGATGATACCGGTCTTTGAGAATGATTTATTTCGATTGGCTGTCAATATAAGTAGACCTGTCCAGTTTGTGCAAGCATGCTGCGTGCAATAAGTGGCTGGCTGGATTGCGCAACCCTTCCCCAGATATGTATACGGTCTCGAATGTGTGAGTCGCTGGCCGCATTTCGGTGCCTTACATCTGCAGGAAGCAGGACGCAGGGAACTACTGTGGCGCCGATGAGGCTAGATGACGTTCCCTTCGCTAATCTGCTTGGTAGGACTCCCACGTTGTCTACAAAGCAGGCACTCGACAGGCACTAAGTAACTCCAATATCCAATGTCCAATGAGGCGTGGGCTGCCAAAAAATTATCATCCTTCAGCTTAACAGGGATCCTCAAACTCAATTGATTTTTATTTTGATTGATTAAAGTCTATGGTGAAGTTGATCGCTAACCTCCAATGCAAGAGCTCTAGGTGTGGAAACTCCGGAGCAGATAAGGTATATTCGAGAAAGTATTATATTGCCAGCCTGAGGGACCAATTATTCCACACTAAACTGCTTGGGAATTCTAAAACGCTTCAAAAACTCCCTCGTCACTGGCCGTATTGATTGCCGACCTCGAAGACCGATGTAATTGTACGTTTCTTATTTATTTTATTGGTTCGATTTGGGGGGGGGGCGATAAGAGGGTTTTGGAGCACATGAGTCGTGTCCTCTGGAGCCATGGTAGTTGTAAACCGTGACTTTATTGCGACTGACATATTCGGCCTGGTAATCTTCTGTAATACATGTCAGGATCTTCCTCGTGGAGGTTCTGTATGCAGTAACTTACTACTGTTTGGGTTTCGAAATGTGCCACTGTGAGGATATTGTTGATGTGAGGAGCTTGGATAGTGACCTGAGCCGGAATTCGAAGACGACATGTTGGTGTAGCGTGCGGAAGAGGAGGTACGGGATGAGGAAGACGGCGATTTTCGGCTGTCAACAATGATTGGGTAGTCTCTTCCAGCGCTCATAGTGTGCTTATTTCTGATGATAATACAACAAGCTCCCGAGAAACGGTATAGCTGTGGGTTCGTCGGTGTTTAAGGTATGATTGGCGGATGATTGATCGAAGATGCGTCTATGTGATCTGAGTGGTGTAGTGGAAGCAAGCAAGGAGCTGATACAAAGCAGTGAAGAGGAGGTCTCCTTTTTTATGTATTCAGAATACAGAGTCTAGAAGGAAATTCCAATAAGATATGGAACAAGACGAGGACAAATTTTGTACCTTGATGCAATGTCGTCACCCCAACTGTTTTCGGTGACTAGGTAGGCAGACTAGACTCCCATATCGATAGCTTCACTTAGACCATGCACCAAGCAGTGAGTCATACCACCAGTAGCGATATAATAGTTTGCCCGTACAGCCATCACAGTACGAGGTAGGCATCTTGAGGGTAGAATTATGAGACTACGATGGCAATGTTTAAGGCTCTGGCCGGGCAACTACGTGTAGGAGGTAGGTATCTTAGGGACGCAGTGGAGACAGGGAGCAGGCCGAGCAGGCAGAAAAGGCGAAGCGATCTGGCAGTGCAGGGCGTACCAGTAGTGGTAATGGGATCTGGGTGTTGTCAAAGGTGGGAAGTGCTGAGAAACGGGGTAATTGAAGTCAGCTCGAAAAGTGTGGTTGTAGGCAGTGTATAGCTTGACGTATTTGGACTCACTGACGCGAGTGGGCGAAAGTGACTCAATATGTGTAAAAAGTATACCCTATTTGGCCACTTCCCAAAACTTGAGCCTTCAAGAGGTGGCTCTGGCAGGATAAAAGCCACCCCTAGTGGGAATTTCCAGTTCGTGCCTAATGTATCATTCATTATGTTTCTTCATCAGACCGGGTCATATGTACACAAAGCCAACCATCGCACCCCGCTGACGACAGGTGTGCGCGGCGGAAGCGCAAGCTTCCAAAGAAACTGGCAAAGTACAATGACCGACACTACAGAAAAATTAAAAAAAGCAAAGCATGTGATGGCTGAAGACTGGGGTTCTCCTGACGCAAGGGACATGACAGACATGAATGGCCGAAGAGGAGGTGGGGGCTGTTGGTGGTTGTCTGGCTGCCTAGGAACCTGATGGAAGACATCCAAGAATTGATGAAATTGAAGATATAATTGGCGAGTAGATGGCAGCAAAAAGTGCTGCGGCGATTGCCAGTCCACCCGAGGCGCCAACAGCATCGTTCAAGGTGTGTTTTGATCATGGTCCACTGCAAGGCACAGGAACAGATGGAGAGCAAGTGAAGATTCGTCAGGTTCGCCCGGGCAACAAGGCAACTGAGAACATCCACCCCCTTGCTGAACTGGCTTCTAGACTTCAGCTGCCGTCATGGCGAAGTCCGATAGTGTGAGGGGCTTGAAGCACAGCCATCGCAGGCATTCTTGCTGGGCATACTCATACACCGAAATGCGATATGGCTTGGACGAGACTGATGGAAAGGGAGACGGGCGGCAGATTTTGGGATATGTAATTGAGAACCTGTTGTCAATTGGCGCCTGCCCCTCCTTGGATTGTCCAATGCCAGCTTACTTAATCTCAGTATGTACCTGTGTAAGTATCCATCTCCCCGCTGCTCCTTCACCTATGTAGTTGATCCGCGTCTGGCCGGTGCTTTACGCCCGATCACCCGATCACCTAGCAACTGGAGACAGCCCTGACGGGACCTTCCCCAAAGGGTCCAGGACTGCCCCCAAGCTCTGGCCAAAAGACGCTGGGCGTTGTGGATTTGGTTGGAGGTAATTGGCCCGTTTCCAGCAGAACAGAATTGGTGGGGTAAATGCTAGGAAGTACCTTACCTAATAAGACACTGCTACACTGATATTGGCATCTGGCATTTGGCTTGGTTGCACCATCTCTGGCCTCTCCCAGCTACAACCACACACCACAACTTGCCTATCCACCGTCGTTCCGATTCGACATTTTACGATGCAGAACCTGCTCCTCTCCGTTTCCCTCCTGGCCTCGGCTGCCATTGGAGCATTGGCCAGCGACTCCGGCCTCAAGATCGACGTCACCCTGCCCGTCGAGTGCGATCGTAAAACACAAAAGGGCGATGCCATCGAGGTTCACTACAGAGGCACACTCGCTTCCAATGGAAATAAGTTCGATGCTAGCTATGACCGTGGTTCGCCTTTCGGCTTTCAGATTGGCGCTGGGAGAGTGATCAAGGGGTAGGTTTTGAGCAAGACCATACCTCGCCCGTCGCTCATTGGCTCTAATCCGTCGATAGCTGGGAGGAAGGCCTTCTGGACATGTGCATTGGGGAGAAGAGGTAAACATTCAATGTCCTACAGACCAGAGATGCCGAACTGACCTTCGGATCCAGAACGCTCACCGTCCCTCCGGAGCTGGGCTACGGCAACCGTGGAATGGGACCCATTCCCGCTGGAAGCACTCTGGGTACGCACGACAGGCCTTGCGCATTTTCTGCTTTCTCAACTGACCACTGATCAATCCACAGTCTTCGAGACCGAACTCATGGGGATCAAAGGTGTCCCCAAGCCTGAGTCGATCATAACCAAGGCAACGGAGAGTGCGAGCTCGGCATCTGAGGAGGCCACGGGCAAAGTTGGTGAAAAGGTTGCTGAAGTGGTGGGAGAGGCAGCTGAAGTCGTAAAGACAGTGCTTGGTGACACTGATGACGGCCAAGAGCACAACGAGCTATAGGGGAAGCTGTAAGGTCTGGCACGTGCATGTTGCTGTGTCCTCGACAGCATTGATAGAAATGGGCCAATAGACATGCCTCCACTATCTACATAATACGCACGCCATTTGATGAGCTTCCGACTTGTCTTGTCGCAGTGATGGCTGTGGGAACCCTGGTGCCCAATTCTCGCGATTTGCGGCTACAGACGTCTATAGTAATCATCTGATTCTTTACAACAAGTCATCGTTGCCGATACCGATGGAAATCAAGGCTCGGCGACTTTCATGATTGGTCAAGACATTGCGTGCGCACACACGCACGGGTGGCTTTGCTATCCTTGGCGGCCTACTGGTCCAACATGGCGAGCTGCCGAAGCAAGATGATCGCAAACTCCAAATTGAATGCCAGTTCGCCGCGCATGCCAAAGTCAGAACTCGATTATGGCGCATTACTAAGATAACAGCCAAATGGCAGAAAGCAGGAATGTTCATGAGCATGTGCCAGCGCAAGTGGTCCGAGCGTCTTCAAGTCTGATGACGCCTCCCAACTGCTATCTCATCTCCCAATACCTGATCATGCGTCTCGTCTAACGATACCAAATCTGTTTCTCGCATTCCTACGGCTTAACGCTTCTCGATATTCTCAGCGGCTCCTAAGTCTTGGCTCTCCTATTTATTCCCTTGTTCTTGGACTATGTATCCAGGCCGGCATCACTTGTAGGCTCCCTCGGCTCTTGTTTCTGGGGTTTGGGGGCCTGCCGGATTCCTAATTTCACTCAATAAACGCGCTGAAATAGTTCGTGAAACCATAGTCACAGAGGTGGAATAACTCTACTAATACTCTGGCCAGTGGTGGCTTTTGAGATGTCAAGAATGCGCAACCTACGGTCCTTTCTTCCTCCGCTCAACTTCATTACCATTCATTATGCCTACTTCATCGTCCTCTCCATGGTCACCTCCCTAATCTTCTGGGGCTCATCCGACCCTAAATTCAGCATCGGATATGTCGACAGCTTGTTTCTCGTCATTTCTGCCATGACGTGAGTTTCGGCCCAGCATGCTCCTTTCTCCAGCTGGTCGAGGTGTTGTCCCAAGAGAGCGCTGTGCATGAAGCGGGGCCTATGTATGATTCACTATACTAACTGCCGAGGCTGCAGAGAGGCAGGTTTGAATACTGTGAATTTGAGCCAGATGACAACATGGCAACAAGTTCTTTTATGGCTTCTCGTCATGGTTGGAAGTTCTATTTGGGTGTCCATTTGGACTGTTGTAGTACGGAAACACGCTTTCGAACGTCGCTTTGAGGAAATCGTGAAACAAGAGCGCGAGCAACGTCTTGCCCGCCGCAACACGAGCATAACCCTGCTCCCGGTAGCACAGAGATTACGGACATTCAGTCGAAGCAGAAGTGCAGCTCCGTTATCTATGCCCGAGAAACCACTAGCCTCCGAGGACGAAGCAGGAGTCATTGGATCGTCCACTCGACCAATCTCAAGACCTATTAATGGTAGACCGATTTCCAACGTGGTGTCCTCGAAGCCATTCGACACATCCAAGGACTCGGCTTCTGAGGCCTTTCTTGAATCTCCACGAGGCTCATTCAGTGCTCAGGATGGCTCCCGAATGACACCGCCTACAAGTAGTGACGTGCTGAATACGAAAAACGGAGGTGAACCTGGCGCTACTCAGCTTTCTTCGAATGCAGAGCACATTGCTTTTGCGGATGAGCCTCATGCCAGAGGTGCCTCAAGCGCTGTAGAACCTAACCTGCTATCCACTCAACGACATCGGAATGCCACAAGCCATAGCGCTTTTGGCGGTGCAAATCAATTAAAGAAGCGTGGCTTTCTGAGTACTCAAAAGGTCGGCCGCAACGCTCAATTTCATGGACTAACAGTCGAGGAAAAGGAGAAGCTTGGCGGTACTGAGGTAAGTGGATTCGAAAACCCATTTCAGGATAATCTTGCGATATCCAGGCGTTGTGTACATTTTGCTCTGATGGTAGAGCCTCGAAAGTTGGATCATGAATACAGCCCACACGCTGGCTTGTTCGACAATAATTGCTAACCAGTGACGTTCCAGTATCGCGCTCTCCGGCTTCTTTCTTGGGTAGTTCCCATATATTTCTTTTCTTGGCAGTTCTTTGGTTGTATCGCTCTGGGTGCTTGGATCGCCAACAACCAACCGCAACCTGCCCTCGACAATGCCATATCTCCTTGGTGGAATGGCATATTCAACGGGGTGTCCGCTTTCAACAACAGGTTAGTATCACAAGTGATGCAACTTCAGTTATATCTGGCATACTCTTGAGGTATCACAGGACTTGAACTGCATGGCTTTCCTCTCGATGAAATCTTTGACGCAGTCTGGTTCTCTAAGTACTATGGAAGCTAATGTTGAATGCAGCGGTATGAGCGTGCTCGATTTGAATAGTGAGTAATTGAGAGGGCCGATACCTACTTTGAGTAGCCTTGGAAACCAACTCCTTCGTTTGCGGAAGCTAGTATCCTGGGAGAATCCCTCAAGACTCCGAGGAATCGTATCCCAATACGAATGAAGTAGAAGCTGACTCCTGGTACTCCAGTGATACCTTACGATAGCTCGTATTTTGTTCTGGTTGTCATGGGCGCTATGATTCTGGCAGGCAATACGGCATACCCTATATTTTTGCGCCTAGAGCTTTGGTGTATTTTGAAGGTCCTCAAGCTGTTTACATACCCGCATGACCTCGTCGAGTGGAAGGCAACGCTCGAATACATCCTCAAGTATCCGCGCCGAGTATATACAAATCTGTTCCCCTCCCGACAAACATGGTGGCTTCTGTTGATGCTCATCTTTCTCAATGGAACAGATTGGGTTGCTTTCGAGATCTTGAATATTGGTAACTCGGCTTTAAATCAGACAGCTGTAGGCCCTCGCATCATCGACGGTCTCTTCCAAGCTCTAGGTATGTTCTGTATGAATCGTTGTGATCTGTTTGAGAATACTCACAATTATGACAGCTGTTCGCTCGGGAGGCTTTTACGTGGTAGCGATACCGACGCTCTTCATTGGACTGCAGATGCTGTACGTAATCATGATGTACATCTCAGTCTATCCCGTCGTTATCACCATGCGCCACTCCAACGTTTATGAAGAGCGATCTCTCGGTATATACGACGAGGATGGCGACGGGGATTATGCTCTCAGTCGACCCCTCTCTCGCGTTCAGACCAACAGCAAGGGGTATGCTCTAAGTCGCGCTATCCGGCACGTCTTCGCGGAATGGCACGGCGTGGGCGTCGCCCCAGCTCGCCGCCTCTCGAGTGGTGGTGACGAGGAAGAAAGCCGCATCAGCTTTATCTCTCACCAAGTCCGCGGGCAGCTGAGCCACGACATTTGGTGGCTTGTTCTCGCCGTGCTCGCCATCGTCATCATTGAGACTCGGCACTTTCTCGAGGATCCCGTCACCTACTCCGTTTTCAACGTCGTGTTCGAGGTCGTTTCAGCATACGCGTGCGTCGGCATCAGCATCGGTCTCCCGAACCAGGCGTACAGCCTCAGCGGAGGTTTCTATCCGGGAAGCAAGCTGGTGTTATGCGCCGTGATGTTGCGAGGGAGACATCGCGGATTGCCGGTCGCGCTTGATCGTGCTGTCAGGCTGCCTGGCGACGATATGCACCAGGCCGAGGAAGAGGATCATCAAATACGGCGATCCATGTCCGCAAGACGACCCAGTATCAGTACGGACAGGCAAAGTGCCGTTTGATTCGTCCAACTGTGGCTAATGCATGCCATTGTCACTATTGGGTTGGGCTGGCAATTTGCATGGCGTGCACAATAGACTCTAGAGGCTGGGGGTATTAATGACGACTCTTATAATTTTGATCGGGCTTGAACGCTGTCAGCTTGGGCCGCTTGGGTCCTTCAGGTCTGGGGTGCACACATAGATACAGTGTTGGTCACGCTGGAACCTAGGTAGACTAGACGGATGATTGATGGGAGCATGATTAAGATACTATATACGTAGTTACATTTATGTCGATTTTCGTTTGCCAGAGACTTGTTGGTGCGGCAGCAAAGCTTGCGAGGTACGTATCTGAGTGTAGCCAACCACGATGCACCAAGTATGTAGCTTCAAGTGTGGTGGGAACTTGCCGCCCAAGTACACCATGTCAGCAAACGCTTCATCCCCAAGGCCGTTGATACTAGCGAGAAACGTTAGGCGATGTAATCAAAATGACTGCTATGACCTAGTGTGTATCCATCCATGTTGATGTACGTTACCTGTCTCGTTCCTGAAAGGACATCGATGTTTTCGGAACGCTCATTCGCAATGGCTGCCAATTATTTGTCAAGTTACTTAATTGTACTGAAGTCCTCAAAATATGTCCAAGAAGGCACATTGATATGTCTTTACTATGTAGGGATATTAGAGACCACAGCTGATTATCCGTGTGATCGAGGAAACTGAGTAGAGCGCGGTTGTATCCTGTCTCGATCTCACAACGCCCCTCTACCCAAGAGTAAAAAAGTCTATCAGACATGACAGGAATGAAAAATTGAACTTTTGTATAAGCCACATTCACTGCATTGATGTACCGTACTGGGTATTCAGCTTTGTCTGACAAGTCTCTATTGATAAGAACTCCGGACTTCGTCCTGCTGTATGCTTATCCGATTTTGCAGCACAAGGCAACGTGCTAAGCTGCCATCCGTCTGACAGCATTCGCCGTTTTCTTTGGCAACTCCCACTTGGGGGCCTTCGGATTTTGCGCTTGAATTTGTACTGAAGAGAGTACCATACTCTACACCCGCAGCGCGAGTAGCAGCGTGCCACTCCGATCAGACTGCAAGTCAGCACAGCGCATATCCGACCACAACTCGACACGACACGACGCAGGGCACCCTCGTTCAGTTCATCACAACATCCTCATCATCGCGGCCTCTCGCCTCACTCAGATCTGGCATCCAGCCCTTGGGTCGCTCATTCCCCCGCACCACGACGCCGTAGCCCAGCCTCTCCACCTTACGCACCTGCTCGATCATGACGTCCAGTTTCTTCGCGTACGAGCCCGGCTTGCCACCGAACGGCGGGCAGATCTGCAGCGTGGAGCAGGCCTCCTGCATGTCGGTGAGGATGGTTCTCTTAGCACCTTCCTCTCCAACCTCCACCTCCGTCTCCGTCTCCGCCTTCTCTCCGTCGCCGCCGCCGCCACCACCACCACAACCAGAAGGCATGCTACCGCTCAGCGCCGTCACCGCCGTCGCGAAGCGCATCATCTCGCCCGTCAGGTCAAAGACCCCCATGACGTAGTCGGCGCCCGTGAGCGCGATGTCGGCCGGCAGCGCGGCCTGCGCCTCGGCGGGGGTCATGAGCGCCTGCGTGCGCAGGTAGTGGAGGAAGGTGACGGCCTCAACAAACTCCTCCAGGCACATCAGCGGGTAGCGGTAGCGGTTCGCGCCCCGGACGTCGCCCTCGATGCTCCGGAGGAGGGCGGCGATCTCGGCGACGCGCTCGTCGCACTCGGCCTGGATGCGCTCGGGGATGGGCTGGCTCAGCTTGCGGACTCTGGGACACGGTTAGCGTTTGACTGTTTGAGACCGAGATCCATGGGGAAGTCATGATGATATCGGACGCGAGGTTGCGGCAAAGACATGTGTACCTTTGCAGCGAGAAGATACTACACTCATAATTAGTATCTCTTTTCTCCTGATACGATGGATCTTTTCATTTTATTTTTTGGTAGGACTCATGAACTCACATCTTCTTGCTCAGAGCAGTAACGTCTCGCGAGACAGTGCCTGTCTTTTGCCGACGGTCGTGGTGCTCATCCAGCTCATCGCGGAAGTTCTCGAACATCGAGGTGTATGCATTTCTCGGGGCTGGTTCTCGCGGCGGCCACTGCTTCTTCTCTTTGCCCTGGTGGTCTCTCTTAACGCCGCCCATGGCTCCTCCTCCTCGTTTCTTGGGTACAATGACTTCGGACATGACAGAATGCTTGTTCCTTGCTGGTCCTACATTGGTTTGACTTCGGTCGACAGGTGGGTAAGTAGAGAGATGATGATACAAACGCAGTAAGTACTATGTAGATATGATGATGGACGCCAAGACCTGACAGCTGGCGACTGACTGATGCGGTGCTCAGACCTGCCGAGGAATCGCCGACCTTGAATATCTCATCTCCTGGCTTCAAGCCCAGCTCTACATGCAAGGTGGCATTCGACATGCCATGATGGTGTAATTCTCAGTTGCAATTCTTGTCTTCTGGTCATGAGATTCTATGTCATTATGCTCATAAAGAAAACCTCGCACCAAGAAAGACTCATACGCTTTTGAGCTTCGTCTTCAAACCATACCTAGCTGGCTACGTGTGCAGGTCACCCGTCCGCTCATCCCTTTTCTCAAATACGCACAACTGAGCACTCCATCAGAACACTTCAACCACTAGGGGTGTATACCCCCTCATAAAAGCCACCATGGCCAACCTATCAGCCCTCATATCCCGGCCTCTGCCCCTCTTCGCAGCCGCCACGCTCCTCCGCGCCGGCATGCTGCTCTACGGCCTCTGGCAAGACGCCAACTCGCCGCTCAAATACACCGACATCGACTACCTCGTCTTCACCGACGCGGCCCGCTTCACCTTCTCCCCTGCCTCCCCATCCTCATCGCCCTACGCCCGCGAGACCTACCGCTACACCCCGCTCCTGGCCTGGCTCCTGTACCCCACGACCCTCCCCGGCACCTCCCAGTTCTGGTTCTCCTCCGGCAAGGTCCTCTTCGCCGCCGCCGACCTCCTGGCCGGCGACCTGCTGATCCGGATCCTGACCCGGCGCCAGCGCATGCCGCTGGACCGCGCCTGTCGCTTCGCCAGCATCTGGCTGCTGAACCCCATGGTGGCCACCATCAGCACCCGCGGCAGCTCCGAGGGCCTCCTGGGCGTGCTGGTGACGGCGCTGCTGTGGGCCGTGCTGGAGCGCCGGGTCCGGCTCGCGGGCTTCCTGCTGGGCCTCGGCGTGCACTTCAAGATCTACCCCTTCATCTACGCGCCGGCCGTGATCTGGTGGATGGATGCCGAGAACATGGGCACGGGCACAGACACGAGAACCGGCACCGAAGCGCAACCCGGCGGGTCGGAAACCGGCGGCAAGAAGGACACGAAGGAAGCGCCGCAACAGACCCTGATATCAAACTCGCCCCTGAGCCCCCTCCTCGCCTTCCTCACGCCACCCCGCCTCCAGCTCACCCTCATCTCCCTCTGCACCTTCGCCGGCCTCAACCTCATCATGTACGGCCTCTACGGCCAGCCCTTCCTCACCCACACCTTCCTCCACCACGTGACCCGCATCGACCACCGGCACAACTTCAGCCCCTACAACGTCCTCCTCTACCTCACCTCATCCTCTTCCTCTTCCTCCTCTTCCTCTTCCTCTTCCACATCCCACCTGCCCCCCATCGAGTCCCTCGCCTTCCTCCCCCAGCTCCTCCTCTCCACCCTCCTCATCCCCCTCCTCGGCGCCAAGCGCGACCTCCCCACCACCATGCTCGCCCAGACCTTCGCCTTCGTCACCTTCAACAAGGTCTGCACCAGCCAGTACTTCCTCTGGTACCTCGTCCTCCTGCCCCTCTACCTGCCCTCCTCCTCCCTCCTGCAGCGGCGCCCCGCGGCCGGCCTCGCCGCGCTGCTGCTCTGGGTCCTCGCCCAGGGCCTCTGGCTGCAGCAGGGCTACAACCTCGAGTTCCTGGGCGCGAGCACCTTCGTGCCCGGGCTGTGGCTCGCGTCCCTGGCGTTCTTCCTCGTCAACTGCTGGATTCTTGGTGTCATTGTGGAAGACCTAGGCGCTACTGACGCGTGATAGAAAGAGCATGGAGCTTAGAGTTGAGTCAAACGTCAGAACGATAGAATAGAGACGGTCTGAAGAATAGAAACGACCAAAGCCGCATATAAAGGTTGTGCGAGACTGATTCTCATTTATCTCAGACCACTGTACGAGTCAGTTGATACGTGGGTATGCCATTGTCAATTTGACTAGGATGTATGTAGCACGTTATTATGGTATTTGGTTGCTAAGTATGACTGCTGCATTAGAGTCGGAGCCTTGTGGCACATCTATGATAGAGGGCAAAGCCTCCTGAAATGAGCCAACGCCCCTGAACTATGGTGGGTATTATTTTGCGTCCTGCAAAGCCAATCTCACCCTGACTCCGGAACGTCCAAGTTTGCACATAGAAAATATAAATCAGAACAACCAGCCCTCCTGCTGATGCTAAAGTCTATGCTTTTGCGAATGGCCAGTGTTTGTAAACTTGATCGGTCCATCAAAATTGAGTTCAAATTGGCTCTCTTTGGTCACCTCCGTTGGACGACGAGGCCACACTTCCCTGCTCTAGTTGCCAGCTTGTACTCAGATCCGTGCTACTACCTCCAATACCCTGATGTTCGTCTTTCATAATCATGCAGTCGTTGCTTGCTTTCATTGTGGGGTTCCGATTATACCACGGTGATACCTCCCGCGAGCATGGCATAGTTAGCTAGCTTCAGGGAGAGCACGCGTGTCTTCGGAAAGTCGGGGCTGATTACTAGACGGCCTTCTTTGTTGTAGCCTACTTCGCCAAAGCTCTCGACCGTCCCGTCAAAGCGAAGGTCCGGTCGAATGCGATTGATCTCGGTAAGAATTTGGTCGCTCCAAACACCGGAGCACCATCCATCTCTGATCATAAAGTAAGGGTTCAAAGGCGGAACGGGTGAGTCTGAAGATGATTAGCAATAGAGCCCGACTAGCGTCATTCGACCAATACTGACCAAGGTCAACGAATCTGATCCGTAAGTATTCCACAGATTCTAAGCGCTCTAGGGCGCGGATGCCACCAAGGACAAGCTTTTCAAATGCATTGATGAAGTGCATATCCGTAATGCCGGAGCCCGACTCATTCCATTGAGCGTTTCTACGACAGCAGTTCTTGACAGTCAAGTCAATCGTCTTGAGCTTTGTCGTGCGAGGGTCCGAACACTTTGCCAGAATGTCAAAGAACCCGTGGCAGACACGTCCAGTGAAGGAGAGATGCTCCATATTGCTGGCAGCTTTGGCGAGCTTTTCACACCAATGAAGCTGCTCGCATACTTTGAGGTAGTAGGGTGGACAAGTCATCTCTCTCCGGTAGTCAGATTCCAGAGTCATATTGAGCTTTTTGATCTTGGGATCTAGCGTATCCAAAGTTCGTGCCATGCTGAGATAGCTCTTGGATTTAGGCTTGGCGTATGAGCCGTGCCATTCTTTCAGATCCGGCAATGCTTTCGAGATCACCTCCCAGTCCTTGGCCTGCCGAATGATGTTCCATTGGCCCTTAATAACGAGGGTCTGGATGTTGCGAATCTCTGGTAGATCGCGTTGGTTGAATACGAGTCCGGGGATGTTGAACCTAACTCGGGGAGCCTTTTTACGATCACCGCCCTCCAAGGTCATGACCTGAACCTCCGGGAATGCCATGGCTACCAGGTAAAAGACCTCTTCCAATGTGGCATTATCTGTCGGCAAGCCGTATGTTGCGCTAGCGATGCCTTCCGGAGATACGGTGGGAAGTGTCAGGGGGACGTGTTCAGGTGTGATCAAGTGCGATTTGGGCTCAAAGACCGGGAACCAAGCCTCAATATGTTTGACATATGATCTCAAATGAAAATGCTCCATAAAGAATTTCATCACTTCGTTTCCACCACCCACGGTCGCCTTCAGCTTGATGTGCCGATATAGTCGTTGCTGGACCAAATCTCGCCATAACGGACAGACCAAAGCCAGGTTGGAAAGTTCGGGCCGCCTCGAATGTCGCAAAGCAGTGCTCCAGCTGCGATAGTTGACGCTGGGAATGCTTAGGGAATTGGAAGAAGTAGCAGAGTCACGGAACCCAAATAAGTGATCGAGGATGCATTCATGTATCTCGGCTGGTAGTTTACTTAAGGTGATGGTGGGTTGCTGATCTACTACGGGTGCAGATATCGGGGTTGTAGAGGTAAAGGTGCCGTCTTCGGAGTACTCGGACTGACAGGTCGAAAAGGGTATATCGGTTTGCCCAGGCTGAGCATTCGGAAATGGCGTGCTGCTTGGACGCGTAGGGGGAATGAAGTTGACTGGTTTGGGCGGCTCCAAAGGCGGACTTGAGGGGCCGGGGCTGACAGGTGTCGAAGTGGTTGTCATGATGGCAGCCAGCTCGACAGTGGCATTTCCCTCCTCGTCATCGTCATCTTGGTTATCGGTTGACAAATCCATCTGGGCGTACATCTCTCTCGACATGTGGAGGCTCTGCGAATGGGGCTCAAACGGTGTGTCTTCGTTTCCCGGGAAGACCACCGAGTTCCTGACCGCCACCGCCGTCATGATGAAAAAGTTGAGTCAAGTCAGCTCAGGTTAGAATGGTCTCGCGATCATGACAGATTGATCTATGCACGGTCGAAAGAGGGTTGAGCACGTCGTCGATTCTAAAGTGGCTGTTGACTATGAGAGACAGAAGACAGTCGAGAAAGAGTCTGAATAGGGGTGTCCGAACTGGATATTGGAGGATGGAGGGCGGAGTACAAAGTAACTTTCCAACGGTTGGAAAATGAGAGGCTTGATTGTTTCGAGACACTTGGAGGGCTTCTTCGAGGCGAGGGGATTTTGGATCGTGGTACGCTTGTAGGCGTGCAGGCGAGCCAAAGACCGATCTGCAGGTGGTCGCGTGCTCGGAGGTGTGGTCGAAAATCAGGGAGCGAGAAAAGTTGGCAATCAGGGAATGCGATGATCAAGAAGGGACTCAGGGAGGCAGGCGTTGGAGTCAAAAACGGTGGGGATGATCGGTCGGATGCGAAATGCGTGGTTGTGGTTATAATGGCTCGAGGAATACGTTGGTGAGGAATCGAAATAGAATATGGCAAATAGAGAGTCTGGTCGCCAACGAGAGGTACGAACGGGTCAAAGCCGAAGGTGGGCGGGCGTCAGCGTGAGCGTGGGCGGTGGTGGTGGTGGTGGTGATGGAGCGTGACTTTGCGGTAGTCGTCCTGGCTGTCTGTCTGTTCTGTCGCAGGTGCAGGGAAATTGAAAATGCACCGGCTTGGTTTGCCGTGGCTGTAACTATAAGGTACTTGGGTGGTATGTGAAGTACTTATCTACCACTACTGAGTGCCTGGCGCCGGGTGGAAGGGGCGGATGTCTGATAGCATTTGCTAGCCAGGTACCTTGATGAAAGGCAAGAAACACTGGACAAGCCAAGTAGAGTCTGAATGGGAATGATCAGGGAATTGGTTGAATGCAGAACGCCGGACCTGAAATTGGCTGGAAACTCATTGCTGGGTTATCTGTGCTGATACCCATTCACTGTTATTATTTCTACACAGTACATCTGCCTACCCTACGTTACGTTATCTCTCAGGTCAATAGGTATTTTGATTAGCGCGCATGGCACGCTTGAGACTTGTCAATCTCCCAACTCATCATTAGGTAAATACCTGAAGGCGTAATTTTTTTTTTGCTGCGGCCAAAAGCGCTCCCCCCCCCCCCCCCCCACGCCCATCTGCTCGTTCAATGGAAATAACAACCTTACTGTACTAAAAAGCAAAAACCATCAGGTAGCGACCTTGTCTGAGACCGGCATCTAGACAGCTCACGCCTAGGCCGCGACCAACTCACATTTCCCATTCACCGTTCAGAGCTCGTCCCCAATGCTTTCAAGAAGCCCTCACCCTCTTGTGTTGCCTTGGGTGGGCTGGCGGAGACCCCAAGTAAGGTACCGTGTAACGTGTCAGGCCCTGATTTGAATCTGACGCATGTGCTGTGTGCCGCCTTTGGTGATGCGTGCACAGTTTGCGACCGACAAACACGACTCAGAGTCAACAATACTCCTACTCATGTGGCCCATATACCTTAGGTACTAGTAGTGTCTTGTTCTGTCAAGTTCGCGTCAACTGGCCGCCACCTCGCCTTGCCCGGCTGAACGTTAAGCTGAGCGGTCAGGCGATATGCTATCTCAAGACATACTGCCTATGGCAGAGAAAAAATTTGACGGGCGATGGCGGTCTTCATCGTCGTTTCGCAAGATTCCGCTTTCGTGGATTGGGTGCGGCCACAGGTGGGTTCGCAACTGACAGACATGGAATCACATGCACACATGAAGATGGACTTGACACGTACCGTGCACATCAGTGCGGCTCAACAGTAATGATACCAACAAATCATTCAAGTGCCCGACGGACAATCTTATCATCATCATCACTACCACCGCCATTAGTCTTGGACAGTCCATTACCTATTGTGACAACCTTGTGTATAAGGCAACAAGCTCTTCGGAAAAGTGATACTCACGACTAAATGGGCAGTCGGTGTAAGTCTACGCCGTGCCTTTTCTAGCATCCGTGGCAAACCATTGTGGCCGCCCAGTACCACTTCAATGCAAGGCGCATCATGCAACGATCTTGCACTTCAATCCACAGCCTATAAAATCGATAACTATCTATCCCAAGGGTCGTCGAGATTGAGCGCATGAGCACGGATTCAATGATAACCTTAAATGGGCCACCGCCATGCTCATGGCTGCTTTGGAGGCAGAACGTGATAATAACCTGCATGATATGCCGTCATCCATGGAATTCAGTTGTCGCCTTGTACACATTCCGTTGTTCCTCCTCCGAAGTCCCCAGGAGGCGCATTCGGGTCCCGGAACAACCTTAGGAATCGGGACCTCCCATGCTGTTATGAAGGGCGGCACGCACGCGGTTCTCCTGGAGATTTCCGACGAAATCAATGAGACCAGTCCCGCCTGGTGTATGTGCATTGTCTTCATCTGATGACCGAAATGCCGTAGTCATCTTGATTGCTCGGACGAAAGAGCGGTCCATTATCTGCCCAGGTGATTGCGGCTCTAGCCGAGAGGCTACACTACCTTACATACGGCTTCATGCCGATCCCATTTCGGCGGATGACCGTGACTCTAGCTAAACTTCGTCTCTATCCGACAGTCTCGCCAAAGCTGGATGCGGGTGGCCTCTCGAAGCTATCGAAATCTCCGATCGGCCCCTGCTGAGGAGACTTGCGATGAATGGGACTGCTGGGTCTCGGAAGTCGATTAATCAATTCGACGCTGAGCATGGCTCGCGATATTACGAAGGGGCCCTTGAATCTCCGACACAGCCTCCTTGCTGTATTAGGAAGTAGGTACCTAGGTAAGTCTGCACCAACCTACGTTATGTAATCAGACTTTGCACGCTGGAAGTACTATGAAATACCGATGAGATAGGCTCCAGCCTTGGATGTTCATCAGAACAGCGTGTGCGGCTCAATGATCAAAATGCCTTCAAGCTGCATGGCGTTCAAGATGACTAGATTCAAGATGAATGGTTGTGCCACTTGCAGTGATCCATCGTAATCACCTCAATGCCATTCTGTCCGAGGTCACACGCAGTGCGGACTCGAAAATGCGGGCCCCATGCTCTGCCGACGCTTACCTACGATGCGGAAAGATCTGGCGCCAAAGGGTCAAAAGGAGGCCCCAGTATTGTACCAAAAAGGAAGTTTCCACTCGGCGCCGTTGGATGTCGCTTGCGTTTCACTTTGGTCCAATTTCACTGAGTCAACCAATCACGGCCGCTCAAGAATGAAACACTCCTCTGACTTGAGAAACGCCCACTGTACTGTAGGTCTGGTGTATCTACATGGAACGCCTCTCTCTTCTCGCCGCTGCCTCGCGGACTGCACGCATGTACTCCAGACTCCTTGCCAATTTGCCCCAGACTCACAACCGGCAGTGGCTTTTGCTATAGGTACATATGTATTTCTCCCCTTTTGCAGCGCTGAACCTCGGACTACTCGCACCCGCGGCCGAGTTGATAGACGACCTGCTTGATGCTTGATGTTCAAGGTATCATGTGCTGTGAGCTGACCGAGTCCGAAGGGCATCGATGCACCAGCAGAGGCAGCCACGACAGCTCGCATCAGAGTCAACTCTAGCCCGTCAGTTGCGGATCGTTTCTAGGGTCTTGTTCTTGGCAGTTTGTTCCATATCAAAGCGTGTCAGACACTCATGGACACCTGCTGGATCTGACTTTAGAGTCTGTGCCTTGGACGTAGTCGTCCGTCGCGGGTTTGTGCCCGTACCTGGGTTCGTACTCCCCTCCTCACCCAAGGTGCGGTTGCCAAGGCTGCCAGGCTGCCTCATCAACAGATCGACAACGATGTTCATGCCCCCGTCCTACCTACAGCTGGTTTGAAGATGCTCCCCTTTGCACGCCTGTTCCCTGCTGTGTCTGATACCTGGGGGAAATCATCGGTTCCTCGAATCACATCCCATCTCTGGTTCTGGAGATGCCCGCAAGCCACGCCAGCGCCTCAGCAAGATCAGGCCAGCATTGATTCAAACTCCCGAAATAACTCATCATGTTGGAATGGGATCCCAACTCCTACCTGTATCGTCCTGTGCTGCAAACAACAGTGGGCAAGCACTGCCGTTTGCCAAGCAAGGAAGGGAGTCATGATTAACATAGTAGACAAGCTTATACAAATCGCAGCATTCCGCCTCTGCGGATTTACGGGGCCATGCATTCCCTTGAGGAGGGATCGTTTAGGTTGCCAATACCGTGGTAAATTGTGAATGAGTGTGTCTACCGAGTGCCGAGTGCATTCAGACTATGAACCGGAGCTTGGTGCGTGCCAAGTGGCCACCTAATTTTGTAATGGCGGAGGCATGTACCGCGGGGCTCATCGCATCGTGCATATAACGGGCGTCTAAAAGATCAAGCGTAGCTTATTTACGATTGCGGCTCATTCCAGCAAGTAAGCAAGCCGCTACCAACACTCGGATTGCATTGCATTGCCAGCCTCCGCAATTGGACGGCTGAGCTTTTAAGGCCTGGATTGAAGCTTGGACTCGGCGTTGCCCTCCGAGATGGACCATATCCGGGTCTGCATTATCGAGATGACGGATGATCGACCGAGTATACACAGCCAGACCTTGCTTTTGCGCGCAGACGTTGCCTCCGCTAAAGGGGCCGCGGTAAAGAAGCGAGAATCACATAGACATAACGATATCCATTGGTAAGACAAAGCAATGGATGTGAGGCAAAGTCTATCATGCAGCCCGTAGGTACTACAATGATTTAACAGTATAGCAAACCTGTCGAGATGTACAGCAGACCGGATTCGAGGTGGGAGGTGACTTGTGTATTATGTTACGGTGATCTATATCATAGCTGACCCTGCCACTTTCCCAGCATGCGCGCCAACCTGTGGTTACCGTTAAGCTGGAATATATCACAGGTGTGGGCGGGACGGTGGGTGGAAGGGTGGAACGGGCAGAACGGGCAACTGTCGCTCAGGAAGGTGCGAGAGGCGCTGCTTAGTGCCTACCCCAGTCCGAGTCATCGCGGCTCTCGAGATCGCTCTCTGAGCCTCTCTCTCAAATCTCGCGGCAGGCTCCACACAGGCGCCCCACAAGCGCTGTCTTGCCCTGAACTAGTACTGCAGGCTGCCGGAGCCCTGCCAGAACCTGGCCCAAGTGGCCAACCCTGGCTAGGGGGGGGGGAGGCGGCTGGTTTGACTTGGCGGCTGCACTAAGCACTTTGCGACATGGCGACCAATTCCACGAACCCATCCACTGGTCGTTGTTGGCATCCACTTACCACAGATTCATGCCTCCCAAACCGCCGTGAACCACAAGCTGCGTACGCATCCTCTCCCTCGTTCTCCATCCTGGCGGTACTTCGGGTACTGCTGCAGCTAACGGAAAGTAAATCGATGTACATCCATAGACGAGCCTCGTGGGCTGGGGTCATCATGGCTGGCCTTGGCCGTGGGGTTTTTGATAAAAGGCAACGCCTGACCTCGTTGACCTACCAAGCTTTGTCTGTTTGACTTGTCGTTATCCATCCATCTCGATTCTTCTCGTCTTTCGCGCCTGTCAGTCCTTTTCTTTGGGCTTCCTTTCAATTCAATTCTATTCTACGTTCGGTCTGGAACATCTGGACGATTTTTCTTTCTCCAGGACATAAGCGAGGTTTTTTTCGTGTGTATTGTGTCGTGTAGTTGCCATTGTCAAGGGCTATCCCAAGCAAAACAGCATCTCCCACTCACCTTCACCACCCTCTCTTCTCCCTCCCACCCGTTTACTGTACTTCACTTCCTGAGTCGAACTACCTACTATTTTCCCAAACCATTTGGAATCATCCTTGACTTTTTTTACTTCACCCGAAGCCTCTCTTTGGTACAGTCCCAAGTACCCGCTCAAAAATTTACACTTCACCCCCTACGGGATCCACCGCGGACTTTTGCGAGTCATATCAAGCCTCACTCTCACCACCGCCAAAAATTCGATTCGCATTCAGTCACTCGTAAGGTCTACTTTGCACGGAATTATTTCAATCCTGCCTCCAATTCGACTACCCTCACCTTGTCTGGTACAGTAATCTTAAAAGGAATTCCACTCATTACCCGGGACACACCAAATCCGTCAAAATGGCACCCAAGTTCACCACTATCCTCACCTCCCTGCTGGCCCTCACACCGCTGGGCACAGGTGCCGCTCCCTCAAACATCTGGTCGCCAGCTTCTGTCTCGACCTCGTCGACATCCGCCGCCTCCAAGTTTGCCGCGTTTGTGAGCAACCCAGATGCCACAAATGTTGTGCCAAACTCGTACATCGTGGTCTACAGCAACAACTCCACCAGTGATGAAATTGATGCTCAGGAGGCTTCTATCAAGACCGCGGTCAAGAAGCGGAATTTGAACAAGCGTGGGACTGCGGGACAGCTGCTCTCGACTAGAGTCCGCTCTTTCTCCATGGCCAGTGGCTGGCGCGCCACAGCATTGGAAGGCGACGATGATATGATGGCTGAGCTCAATGCCATGGACATGGTATCCTATGTCGAGGCCAACCAATATGTCAACGCCTCCGCTCTTGAAGCCCAGAGCAATGCCACTCCTGGTCTCGCCCGCCTGAGCTCTGCCGCAGCTGGGGCCAGCACATACACATTCGACGATTCTGCCGGCGAAGGAATCACCGCATATGTCGTTGACACGGGTATCTTGACCACACACTCTGAGTTCCAAGGACGAGCCACGATTGGTTTCAACGCTATCGAGGGCGCTGAGGTATGAATGCATTTTTTATTACTTGGTTATTGTCGTCATTTGCTAATATAATGACAGGACACCGACGACAACGGTCACGGATCGCACGTTTCTGGCACCATCGGTGGCGCCACCTTTGGAGTAGCTAAGAAGGTCACTCTGGTTGGAGTCAAGGTTCTCGACGCCAGCGGTGGTGGTACCAACTCTGATGTCTTGGACGGCCTTAACTTCGTCGAGTCCGACGTTACGGCCAACAACCTCAAGGGCAAGGCAGTTATGAACATGTCTCTCGGTGGTGGCCAGTCAACTGCTATCAACAATGCCATTCAAGGTCTTGTCGATGCTGGTGTCGTACCCGTCGTTGCTGCTGGAAACGAAGCCCAGGATGCTGCCAACACCTCACCTGCTTCCTCTCCCAATGCCATCACTGTCGGTGCCATCGACGCTACGACTGATCGACGGGCCTCCTTCTCTAACTTCGGCTCCGTCGTCGACATCTATGGCCCTGGAGTCGACGTCCTATCTGTAGGCATCACTTCAGACACCGCCACCGACACTCTCTCGGGCACATCCATGGCCTCGCCACACATTGCCGGGCTTGCGGCTTACCTCATGGCCCTCGAGGGTCTCACGACTGCCGCAGATGTATCCGACCGCATGAAGGAGCTCGCTACCGCTACTGGCGCTACTGTCCTCCGAAATGCTCAAGATACCACCGATCTCATTGCCAACAACGGTAACCAGTAATTTGCCTCCGAAGATACTGGAGTATACATTTACATATACTTGGACAATCTACCCACTACAATTCGCTCCTACAAACCGCATCTTGTTGCTAGGAATTTTGGGCTACACTATCGTTACCATAAACTGAAAGATTCTACATCTTGGCTATGAACAAGCGATGTGAATTTCGACCGTCTTTTTGATCATGGGGGGCGCGAACAGAAAGAAGGACATGGATGAGATGAGATTATTGGATTTACGCAGCATTATAGAGTCACTTTTATCATACTGGGCTTTTCGGCCCAACCCGAGATGGACTTAATCCAACCAGCGAAGTGTTTTTGAAGCTACCTCCCCTGTATATCAACTTGGTAGCGTCTTTTGACGAGGAAGAAGTACATAAAAGCCTACATACACCGCATGATACCTATCGGCGATTCAATATCAAATTTTCTAAATTATACACTTTGGGGCATTTAAACATGGGTGACTGCATTGAAGCCTGCAATTGGCAGAAGACTGACACATATCTAGCCATTGTCTACAGGTATGTTTGACGTTGAACTCTGTACTCGCGTCTTTTTCTTCTAAACCAAGTCCAAAATTCCAACACGCATTCCAAAATTGCCCAACCACAGTCCCAGAGCTATGTAGGTATATCCTACAGACTCTATCTGCCTATATGTATGCCGCTAGCGATCAACACTTCTCTCCAGGCCACAAGCAAAGACATGAGCATTTGTATCAGTATTTCCAGCTCGGTTTTTCGGAAAGTGGGCGCCGGAGAGCGAGGACCTCGGGGAAAGAAGACGCAGTCGTCGTCGTCGTCGTCGATCGTCTAAAACACGTTCGACGACAGGGGCAGGGGCTTGTCCGACGTGCCAAGGGAAGCTCTTGGCGCGCCTTTGTTTCGTCCTTCGTCTGGCGTTGCACGCGCAGAGAGAGAGAGAGAGAGAGAGAGAGAGAGAGAGAGAGAGAGAGAGAGGGAGAGAGGGAGAGAGGGGCCGCGCCGAAAAGGGCAGCGCCGCAGGCACAACCAGCATTGTTGATGCAAATGCACGCATGCGTATGTATGTTTTGCACATACACGGACGGATGCTACCGTGTGACCTGTCGAGCTTACGGGGGGGGGGGGGGTTAATCCCCTCCATGGCATCCGTGGAACGGACTGGCGTGCAGGGAAAAACCGCAGGCGTATGGAACGCGGCGCCAAGATATCTATTTACTACAATACATACATACATAGTATGTATTGCGACGTTACAACCTCTGTCGGACGAGCCCGAGCACACGACCTGTCAAGCCCTACGTATGTACACTGGAAACCCACCATACCATATCATATCATCTCATATCATCTCATACCATACCTAGTGGGAACAAGGCGGCCGCCACTGTCCTGTAGGATGTAGAATACATAAAACTCGTAGCCGTCTGAGCCATCGTTCCTCCGCCTCTGTCTGTCTCGGTGGTCTCCTCTGCTCTGGGCCTCTCAGGTCTTGGCCCTCCGGCCTCGTCACCCTTCCCATGGGAAACACGGTCAACAGACTTGGCGTTTGAGCAGAGTTCTGCCCATCACGGGGGTTGGGATGGGGGGAGGACCTTTGGACACATGAACTCGGCCAGATATGCTTGTCTGCTGGCTTGCCTGTAAACCTCCGCATTACTTGTACTATTGCCCATGGTGCTTGCGTTAGGTGTTTGCCCGTGTCCATCTCGTGCGCTTCCTCCATGATTCCTTTCCTCCCTTCACCGAAATGCGCACATACCAAACCCAGCTACTTCAACTCCATTCAAGGTCTTTTTATGAAAAAGTATTTGACTGTATTGAAAAGACACACGAGCCTGGCACAAACTACTTGACAAATTACTTTTGTTCATACTACCTCATTATGTTCGCCCATCGAACACATCTACTTCGAGATGGGCACGTTCCATATCTTGGGTAGGTAGAGCAGGCGGGCAACCAACCAACCACCAATGTTCCATTCCAATCATGTACGAATCCATTCTTGCTCCAATGCACACATGGTCATGCCAGTGCAACGAAACGCTCTGGATTCCATCCCATTCCCAATCCTCTTCGTATCATACGCGTCAAAAAAAAAAAAAAAATGTTCGCGATCCTCGGTAGCCAGGACCTGCATCCGGGAACAAAGTCCTGAAAACGCCACCGAGTGCCTACGAGCCGCATTGGGGGCTCGGTACTCCTCGCGATGTTGGGTTTATTTTCAGCACTTCTCGGCACAGTCGCAGTCATTGAGTAGAGACTTGAACTGTAATTTGACATCCGTGCTTTTTTTCTCTTGCTTTCTTCCTTCTTCCCCTCGCCCTCTATTTTGAGTCATCTCTTCCTCTGCGTGTCGGCTCACCTTAGGAAAGCCAATGAAGAACAGACGAAAAACAGATTAGAATAGTATTAAATGTTCCATATTAGCAACGATAGGCGCTTTGCAGAAAAGAATTCTCCGGCGCCTGCTTCTTCATTTGTACAGTTGGAGATCGGGGTTCCGTTACCTAGCGGCGTCGCAATGAGCTCTTACATCAACGCCTGATATCCTTCTTGGTGCATATATACTCCGTCGTCATCATGAACAGGGCCTGAATCATCGTCAAAACACAGGGCTACTATAACTCTTCGTGAGCTATTGCCGTAGCTGTCGTCTTGGCTGCGTCTTTTATGCTCGATAGACTGGCAGCAGCTTCTTTATCCCAAATCACGTCAAATCTGGCTCCCATGTACCACGCCGCGCCAAGCTGGGGTACATCAGTCAGCATACAGATCGAACACTTATAGACAGGAAGACCTTACCATCATGCCAGATACAAGGAACAACACAAACACAACAGCCAGCATCAACAAGATAGCCTCCCAGAAGTCACCCGTATCCTTGTTAGCTTGGGCTTGAGCTTCCTTGTTCTGCTCTCCCTGAGCGTTAGCAATAGTCTGGAGTTTCTTGCCATCCTGCGAAGGGAAGAGAGTCTCTATGAATTGCTCAATCTGTGCGCACGTAACAATTAGTCGTCCTAGGTTCAGGGCACATAGGGTAGGACGGGTTAGACTGACCTTGCCACATGCGGCACTGATATCGAGGTAATGGGGGTCTCTGGGGTCGTTCTTCTTGGCTATCCTCCTCGCGTATGTCCTGAATACTTCGCAAACTACTTGCAGGTTCTGCGTTGACTGCATCATCAGATGGCAAGCATCGCCCTTGGTGAGCTTGATGTGGCTGTAGAAAATCTTTGGGTTCTGGAAAACGAGGTCGAGATTCGCAATGGCCATGCTCTGCGGAATGGCGACGAAGTTGAAGACACTTTGCTCCTTGATCCCGGCCATGTAAAATAAACACTCGTCGGCGTGCTTCAAAGCGTTGAGGACCAATTCAGAGCAGCAGTGCATGGCTTGTGTGCGGTACTTGGGGTCGAACAAATCCTCCCACTTATCCACGTACTTGCTCCAAATCTCGGTCGGCCAGAAACGGCGCTTGTCTTCGAAGTCCTCGTGGATGTCGCGAATGATGTTGACTTTTTGCAGAAACTGACCCATGCTTTCGGTGAGTTCCATGCGATCGAGTAGAGCGGGATTGGCGTAACCGCCTTCGACAAAGAGACGCGTTAAACCTTCACCAACCAGGCCGGCAACGTAATGGCAGTATTCCTCATATTGAGCAACGGTTTGAACCCCCTCTTGGAATTCGGCGTTCAGTGCATAATCAGCCATACCGTTGCCCATCTTGATAGTGATATCCTCGATGATGTCGAAGTAGTTCTTGCCAATCTTCTTCAGCTCAACAATCACATCATCAAAGTGAACCAGCAATTCGCGGTCTTTCTCGTTCGGACCGTTGCCATTAAACGTCCAGCCATCGATCTTCATATTTTTGTAGAAGTCGCGCAACATGGGCTCCTTTGTTTTTGCGTCGATGGTCATATCGTCTTCGATAGTGTCGAGAGCGCGGAGAACGAGGTAGAAGAGCGCGGTGGGAACGAGCATATCTTGGTTCAGCTCTTGAATGACAACAGCGAAGCTGCGACTCGTCATCTCCAGGAAGCGGAAACATGACTTCAAAGTCTCGCTTTCCTTGGAGGGATCGCGGCGGTGTACTGGTTCGTGCCATACTTTCCTGGGTGCGAAAGAATGTGTAAGCAAAAGGTCCTCGGTGAAATATAGAAGTCGTAGCTTTGTCCCCTTACCATTGAATGATAGATCTCAACTGATTTGGGTGGAACATGAAATAAGCGACATTTTTGAGGCCGCCCATGGTGGGCAACGGGTGGTGGGAATCGAGGCGTGCGTGGCACCACCGCAGATTATAGAAGGGGAATTTCTGAAGGGTAAAATCGGATCGGTTCGTGGTGTGAAGTCGCAGGTGTAGTAGCACAGGCGTAGTACGCAGACTGTGATGGTTATTCGTGAGATCAATAACAGATGCAATGGTTTTACCAGCGCAGATTAAAGAGGAGGAGGACCCGAATGAGAATATCCCGATTCTTTTCCAATTTCATTTTGGCGATTTGCGGAGAAATGACTATTACTCCACATTAATCTCAGTTCGGCGCCGTAGCACCGACTGTGGAAACTTGCCTCATCCGCTCAGCTGTCGTACTGTACCTTGTGTACCTGAGCCTTACTGGGCACGCGACTGGCACCTAACTCAGGTACCTTAGAAAGGCACACCTATTGGCGTACCAAAGCACCCACAAACGCGCTACTGAGTGCTGCTCTAGCGTGTTCAAGAACAGTCCTGAGCGTATTGTTCCCAGCCGTCGATTCCTAAGATGTTGAATTGGAGCACTAGAAAGCTGCCACGAACATCAAAATTGCGACGTCAACATTTAGCGAAGATGCAGGCGCTTGTGATGGCGCTCTCTCTTGTGTCTTAAAAGTAGGTAGGTAAGACCTCACCTTACCTAGGACCAGGGCTCAAGGCTTGCTCTGGAGTACTGAGCGTATGAAGGTGTTCAGCCATCGTATGAGAATCAGAGCGAATCGTGTTCATTGATATAAACATTACCAAATACCTCATATTTTAACTTAGAACCAACTACTTCTGCAGCAACGGTTGAATGAAAAGTGACCGCAATGCTCTTCTGTGGCTCTTGTGATCAAGGCTGATTGCATTCGATGCTTCGATGCTTCACTGCTTCACTGGCAGTGTGACATCACCCCTCATGGTGTTCAGGACGGGAGGCATGGTGCCAGAACTATCCAATTAAAGCTGCCAACCTCTACCCCTTGCAGGACTATGATGGACGTCTAAGACAATATAGGTACCTAGGTGCCGACCTACCTACCTAAGAAGAGGTCGGCGTGATGACAGACGTCGGCTTCTAGAAATCTTGGGAGGTGGTATTTGAGGGACGTAGATTGAGTGCCCTTTCCTTCATTACCAAGCCCAGCGGGGCAGTTGGAGGCGGCTGCGACGGCCCTGCCAGGCACCTCATGCGGAGAACCCTTGCTTCCACTAACAAGAGCTTCTTCTATCTCAGCTCTGCAAGGTGGGAGGTATACCTTCATTGTTTCTGGAGCTCAGCCAAGGTACTCATCACGTCAGATTGAAGTTTCCACAAGCGCTCTCATAAAGGCACCGTGCAGGTCTCGTCGTGGAGGATGTGCGACTTTTGAATTACATTGTATTTGGCCGTGTTTCTGAGCATGGAATGAGGTACGACCTAACAAGACAGCACCCAAGACATTTCGTACCCCTCCACGCCTTCAACCCCCTCCAAGGGGGCAGTCGCATCCCTAAATGTGCACAACTCAGGCTGCCACAACCCGAAACTTATAAACCCATCTTCCTTCCAATCCTCCCTTTCCCTCCACCTTCAATTCTGCTTCTTCGCCTTCTCTATAAGATTTTGTTCTCTTCGTAATCATTGACCTTCATTTCAAGTTGAATTACAGAGAAAGGAGAACCACATCTCCAGATATCCCCACCATGACGGCTAACGGCACAAACGGCACTGCGGCAAACCGCTTCCTGATTTGGGGTGGCAAAGGCTGGGTCGCCGGCCATCTCGAGGCTCTTTTGAAAGGCCAGGGCAAGGAGGTCTATACCACCACTGTCCGCATGGAAGATCGAGAGGGCGTCGTCGCCGAGTTGGACAGAGTGAAGCCCACTCATGTCCTGAACTGCGCCGGATGCACCGGTCGTCCGAATGTTGACTGGTGCGAAGACAACAAGGAGGCAACCATGCGCTCCAATGTCATCGGCACCATGAATCTGACCGATGCTTGTTTTCTTGCCGGCGTTCATTGTACCGTCTTCGCCACCGGCTGCATCTATCATTACGATGAGGCTCACCCGATCGGTGGCAAGGGCTTCACTGAGACGGACAAGGCCAACTTCACGGGCAGCTTCTACTCGGAAACCAAGGGTCATGTCGAGGAGGTGAGTGTTACGTGTCATCAATCGGAGTGTACCCCAGTTTGACGGTATCTATAGGTAATGAAATACTACACAAACTGCTTGATTCTCCGTCTACGTATGCCTGTTTCTGACGACCTGCACTCGCGCAACTTCGTCACCAAGATCAGCAAGTATGAACGGGTGGTCGACATCCCCAACAGCAACACCATACTCACCGACCTTCTACCGGCGTCTATCCTTATGGCCGAGCATAAGGACACGGGCGTCTACAACTTTACCAATCCAGGTGCTATCAGCCACAACGAAGTTCTTGCTCTTTTCAGGGAGATCATCCGGCCGAACTTCACTTGGAAGAACTTCACCGTCGAGGAGCAGGCCAAGGTCATCAAGGCTGGCCGCAGCAACTGCATGCTGGATACTACTAAACTGGAGACCAAACTGAAGGAGTATGGTTACACCGTGCCTGAGATCCACGTGGCTTACCGACAGTGCTTTGAGCGCATGAAGGCCGCGGGAGTCCAGTGAGCTGATTGCTTGCCATTTGCAGAACGGGATCTGGAGTTTTTGTGTGCTACCGTGTCAGTTAGGACTTATGACGGCGTACATGCGGGTCAATCTGGTAAAAGTTTGCTTATTACCTAGTCTCGTTATTTATAACCATGTTCAGGCTTGATTCGCCTTGAATCAATTGGGTGATACCCATCGAGGGTTGCAAATTATCTTTAAGGTGTGCATAACGAGGAAGTTGGGGGTCAGTTCGAACTACTTACGTGCACACCCTGATTCTTAATGCGATGTGTCCTGGCGTGTGAAGCAAGGCACAGGACTATCACTCTCAGGAAAGACTGTCTCACGAGTCGAGCAAAATACCATACTAGTTAGTGGCAATGCGACTGGCCTCTTATATCACCCCTTAGACGACATGGACACATTGTAAGACGTTACAACTCAGCCTCTTACTGAGACGCCACTCGAAATGGTAGCTTATCGACTGCTATCCTTCATCTCTATTAACCGCCGTGCTTCATACTCGGACCAATCTGGCTTCTACCTTGACTGCATAAGTCCCGCCGTCAATTCAGTAACTGTCATCACCACTCCTCGCTCCATGGCCTAGATTCAATAGCCTTACTGCTTTCATCCACTCAGAACATGATATTGCCCCTTACGGCTCGTCCGCTGTTCGCTATCAGAAATGCCATAAGTATCCTGTGTGCACTAGTACCAGCATCGTAGACGGTGACGTGGTCAAATATGGATTGACCCCAGACTTATCACTGACGATGCCAACCTTACAGACGAAAGTGGTATGTCGATACTGATACAGTAAGGACTGGTTTTGTGGCTGCCTGTGGCGGTGGTCTGGGCAATATGTCGCCTTTTGGTATCAATCAAACCGTAGCATGAGCAGGCTATCAGTTTGAAGAAAGTCGCGCATGGCATGGAGGTATCAACGTCAATATAGAAGGAGTGAGTGAAGATTTTGTGCTTGGATGCCTGTGACGGAAATGATGTTGACAACGGAGTCAACGGTGCCCGAGACAAGCGCCGACGCGGATGAAAATATCTGCTTACTTATCTTGACTCGATAAGGAACGGGTTGTCTTGTGGCCCCCGTACTTACTACCTAGCCGCACGCGACCTGGTCCCTCTATCTACTACATACATATTTCAGCTCAGCGAAGTAGGTATCTCAACACCTTGCGTACTTTTAAAAGAAACCCAGTGCTCACCGAGAGGGGAGGAAGGGCATCCTGTCATGATGGCTTCGCGTGCCCGAAGTTGGTGCACGTGAACACGGTTTGTGGTCGTGCTTCTGAGATGAATGTCTGGAGGCTCGGCTCGCATGGCTCCTGGCAGTATAGGTATGGTATAGGTATGTACCTACATGATAGGTACTGGTCCCAATCTAGTACTGAGAAGCTCTCAGAGAGATATATACCAAAGCAACTCAATCGTAGCGGGTACCGTATATTGCAAAAGAGGCAGCTATCATTGTGTGACGGCCATGTTGCGAGAGCGTCTGCTGAAGGTGAGGCGGGTTTCCGCGCTTTGCAGCCAATCGGCGCCTAGCCGAGATCTCATTCCGGAATGTGTATTTCCCTAGGGCCACTGGGTCCAGGTGCTGGCCGGGACCCGCCCGGCAAGGAAATCGGGCTGGCAGGTCGTACTGGAGCAGGCGATGGCCTCAGTGCGACTGGTTTAATGCAGTGCTAGCGCCTGTTGCAAAGGCTTGGATTGAATCAAGTATATGTTCGATGAAGACAGACATAGATGCTTAGTTGGACCTGGATTACTATTATAATGAGATGTCTCCTCCTGCACCGCTACTACCGGCATTATCCAAGATAAGTATGTGCCTCGGCACTTTTCTGTAGATTTCAAATGTGTGAGAGGCTTGCGGCCACGAACTTACCAATATATCGTAATTATAGGTATGAAAATGCCGGCTGCATATACCTCTTATGCACACATACACAGCTCAAGTCGATGTGTACTCGATGTCGCCTCTGAGAAATTGCGTACGAACAAAACCATGCATACAAAAGAGTCTCAAGGAGGGACTTGAATCGTTCACATTGCATGTGTTATCTGTAGCTGGTTAGTTACTACGGAACATCGCCTAATTGCCATGCTGAACGTGTGTCTCTGTTGTTTTAGATGACATCCAGGTATCTATTTTGAAATATACATGTACGAGTTTTTGACCGTGGATCTCGGGTCAAAAGGTGCGTGCTGTAATGGGTACGGGCATCGCAAAAACCAGCCCTAATGTTGACAGACATGCAATCTTATATGACTTATTGTGTTGCAGCTACTTAGCTACTCCGACGTATGCCTGGGGATGACTCGGTTGGAACCACCACGGCCATTTCCACGGAACAGTCCTCGGTTGTCTGCTTTGGTAATCGTTGTGCTCAATGTACCGTATATCTCTTTTCACATGTCTCGTTTCTATCTTGCATTTCTGAGGCTGCCAATGGATAAGTAGATACTTTGACTGTCGGAATTTATTTGGAAAGCGGCCAACCAATCTTGCTCACGAATGTCAGAATGCTAAGGCAGGTAGATTACGAATAGCGCATTTTCTGGGCCTTCAAAAAGTGTGAAAGCTAAACAAATCACAACGGGACGAGGAGAGCGAGGGTCAAGGAGCCTTCGCGGAAATTCCAGATACAGGTTTCCGAGCTTTGGGTCAATAGAAGAATGTAAACCAAACGATCGATAGATCTGTGTCTTATTTCTTTTCTTCCGTAATGATGCATCATAGGCGATAGGGTATCATGCCAGCGAAATCAATCCGAAGGTAGCAAACCAAGGTTCAAGATATCCGTGGTCCTACTTGGAAAACGATTTACACAACCCACCGGACAATGGCTTTAAGGATGCAAGAAGCGGGCGAAAGTGGTCTCAATAAAATCACCCCGGCTCTTGACAGCGTCTGGCGTGAACCTCGTTTCATGCGAAGGGCATCCAGCGTGGATGATAATTGACTCCGCCCGGGTAGATGTGCTACCTCACGTTTCCTTTGGTATGGTATGCAGCAGACACTGCGCTTTCGATTCGTCCGTATATTTCAGCTCGGACAGTCATGTAGCCACCGGCAGGAACTCAAATAATGGTCTGATACAGAGCTTGCAGGAGGTGGTGCATAAGTAGTGGCGATATATAGTACAGGTCGAAACCATCTTTTGCAAGACATTCTCTAACGATTAGCTCGCCAAAATACGGTGTACGCCGTATACATGTTCGACTGGGTATCATCACAGTCTTGAAAATCAAAGATAGCCTTCTTCTATGGCAGCTGAGTCATGTGTATTGTACTATCCAAGGTTTGATTTCGGGTTAGTTACCAGGTACTTAAGTACTTGGATCGTGCTTTGCTTAGGTACCTCTGGAAGTACAACAAAGAGCAGCGGCGACTAAGATTGCGACTGCAACGACGACAACTCGTGGCTTAGCAGGATTACTGGCAACTAAAAGGCGTACCTGCCTGCGCTAGGACTGGAAGAGTTACCTCAGCAACAAGTTGAATCAGGTATGAGTCCAGTACCTGAGCAGGACCTGAGTACGTGGATGCCCAGTCGCAATGAACAACCGGCTAATGCCCTGTAAATCCAGTGCGCTGGGCGCCAACCCGCCACCCATCTAAGCCCTGACCATCCCACCTTGCCGTTCAGGCCGTCCCAAACATCCTGCTCCATGAAATCGTCATACCCATCAGTCTACTTACCCTCTAACCTCCATCGCCTCCATTCCAAGTATTTCCTGTCGCATTGTTGGATTCGGCCTTGCGCGACACTTGTGCTTCCTTCCCTTTTGAGACTTCAGGACTTCTGCTACTCACTCAGGAGTCAGTCCAACTTCTACCAACGACCCATAGACCGCGAAACCACTGCCGACACCACCCCACCTCGATAGGAAATTTCCTTCGCCTGCAAACGCCGCCATCATGGTAGCCGACACTGCATACTACGACGAGTTGGGCGTCAAGCCCGACGCCACGGAGCTGGAGATCAAGAAGGCATACCGCAAACTCGCCATCGTGCATCATCCTGGTCAGCGCCGTACTTTGACAATGCTTCGCAGCCCATCATGAACTGACATCATCGCCTCCCAGACAAAAACCCCAACGACCCCTCAGCCCACGAAAAATTCCAAAACATCGGCGAGGCGTATCAAGTTCTTTCAGATAAGGATCTACGAGCCGCGTACGATAAGTATGGAAAAGATCACGCGAAGCCTGGCGAGGGCTTCGTCGACCCTGCCGAGTTCTTCGGTCAGATATTCGGCGGTGAGGCCTTCGCCGACTGGATCGGCGAGATCAGCCTCATGAAAGACCTGAACACCGCCATGGAGATTACCACCGAGGGCGAGGAAGCCGAGGCTGCAGCTGCAGCCGAAGCTGATGCCGAAGCCGGCACTGGTGAAACGAAGAAGGCAGACGAAGAATTCCCCGGCACGGAGGAGGCTGTGCGCGAGAGCGCCAAAGAGGCTACGACTCAAGGACCCAAGGTTACCGTGCAAGATGAGCCCGATAAAACTGCGGCCGATGTCGAGCAGAAGCAATCTGAGAAGAAAGAGAGCCCGCCCCTGTCCCCGCGCGACAAGTCGCCGGCTCCCAGTGCCTCTGGTTATAATTCACATAAGATACCCATCCGACCCGCCTTGATGGATCGCCCATCGGAGGAGGTCGCAGCCGCCCAGGCGGAAGAGCAGGAGTTGCGCAAGAAGGAAAAGAAGAAGGGTGGCTTATCCAAGGAACAGCGCGAGAAGCTCGCAGCCTACGAAGCGGAACGTCAAAAAGTCAGACAGGAACGCGTCGAGACTCTTGCGCGGAAGTTGGTCGACCGTATGTCGGTATGGACCGAGACGGACAAGGGCAAGGACGTCACCAAGGCCTTTCAAGAGAAGACGCGCCTCGAGGTTGAGAACCTCAAGATGGAGAGCTTTGGCTTGGACATCCTCCACACCATCGGCCAAGTATACATGTCCAAAGCGACCGGTCTGCTCAAGTCGCAAAAGTTCCTCGGCGTCGGCGGTTTCTTCAGCCGTATGAAGGACAAGGGCACTTTCCTCAAGGAGACATGGAACACCATCTCGTCTGCCATCGATGCCCAGCAGACCATGGAGGAGATGGCGCGGATGGAACAAGCTGGCGGCGATGACTGGACGGACGAGCGCAAGATGGAATACGAGCGCAAGGTCACGGGCAAGATCTTGAACGCCGCATGGCGAGGAAGCAAGTACGAGATCCAAGGCATCTTGAGAGAGGTCTGTGACTCTGTGCTCTACGACAAGAAGGTCCCGCTGGAAAAGCGACTCGAGCGCGCTAACGCCCTCGTCTTACTTGCCACCGTTCTCAATAGCGTAAGTACTATCTCGACCCCTGACACTGGGCGTCACATTTCCCTAGACGATAGAGAAGACTGACAAGAATAAATGCAGGCCCAAAGATCACCCGAAGAAGAGGGTGACTACATGGCTTTCGAGCAGCTCGTCGCCGAGGCCGCCATGAAGAAGGATAAGGAGTCGAAGAAGAAGGGAAAGGACAAGGATCACAAGAAGGGCAGCGCTGAATCTGTCGACGCTGAACAATCCAACTTGCCCAAGGAGAAGTCGTAGGGTGTGTTCTCGCAGGACCCTTTTCTAAAACTTGACTGGCTCTTATGCCATTAGAAGCCATCTTTGGTGTTTGTACCTGTCACATACTACTTTGCAGAGAACTCTAGACCCCGGCCCACCATAGGACCCTGAGAGATGATGATAGTACGAGTGATCATCATCATGTTGCATTTTGTTCGAGGGCGGAAATAGGGGGGAGGAGCAAGAGATAGTCTGCAACAATAACCACACTAGATACCTACCTAGACTTGGGAGAAAGGGAGGCCTGGGAATAGGAACGGGAGTGGGAGTGGGAGTCTATATTTGCCGCGTTAGAGTAGGGGAAGGCGGGCAGCGAGGCAGGGATCTTTCTGGTGTAGATCTGTAATGAGGAACTCTTCTCCAGCAACTCTTTTTTTTCCTTTTGGTTTTAGCATGATGCACCACCGCGTTATTTGGTTGAATACTAGTTGTGAGATATCCCGGTGGCCAAGACCCTGTATCGAATCTGGCTTCCGTGCCGGGACTCATCGGGATGCTTGGTAGAAGCTCTGGAGTCTCGGCACTATATTCACCTATGTATAGGTAAATATAGCTCGTGGTTTATACTCTTGGCTGTACTCTGCATCTACGAAGCTCGTTTCACCATCTTGCCCTCGTCGGACGCGAAGCCCTATTGACTTTCCAAACTACATTGGCCTCCCAAGTCTTTCCTTTTGTTACCAGCACTCAAGATCTCGTACTTGAAGTACCTCACCTAGGTAAAGTCCTATTCAATGCCGCAAGTGTTGATCCCCTCTGACCTGACCAACTGAGCAAGCCAATCACAAAATCAAGGCCACAAACCACGAAAAGGCGCAAAGATTAGCATAAAATATGTTTCAATTGTTTTTCGAGCTCTACGTCGAGTCTCCTGATCCAGCTGCTTTCACACCAGCCGTCACTAGCTTGGTTTCCTTCTCGTTCTTTCTTGGCTTTCTCCCACCTCCCAATGCATCGGGTATCTGGTTAGTTGGTACACATTAGACAGACATATAGATTGATACAGTCGATCCATCCCCCGGGTGACGTTTCCCCACTAGGAAACTTGATAAACAGCTAGATGTACAGGAAGTCCGTTTCTTTGCCGGGCGAATGTGGGCCTGATTTATGCCTGTGTCTGTGTCTGCGTGTGGTGTCCTCCTCCCCCTTTCCAAGCTCTCCTCAGGCTGGCAGTAGACCCCTCATCTAGTCCTCAGTCGTCTCTGGTATTTCTTGATTCTTAGCGATTTCTTCGCTAGTAACAGAATGGGGGTATCATGATGAGACTCAAAATAGAAAATTGTGGTTGTCGTTTGAAAGAGTGGCGTGGAGAGTGTCGTTTCTGACCTCGATCCGTGATAGTATTCCTTGGGTATCCCTTGTTGGTACAGTACAGTTGACATAGAAAAAAAAAGGTAAAGCAAGTTGCCATGTGAAATGGAGCTTATTAGGGCTGTACCCATACTTGATGCTGCCGTCCCGTAACGGGTGTCAAAACGCCGTAGCCGCCTGCTGTATCCGTAGATAATATTCCGTATCGTATCCAAAAAGTAAGAAAATTTATCATTAAGAGAGTGGTGGGTTTTACCAGGGTGCTGTTAGCCCCGGTCGGTAGGAAGCTCTATGCCGCTGTCCCTGTCTTGCGGTGTGATTCCCCAGGTCGTCAACTGTTCAGGCTCTCCCTCTAGACCGATCTTGGCGTTTAGAGTAATGGTGTCGTCGGGAGACTCGTCGGCTGGAAAATGGTGTTCATCGTCCTCATCCAGAGGATCCAAGACCCGGCCGCCGAGCTTCACATCAGAAACCCTGACTTTATACTCCAAAGCTTTTTTGCCCTCGCTGATAAGCTCCTCGGTCCAGTCGAGACATCTCTTAATGCTCTGGTTGATCTTCTGGGAATCTATAAGCAGTTCCTGGTGCTTTGAGAGATCAAGCCGTAGTCGTTGTTCGTCCCGTTCCCGATGCTTGGCATCTCGCTCGGCGAGAACGCTCGGGCTCAGTGAAGAATTGTACGAATCACTGTCCGAGAAAGACTCCTCACCCAGTGAGTCTTCCATATCTGACTCTTCTTCGCTGAGATCTGAAAGTTGGAGACTCATCGCCTGGCCTTCTGACAAAGTCTCCGACGCAACACGACTCGAGAGCGCAGTCGAGGCCAACGATAGGCGGCCAGACCGTGACAGCCGGCGGTACCTCCTCAATTCGGCTGTCTGCTTGCGAAGCTGGCGTTCCAGGGTCCTGTTGATAGCTTCGAGAGATGCATTTCGAATCTGGAGGTCTTGAACCTTACGTTCCCGTCGAGCATTGGCGACCAACTCGTTCACAGGCTCCGCTGTTGAATGCGCTGACTTTGTTGGACTTTGTAAGCCCGATGGAGCATCGTCTGAAGGCGATGCAATGTCATCATTGTCGTGCTCTTCTTCGGTGTGTTCTTCGCCAAATTCATCTGCTGCCTGGATTATGGATGCTAGAGTCAAAGGTGGGGGCTTTGGTGCAATGTGCGCCGCAGGAAAAAGCTCCGAGACAGGGGAAGCCATGGGCGGCTTCGAATTGCTTGCACCGCCCACTTCACTTTTGACCAAGCTCCCGGTACGAGAATGGCCACCGGACCGAGAGGTACCTGTGCTAGAGCGACGGAGTCGGGGAGGGGAGGGCCCTAGTTGCGGCGGTAAGGGAACGCCAGGGCGTCCTGCACCGACTGCTGTAGTACTGTTTTTAGGTAAAGGTTGTTGCTGTGGTGGAAACTTGGTGGGCGAAGTAGATCTCTGACTACCAGAATGGCTGCTCATGGTCATGCCGAGACCGGGACGAATTGGGGCTTTCGATGATGTTGAAACGGTCGAGCCAGAACCACGTGAAGCTAGTGGTGGCGGACTCGGGCGCAATTCAGGAGCGCCATTGGCGTACATGAATTTGTTGGAGAGATTGTCTTGGTGGTTGGCCGCGAGCACAGGCGTAGAGGTGGTTGGGTTCGCGGGTTTACCGTCGACGGTGTTGCCATTGGCATAGAAAAACGTTGGACCCTTGGACGTAGCCGGTTTGGAGGACGCGCTCGTCGGTCTCGAGCTCTTCGCATCGCTCGCATGGAAGAACTTGGAGTCAGCCGCATTTTGAGCGTCCTGTTTGCCATGCGCATTTATATCTGAATGAACAGAGCTGCTGAAGGAAACCATTGGCCGTCGTGGAGCATCACCTTCCGACGGCGGGCTGGACATGGTAAAGCTGGATCTGGTATCCCATCCCTCCGATCGCTCTGGATTTGGGGTGCCATTGGGTGTGGTGTTTGCACTTTCGGTGCGAGTTTGCCTGGGGCCCGAACGAGGAGTGACATTGGCGCTGAGGTGAGGAGCCAGAGTCGAGGGAGGATCATCGTGTTGACTGGTACGCTTTTTGGGTGTGCTGGTATCGGTGCGGTTCGATAAGATGGAGTTGGGCCGTGAAAGAGTTGGGCGGCTGTGAGGAGTCCTCACAGCGACATTAGGGGTCTGAGGTTTGACGGCGATTTTGGGGGTGATGGGTGGTCTGCCCCTGGCAGCGTTTGCACTCAGAGTTGGCAAATGCGGCCGGTTGCTGTTGTTGGGATTGGGGTTGTGCATGTTGGTGATAGTAGGGTTCTTCATCGCTGGCTTCGTCACCAGGGCGGCATTTTGGTCTTTCCGTCGCAGGACGGTGGTCGGGACAGTAGGGGCCGTCTTGATCGTGGGTTTGGCTGTAAATGTGGTGATGGTAGTCGGGGATGGGTCGGCGGGTAATATTGATGGTCTGGCTTGTCTGGTCCCTCCTCGTGTGATTATCGGGTGTCCACTTGCACTCCTATTTCCAGCTGGGGATGACAGCGATTCAGTGGAGGGCAACGGTCGGATTTTATTGCTCGAGGCGGAGGATGTTGAGAGGCGTGATGAGGGTCGGTGCGCGGTGGTTACAGATCGTGAGGGCGGCAGTGAATGATATGTGGTGGTATTGTTATTGTTGGAGGTGTAGGTATTCTGCGAGACATTTCTTCGTCGTTTGGCAGCGAGGGTCGCGTTGGCGCTGGCGTAGGCGTAGGCGGAGGCGGAATTGCTGCTGCTGTTGCCGGTAGTGCTGGTGGTGCTGGTGGTGCTGGTGGTGGTGCCAAGATGGACCGAGCCCATATTGTGCTACACTGGTTGAGACCACTGGCAATTCCCAGCAGGTGCCCCTGTCGAAATGATGTTCCTCCACCAGCCCGTGGCTCTCGCTCGCTCTTGTCTGTCAGGGACACTCAGGGCATTACTGTATTAAATGTAGAGGCCAGATGTACAGGTACGGGAGGAAGAAGGAGGTATGCAGCTGAGGTGTCGTCGTGAGCTTGAAAGTCAGGAATGAGAGATGCACGCAAGACTTGGAAGTGTTTCTTGGGAGTAAACAATAATTATTTCTGGATTGGACCCCCCGAGACACGCCATGACATCGATGCTCCTCCTCTCAGCATGCCTCTATGCATGTAAGTAAGTACCCGGGTCCCAAGTATAACCACCTGCCTGCCAATAGATTCCTGGCCGTTCTTGCATCTGATCACCGCTTTTCCCCCTCCCCGCTGAGATTTGTTTATTCATGCGTGCGCCGACACGACTTTTATTTTTCCAGTTCCAGGGTACCGCATACTCCGGTACCGTTACACCGCCGCGCGCTTTCATCTAAGGCTACCTAATAGTCATTAGTACCTACTAGCACTTGGTAGGTCGAGGCGTTTTACACGCTACAAGACCAAACTTGGCTCTTGGGGCGAGAAAAACACCCCGCCTTGTCCCGCACCTTCAGGCTGTTGGCGCACCGACGACAAGTGCTGGACCCTGTCGATTAGCGACACATCTATAGCGCTCTTTCAGGGCCGTCTCGGGTACCTATCGTGAGCCCGGACTCGTCCGATATCGTAACCCGACTTGCCCGTCTTCCATCTAGCGGCTTCGTTGGTGCCTCTCCCTGCTGCTGAAGACTGGTGACTGAAAACCCAAACCGCATCATATGCGGACTGCGAACTGCGGACTGTGGCATGTGGACCCTTGCTTCTCTCAAATGGATCCGTGAACGTCTCATCTGATCGCTGTTTTTTTTTTTTGGTTCCCTCGCACAAATCAAATCAGTTGGTTACCCAGCATTGTACGTACGTACGTACACTGTGGGCACCTCCCCCGTACCGTTCGACATCTGTTCGCGATACCCCACCACGCCGCAAAGTTTCGACCACATCCCGTCACCCATCCCGTCACCCATCCCATCTATGGCCCTGCTGGCCTTGTCCCTCGTTCTAGCCACGATCGTTTGGATATCGATAAGACGACCTATTCCCATGGAGAAGCTCTGGGCGCTATGGAAGGGCGAGCCCCGAGCTCAAGACACAGCATCCCAAGCCCAGAACGGGCACACGGACTCGAGCAAGGCGGAGGGTTCAACAGAGAACACCATCGCGTCCTCTTCCTCCAAACACGATGCGCCGAATCAATCAACAGCCGACTTACCTCCAGCCGCTGAGTCAAAGGCTGACGCACAGGCACGGGCGCAGGCCGACCGCGCCGCCATGCCCCCTCCACCGGCGATAGCTGTACCAACAATGACATCAGATACGCCCTCACCACAAACCACACCTAAAGCCAGTGCCGTCGCCAGCAGCCCGTCATTGTCGTCGCCTACCAGCGGCTCCATCCCCTCCTTCAGCCTGTCCGCCTCACCTCCCGCCTCCGCCGCCGCCATCGCCCGCACGACTGCGCCGCCTTCGCACCTCCCCTCCATCACCGGCACCGTCCCAACGGCGACCAACCCGTCAGCAGCACCAGCACCACCGCGCCCAGCTCCGGGTTCCATGGCACCACCGCCGCCACCAGGACGCCTCCCGACCCTGAAAACAATCAACAACACCAGCTCCCTCTCCGTCCCCTCCTCCCGTTCCTCCCCCCTCCCCAACCGCTCCTACGACCGCCAGCCCGGCACCAGCACCCTCGCCCCTCCCACCTCCCACTCCGCCAAGCCGTCCAAGCCCTCCCGCAAAGTAACCCTCTCCCCCGGCCACTCCCCCCTCGACTGGGCCCGCCTCTCCTCCGACCCTTCCCCCTCCGGCGGTGATCTCCGCGGCGCCGGCTTCCGCCCCTCGGACCCCTACATCCGCGTCACGCCCTCCCAGCTGAAGAGACAGACGGGCCGCCGCGGCAAGGACGCCTGGACTGCCCTCGGCGGCCGCGTCTACAACATCACCCCCTACATCCCGTTTCACCCCGGCGGCGGGCCCGAGCTCCTGCGCTGCGCCGGCCGCGACGGCACCGCGCTGTTTGGCGAGATCCACCCCTGGGTCAACTACGAGACCATGCTGAGTGCGTGTCTGGTGGGGTTGCTGGTGGAGGAGCACGAGGGAGCGGACGCTGGCGGAGGGGACATGGAGGCGATGGATTGAGCGAGGCCGGGGAGACCGGGTGCGGTGGAGTCGAGTGTGTTGGGCGCAAAAGTGCGTCGGTCTGGCTTGGAGCCGCGGACGAGCATAATCTGTTCTTTGCACGTGCCTCACCTACGCGAGATCAAAGAACGGCATGCCTTCTACGTACGATGGAAGACTACGACGAAGCTGCTTGCTTGATTATATCGTCATTCATGGTAGGATATGCTTAGAAATAGGTACACGCAAGTCGCTAAGACAGAAGCCACGATAGAGGTAGAAACCGACATGACGAGGCAGGACATGATAGAAAGATACCCCTTTACCTGTCAAATAGATCTCTGGCTGCATGGATCGATCAAGATATGTACTCATATCGCATCTCTGTGCATGCGACCCAGCAATAGTGCAAGCCGGACACGTAGTTGACCCGAGCAAATTGTACCGTACTGTACCATAGTTATATGCCTATCGCTTCCGCCCAAACCGGAACCGCAACCCATCGTCGCTGTCGTCGTCGTCGTCACTGTGACGCGAAACGACCTTGGACCGCTTCGCCGGCTGCTCCCTGCCCGGCGGCGCCGTCCGCTTGATGGACCCAGCCCCGGTCCGCACGCTCGACGCGTTGCCCGACGACGCCTGCGTCTTGGGCTGGGACGCCGCGGCCTGCGACGTCCGCGTCGAGCGCCCCGACGGCGGCTGCTGTGTGTGATGCGTAGACGACCCGCCCGCCCTACTCGAGCGTGATCTGGAGGTCAACACGAGGTCGTCGCCATCTTCGCTGTCATCAGCGGCCATGTCCCGGTCTTGACCCTGGTCCTCATCCTCTTCGTCGCTGCTGTCGACGGGCCCCAAGCCCCTGCTGACCTCCCGACGACCGCGGTCCTGCGCGTCCCTCGACCGGATGCTCTCGTCTATCATCGACGCCTGCTGGCTCTTCCTCGCCTGCTGGGTATGATTCTCCTTGCCGAGCCAGTAGTCGTCGCCAATGCCAAAGTCTTTCGTCTTGACCTCCTCCAGCTGCACGATGATCCGCTCCGGCGCGCGGCCCTGCACCACGCCGCGCTGCCGAAACCTCTTAAAGTTCTTGCGGCCGTTCCACGCCGGGTCCCAGCGCCCGTCGGCTATGTCCTGCTCGCGACTCCGCTGGGGCCGTACCTCCTCGCGCAGCGGCATCTCCTCTTCGATATGCAGGCGGCGGATCTCCGCTAGATCGAGATCGCCGGGCTCGGCTTCCAATTCCTCGCGCTCGTCCTTTGCGCGCATCTCGGCCTCTTCACGGTGCTGGCGCGCCAGCTCGAGGACGTCGAGTTCCTTCTTCGTCTTTGCTCTTTTTGGCCGTATTCTTGGCGCCTCTGTGTCCGCGGCCAATGGCGTCGTCTCGCGTCGAGACACAGGATCCTCGCCTGCTGCAATGCGACGGCGCTTGATTTGCGCAGCTGTCGGAGCGATGCCATCCATTACATCCTGGGACCTCAACACTGGAGAGCCCGGACGTTTGCGTTGTGAGCGGCGTGACGCACGTCCAGTTTCCTCTGGGTCATCTTGAGCCGCTTCTTGCGACACAAAGAGCCCCTCCTGGGAATCATTGTGCGATGATGGATTGTTCGGGGTGGCTGAGACCACTGGGGCGGCCGGAATGTTAGACAGTGCTTCTCCGTCACTGCTATCGCTATCACTATGCTTCGTGCTGAAGCCAGCGAAGCGGCTCTTGACGGGTACCCTTCTCCGAATGGGCCGTCTTGGTGGCTCGGGAGCGGGCTCTTCATCGACTTCCATAGGCTGCTGCACCGCCGATGACGGAGTATTCATTTGCGAGCTCTCTGGCTGTGTCGCGAATTCAAGGGGCCGGCGCAGGACACTCGCATCGTTACCAAGGATGGCATCTAGGAAATCCTTCTGATCAATGAGACGATGATCCAGGCGCAGGGATATAGACCGGAAGAAATCGGCGAACCAGTCGAAATCCTCATCGGATGCAGGCATCCACTTGACGACGACCACTCCTCTCCCTTCACTGCCATCTTCAAACTCTCCCAAGCCCTTCTCGCCCGCGACGCCTTTCACATACCGGATGAAATCGTCGATCTGCGTTTCCCTTGCCACGACTTCACGATACAGAGCTTTGCCCTTTCCATTCGTGATAGGTGCCAATAAGCTCTCGAATTGCTTCCTGGAGTAGAATACGAATGTGTAGCCATCAAATAGTTCCGCTCGCGCAGGGTTTGGCGCAAACGCTTCTGCCGCGCGGGGGACGGGTTCTTCCCCCGGCGATGGGAGGAACTGGGTGGCATCTGGCCAGCAGCCATCGAAGTCGCTCTCCAGGGGACTGGGAATCGGTGTCTCCCCCTCTCCCGGTGTTGCCATTTGGACTATGGCGTTCACAAAATCGTCGTTTACAACGAACCGGCCATTGATGAGAGCCTGCAGCCCTTTTGGCGTGTTCCGCTTCTTGGTCACGACGTGGGTAGTGAGTTCGACGTCGTAGTCAGCGAGAAGCTTGATGTCGAGCTGCTCGAGGCTTTCTCGTAGACGGCCTAGAGGATTGGAACGGAGCTGGTTGCCTGTATATGAGAAGCTAAGGACTACAGGAAACCAAGTGATGCTGTGGTATGGCTATCAGTAGTTGAACTTCTATAGGACAGGACCAGAGGTCGTATACCGGAACATGGTCGGAAAGGACCCCATCTGAAGGGTGTTGGACACTTGTGGTAGTTCGCATGACTCGCCTCTGTATTTGCGGTCATTCACTTTGGTACCTCCCTTAGACCCCAAGTCCTCAACCGTTACCCGTGACCGCCTGCTCATGTTCTCCTGCAGCCACCATGTCAAAAACAGTCTCTAAAACTCATACTGCCAAAAAAAAAAAAAAAAAAAAAAAAAAAAAAGACTCACCGCATCACCTTCCTCGACAGCAGCGACAGAGATAGTGACATGTTTCCTCGAAACCTTGTCAGCTCCTTCGCCTTGAATCGCAAGCTGGCCGGCTGGTAGGTAGCCATTAGCAAAACAACCCGAGACCCGAGTGAGTAGCCAAGGGGAGTTCCATACGCTCGGCAACAGTGCGGCCGAAAAGGTACCGCTTTCCGGGTCTCAGCCAGAGGCGCCTGCCTAACAATGCAAAATACGTCAGCTCGGAGGAACGGACAGAAGCGACTGAGAAATGTAGTGGAGTCGCACCCCCAAAGGCTTCGCCGTCGCTCTCAAGAATCCACATCGCCGAATGTAAGGGTTCTTCATGTGAGTGACGGTAACACAAAAAAACTAGTATTAGCGCATCTCGTCCGATACCAACGCACCCGGTGGCATGGGAAGAGGATGAGATGACGAAAGTAGGAGAAAAGGTGGGGAGGGATTCGCGGTCGGCGCGTCGAAAGAAACCCCAGCTGAACACGGAAGCGACTCGATGTCACGTGACGTGTCAATCACTTTTGATAACCCATACGCACGCACCTTGTACTCATACTGTTGCCTACAGCGCTGTAGTTCAGCGGAGAAAAGAGGACGAGCATGATTCTAATGATAGGCAACAAACTACAGGATAGTCCTCTAGCATCGGGTATGGGCATGAGTAGGTAATTGGAATACCGGTATTCACTTAGTTTCTATTCTACTCTTCGCCGGACCAAAGCCCCAATGGTATAGACTTCACTCCAAAAGGGCGACCTAGGTTTTGTGAATGCAGCAAGCCGTAAACTCCTTCAGCGCCTCAAATCAGTGCCATCCAAACCCTGGATCCTGTAATCCAAAATTGCCAATGATTGCTCCTAAAGCAGAAGGGCCCCTAGCATAGTCCGACTACGCGTCCGAACTTTCCCCCATTGATATAACTCTGTTCTTCGGCAGGATGCAAAAACTTCAGCCTTATGCGAAGTTATACCCCTATTGGTTGAATCTGCCACGTGACGCCACTTGGATTACAAATATCGAGACTCAAGAAGACGACTGTGTGTCCAGTCAGACCCTATTGCAGGGCTCGACTGTATCAGTAATGCCATGAAACAAGGGCCAAATTCCTCGGGCCACTGCTCGACCAACTGGCATGAGAAATTCTCTGGAACTTCTCTTAATGCCATTGCTTAACCTTCTGATTAAACCGCGTAAGAGCCTTCGTGAGCAACGCGACCCCGAACAGGTCACAGTTTGTTTGGTTGCTAACTCCGAAGTTCAGACTAAGGCGGTATGAGGAGCTGCTGCAAAGCTTTGAACTTCACCGGCTTCGTCAGGAATTCCGACATGCCTACGTCAATGGCCTCCTTCCGCGCCGTCTCATTGCCAACGCCTGTAATCGCTATGATAGTAGCCGGTGTTGCAACTCCCATCTCTTTCTCGAACTCTCGAATCTTTTTCGTCGACTCTAAGCCGTCCATGACTGGCATTTGCAAATCCATGAGCACAAAGTCGAAGGGTTCCTTGGCATTCTTGAATATAGTCAAGGCCTCGAGACCGTCCACGGCTTCCGCGTACGGCAGTTTGATCTTTCTCATAAAAGTAACCAGGAGCCTGAGATTGATTCCGTTATCGTCCACGAGGAGGATACGGGGAGGTCGCCTCGCAACACTACCAGATTCTTCGTTACCGTTTTGTACGGGAATAGCTAAGCTATTCGCGGGAGCGATATTGTTTACTTTTGCGCCCAAGCTGCCTGAAATACCATCGCTCTCGCTGGATGACCTGACCTTCGATCCAGGCTGATCCGACTTCCATCTTATGGAATCCATCGAGGGCCTGTAAGCAGTAGTTGTTGGATCGTAAACGACCGAGGAGCTATTCCATCCAACTTTCGGTGCAAGCTCTACATTCATAAGGCTGGGATGTGAACCATTAGATTGGCCTTGATGCATCTCATCAACCCGTGTAATACACTGGGAAAGGACCCTTGCCAACTTTCGAACTCCTATTGGTTGGCTCATAACCTCGATGACACTGCCGAGCGAATCTAGATCTCGGACACCCGCTGCACACAATGCTGCTGCCTCAAAAGCATTGGTGCAGATAATGAGTAGGGCCGCGGTCTTACTGGGCAGTCCAAGCTCTTTTCGTTTGTTGTTTTCCTCCACTAAGCTTTCAACTGGAGGCGGTTCAGCGTATATGTAGGCGATGGTGTTCGGTTCGGCCTCTACTGTCTGGCTTTGGATGATATCCACGTCAAACCAGTCTTTGCACAGCGTTACAATAGACGATGTGAGCCTCGAGAGTGTTCCGTCACTACTACCCAACTCATTCATTGAGAAACCATTTGCCGGAGGGTTCAAAATGCATATCTTACGACCGGCGGCAACTTTCGCGGCACGGACTATGATATCATCTTCGCCTTCGCTCTGCGTAGACCTCTTCATCGGCATGACAATTTTGACGTGTGTGCCTACTCCTTTCTCGCTGTCAATACTGACCCTTCCGTGTAGACTCTTGACGATCTGAGAAGTAATAGACAGTCCAAGACCTGTGCCTGGTGTAAAGGGGTCCTCTTGTGAGAAAGGCTTAAAGAGATGGTTGGCGATGAAATCTTGTGACATGCCGATACCAGTGTCTTTGACATTGATCTCGACCTCTGCATCTGTGGCCGTCATATGATTCATCTTCAACGAGATCTCTATCCAGCCTTTCTTGCAATATTTAATAGCGTTGCCAACCACTATAGTGTGTACGGTTAGCATTCATACGTGATGTGTAACAAGTCAATTAACGAAGGTCTGGACCGTGCCATCAGCAAGTACAAGAGCACCATACTGGCAGTGTAACACGGCTGATGGTGGTCAAGATAATATGGATCAGCTGTAGTTGAGAACAAAAGTACTGACCGTTCATTATAACCCGACGAAGTGCCCCTGTCTGGCCCTCCACGCACCAAGAATCTGTTTTCTGGATGTCCATTATTAAAAAGACATTGCCAGAGAACTTAGCCGTCCCAGAATGAACTTGCTCCTTAATTGGCGAAGTGTCATCAAGCTCCATCGCTCTAATCTCGTCGCATGCCTCATCTACGGGGTCATGAGAGCGAAGGTCGGTCTTTCGAAAGGTCTGGCCAGCAAACACTGCCTCGACAACTTCTTCCACTAATAGAGACAAATCGAAATCGGTAGTGAGGGTACTTTTTGCCTTGAGAATGGCACCACCACTGGTAGGCTGTCGCAATCCATTTGCGTCCGTATACGAGCGTCGCATCATTACGCGGTTCAGATTGTTGATCTTGGAGTGTTCCAGTAGGTGGTCGATCGTGTCGAGGAGCGTTTTACTGCATGTCTCCATTGCACCAAGCAGGCTCGTTTGATAAGCCGAGGTCAGTGTATCTTCCAAAAATTCCATATTCCCTAGCAATCCATGCAGGGGAGATCGGAGATCATGTGAAATGGAGGCAATGAATGTAGACTTGGCGATATTGGTGTTGAGAACTTCCATATTTGTGACCTCGCTCATCATGCAGGAGCCAAAAGTTTTGATAAATGAGAGGGCCAAGTTGGGGTCACCAAAACCGAGGTCTTTGCCCCAGATGAAGCCGGCAGAGAACCATTCCGCTTCCGCGTAGTTGAATAGAGGTAGGAAGATCAGCCATTTTGCATCTGGGATACGCTCCAGAACCTCTTCGGGTAATGGTGTTTGAAGTGGTCGATCTTCGGACTCTTGCTCAGGTTGCTGGTACCCGCAATGACGCGAGCCGCCGCCTGTGACAACCTCTCCGGGAGACAAATTCTTATCGGACATCACTCGGCCTTTATTCAAATAAAATGTTTGTCCGAAGGGATATTTTGATATGCACCTCCTCAAGCTCTGACGTGTAATTAAACCCTGACTGAAGCTGTCAGCGCTTCCTTCGGCCAAGGTCAGGCTCAAAAAGTCTGCCATCTCGTGCAGTTGACCAGCTGAAGAGGTTTCTTCGTCCTGCGTAGTCACCGGGTCAAAGTAGACGTCTTGAACACGTATACCAGCTGGGGTGAGATTTTCCGTATAATTGGTGGGGAAGAGACTGGATGTGGCATCAACAAATGCGCACCCGCTTGCTTTTGCTTGGGTGCACAGCAACTTGGAAGCTTGGGTAAAAATCCTACGGATGTTCTTCTTCGAAGGATCCGCTGCTTTTCGACACCCTTCGGCGCTGTCTTCGAAAATACGGGGTATACCGCTCGCTGCTGGTGTGATAAGGTCCGAGCTGCCGTTAGGTGGTGAAGAGACAGGCGAAAGTGGGCCTTGGTGCACTGGTGAAGGCATGGAATCAAGATCTGCGTCCTGCTCATCCGATCGATCAGATAATCGATCAGGATTGCTCAATCTGTACTTGAATTCGGAAAGGTCCTCCATGAAAAAAGAGATCCCCTTCATAAAGTCACGCTCCAGAATGCGTCCAGCGGTACCCACTGCATAAGTCATTGGTCAGTGAAACTTTTTCTTTCCATCGCCCAGGGTGCCATTGCGGGATATAACGTGATACTCATGCGGAGCGTCTACGCTATGAGGGCAGTCCCACGATTCGAAGGCTGAAAGAAAAGCGAGGACGTAGATGATGCCCGATTGCGACTTACTGATTCGCTCAAGATGTTCAACTGCGATGACCGCAACATCGTGCATAAACAAAATCTCATCCAGTGTGAGACCTTGAGGTCGAGGTCGCTCATCGACAACGGAAATAACACCAATGCCGTGACCCTGCTTCGTGATGATGGGCACGCCAGCGTAGAACCTGACTCCTTTCTCACAAGCGACGGGTTTGTTCTTAAACCGCTCGTCCTCCAGAGTGTCGTTGACCACCAAGGCTGGCATATCAACGTGGCCGCCCTCTCCATCCTCGCAGGTGGTGATAGCTCCGAGAACGTGCTCACAAATGCAGTCCTGGCGAGGCAGAGCGACATTTCCTCCGAGCCAGATGCGGTCGCCGAGCGCATGTCGGTTCTCGTCGACCAACGACTGGGTCTGGGTGGCCTCTGCTAGGATGAACTGGTTGGTGGTGTCTACCAAAGATATCATGCCGCGCTTGACGTTCAGTCTCAAGGCGGCGAGCTGGGCGAGGGCCGTCAGATTGGCATCGTGAGACAAGCGCGGCTCAAATGGTTGATCGTCCCCTCCGACGGCCAAGCCGTGGTAGACGGACACAGGCGCGGCGTTCAATCCTTTGGAGTCGAGCCATGGCTGGTAGTACTTGGTGAGATCTCGGTGACGGGCATGCTCAGCGCTGCTGACGCTGGAGGGTCTTCTCCGGAGGTTCGTCATGATTTGACCAGGGAGACGATCCCGTTGTGCCTGTGCCTGGGTCGGCGAGGTGCTTTGAGGTGGTGGTCGTCGCTGCTTGTGCTTGGGAGATCGATCTCAGAGCGCAGGATCGGCAGCCTGCATCGCGTAATATCAATTGAGGCCCAGCTGCAGACGGTACCACCGCAGAGTTCGAGCTGTGCGTTTTCATGGGCATGGCGTTCTGGGCGTAGCGCTGTTTGACTTTGCCTTAGCGCTCGCTGTGTGTGCGGCGAGTGCTTTCCCCCTTCTCCGCATGCTAGGCCGTACGTACAGAGCCTGCACAGAGTGCGCGGTAACAAAGTTCAGACCGAGATCGCTGCCCCTGGATGGACGCTTCTGGCCGCCCAAGATGCGCTGGGTAGCTGTAGCGGCTGCGTTCTAGGCTTCCTGCACTATATCTTAGCGCCGGGAGTCGGCATCTGGCAGGTTGACGACTCTTGGGCCCCAGCTGGGTGTTTGGGCATCTACCTACCTAATCCAGGGCTGTCCAGGGTACCGAAGGAGGCTTTCCGCCCCTGCGCAGGACATACATACTTATTAACTACTTCTTATATTCTAGAGTGACACCGAACTTATTACACTTGGTCGCTTTCTGCACATCCCGTCGAATCCGATAATGGAAAAAAATCAGAAAGGATCTCGACGACGACGCACTGTTCAGCGTATCGTCGACTCTAGATGTCGTAGAGTGCATATCCCATATCTCGTCGGCGATCCTGATGAGACTTTGACTCAAGAGGTTATACCAGGTTACACCTACCTGCATACTTCCTTATCCATCCCCACAATGATACCGGCAATGCTAAGTGCCACCGGCTGTCGGGCTGGTCTAGGGGACGCCGCGACCCTACGAGATTCTATCTGAGGCCGCCCAATCTCACGTCCACTCACGTTGAAGTATAGCAATTGGTTACCTCCCTCGGAAAGGGATTGGGAATGGCGGTGCGTGATACGTGTTATACAAAACAAACCCGAGTCCTACTTCTGCCGGTATAGCAAACAGGTTTTCCCCATAGTCGTTCGCCGAAAATTTTTTGATCAGCTGAAACTTCCTTGATTCTATTATCATGCATGCACGATAGGAATTTGCCACAAGTGAAGGTACTCACTCGGCGGCTAGGAACCATACCACTTTCCAGGCCCCTATCACCCAGTCACGATGGGAGCCAGCTTGTTGATTGAAGTTGGTCTCTGCGAAGCTGGCCCCTGAGTTTCGGTTCAAGAATATAGAAATGCGTATCAAGGTTCCCGTACATGTGAGATCGTCGTGAGTACTTCACTGGTAGCAAATTACTATCGTGTATGATAATAGAACAGATTTGTAAACCTCACCGCACTTCACTTTTGCAGTTTAGTTGTTACCAATGTGGCCAAGGCATAGATATGTTGATGGGACCTGTTCAGTGAGGACTTCACAACGTTTCCGGCCTCAATGTATATGTAATATACTAGAGCGCTAAAGAAGATTTACACGATGAAGTTCTTGTAACAGTACAGATTATGCCAAAGTCCTTGGATAAGTCCTACAACAAACAGCCAATTCAGTAATAGCGATACCCCTATGAACAATTCTCTTGGCAGTGCTACGCCTCCCTCGAGTCCTTCCAGGCAACCATGGACTCACCTCTCCGAGAATTGGAGTGAACCAGCGCGGGCAGACGACGGCCATTGATGAGCCATAGACTTCAAACATCGCGCTCTCACAGAAGATTCTTCATCGTGAGCCCCATATCTCCATCATGGCGACGGCCACAGCGCAAAAACAATGCAGCTCCCCAGTCCCGCCTTGGTTGGCATGCTTCATCCTCACCACGCTCGCCCTGGTGTACCCGCCATACTTTATCGCAAGCCGCGGAGCTCGGCTAGTCAAGAAAACCGCATCTTCCCTCCGGAGGGCCCTTCAACGCGCCGGACTCCGCCGCCGCACCAAGCGCGGGCGTAGCCCGCCCGTCCCCTCCAAGTCCCTCCTCGATTCCACCACATCATCACTCCACAGCGCCGCGGAAGACGTCGTCCTTGCACCTGCCGCAGGAAAAAAAAACCACCTTCAGAATCGCGACGCGGTACCGCGGCCCCTCTCCGGCCTCCTCTAGGTTTGGCGCCCGCGCGAACCGCGCTACGGGCCGGCGCATCGGACCCGGGCCAAGGGTGATGAGGACGACGGAGGCAGCGCCGTCCTGCGCGGAACAATCCCGCTCGGAGGCCTGCGCTTCGAGTCAGGCGTCGAGATGGCGGCTCTTTGGGAGGTAGCCAGCCAAGGAGAGAGGAGACTGGAGGGCCGGACGGGCTCTAGGGTGGTCGATGGGCGATGATGCTCTGAGACAGTGGGCGGGGCTCGACGAGCTTATTGAGAAGCTTATAAGGGTGCCAAAGACGGGGTTGCCAAGATAACTGATTCTCCGGCTCAAGAGACTTTCAGCCCGTTTGAACTAAGATGGGTGTGAGGCTCTGACAGTTGGTGCCACCTCAGGTAAGCTAGAATCAAACACAACCTGAGGCGTAAAATAAAATAAAAACCAAATTTGTCAGAGCGATGGAGTGCTTGACTTGGGGTACGCGGATACGATTCACGCTATCTAGTATATGTCATTCCGAGAGAATCGCAGGTCATACATCGTAAAACGCCACATAAACTCATGATCGTGACAGCCCCTTTCGCCCACGCGCTCCTTTCCCATAAACCTTCACCCAGATCGTTCACGAACCCTAATACCTCCGATATCTCCTGCTGTCACTCGCCCTCCTCAGGTCCCTCCCGTCCATCTCCCTCCCCTGCTGATAGTACGCCACCGGCGGCGCCCTCGGGCTCCGGCCCCGCGGCTCGACGTAGACCGGGCGCGTGGTGGTGGTGCTCACGACCGACACGCGCCGACTCGGGCTATGGTGACCATGGCGATGGTGCGAGTGCCGGGATCGGGACCGATGACGGCGGTGGTGGTGGTGATGGTGGCGGTCCGGGTATGCCGAAGACGGCTTCTCCTCGCTCGGCTCGAACGTCGAGCCCCAGATGCCCGGGTGGCCGAGGTTCAGGCACGACCGGATGAGCCAGAGCAGCAGGAGGAAGCCGACGATGGAGCCGATGACGATGCCGGCGATGGCGCCGCCAGACAGGTTGGTGCCGCCGTTGTTGTTGTTGTTGACGACGGCAGTGGTGGTGGTGACTACTTGTCGGACAATGACCCTGGAGACGAGATCTGGAAGGGTCCTTGTGGGTGTGTTCGTCTGGTCCGGTGTACGGTGAAAGATGTTTGTATTGAGGCCGGCGAGGACCGCTCTCGCCACGGCTGGTGCCATCGATGGGATATGGCAAGGAGTTTCAGGATATGACTCGGTAATAGACAAGTTCGGTCTGAGTAGTGCAACAATAGCCTCGAATAGCACCACACAACTATGCTTCGCCGGAGACGGGAACGGGAGCGGGAACTTAAAAGACGGACCAAAATGCGCAACCGTATCAGGAACCACGGAACCACCGACGCAGGAGGAAGAAGGAAGAAGGGGAAAACAAGGTATAGCCTCAGGGCGAAGACTCGTAAATATACTTTAGGGTATTCCCTTTCTACGCAAGGTCACGATGACGACATGGCTATGGATTCATATGCCTGCCCACGCAGGAGGCTGGGACTCTCACGCCCGAGAGGTGAGAAGAATAGGTGGTACCAAGACGCTGAGCTACCTACCTACTAAGCCCACCAACCTCTGTATGTCGCAGGTATAATCGTGCCGCTACTGTAAGTAATCGCATCGTCAATGTGGATGATCCCTGACTAGCCCCGACCGTTGCCTTGGACGTCGCCACCACGAGCAGCTCTAGCGTGAAGCCGATGGTAGTGTCCTGATCCATCGCACGGATTCCATTGGTCAATTCGTTCCTCACCTTGGGCTCTTTTTTTGCGGCATTTCAGATCAGATTCTCATGCGGATCTGATATGTACCAGGTGGATGCGGGGGTGTTCTCTGGTCTAAAAGTCCTTGGCACCGATCGAGTTTTCTGCATCGAGATTTTCCCAGCCCTCAGGAATACCATGCCAGGGGGGGAAAAGAAAAGAAAAAAAGTGCGTACAGAGAACGCCGTTACGAAGTCTAGGGTTTCACGTGTTGGCTGGACTATTAATGGATATACCTATGCATTGTGAGAACACCATATGTCTCCCTCACTAGAACTACTTTTCATAATCCCAATACCGTAGCGTAGTCGAAACCAGTGACGTGAGCATGCTGTCGCGATGATATGAATCCTAGACGCAGTACTCATGGTGTCTTACCTCTTATCAGCTCTTATGTCCTGCCCACTGTCTCGGTCGGATTTAGACTTTTACCTACTACCATGTAGCGCAGTCTTTAGCACGTGTCAAACAATCACACGATACTGCAATGTAGTCCGACATGCCTCAAAAGTCTACGCGTAAAAAGCATCGTAGTGAAAAGCTTCGAGTAGAGACAATAAAACAGTCCCAATCATGTTGCCACTGGAACTGGCGAGCTGTATATGCGGTATATGCGGTAGGTAGCATATGAGGCGGGACCAGGAATTTGACACTCAATAGTGAGGAATGAACGCAACGTGTATCTTATACACATCTGTGAACGCATTTGATTAGGTCCATACAATACTATCACTTCAAGGAAAAGCTCTATTCCCTATTGATATTCAAAACCTCTCCCCAAAGTCCCCCTGTCTAAAGGCTATGTATAAGTTTCCCTCAACCAACCACTCTCTCGCAGCCCTCTGATGAGTCGATCTCTTCTTCCCAGCTGCTGCCAGAATATCAAATAGTCTTCGGATCCACGGCCTTTGGGGCAAAAGACATCGAAGGCTCCATGGAGGGCTGTTCAGCGACCACTTCCCTTCCGGTCACACCTTTGAGTCGTTTCTTGACCTCGCCGTCATGTTGGATTACCGCGCAGCACTGCGTAAGAGAAGGGGGTAAAGTCAACCCGCGTTCGCAAAGGTCTGCGAGCGGGATGATATCCGCAAGACGAGAGTAAACGTACCGAACACTAAAAGGAAGTACAGCAATCTCTGACGAAACCTCCGTGGATATCGAACCGCTCGCGGACCTCCCGGCGTTGAAATAGGGTGTGACTAAGAGGTAGACAAGAAACATCAGCCGGGGTAGCAGCAGAGCTCTAGAGGCACGGGCTTTACTGACATCCAGTTCAGACCGCAGCTAACGCACAAGGTACCGTGGATCAAACAGTCCATATTGAGCATTTTCGGGCGCGGGTCGGAAAGGTCGCTGAGTCTGCTGGAGGTCTTGCCGACAACTGCGTATCATCTCGGTCAGCATTCCATCGCCTGTCCGGATTGATTAGCAAATGGTCAATCGGGGTGCATACGGAGACATGGTAAGCATATCCCTAGCAGGCAACTGGAGCAAGGTGCGCAATTGCACAGAGTATGCCTCCATCCGCCACCCAACTCGCCAGAGGAGTAGTTTTCGGCTTGGCGTTGGCGTTCGCTTTCGGTCATCCGGGACTGTTGACCAACGTCCGCTCGAGAGAGTGTGTTCGACATGGTGATTGTGCAGTATTGGCGAATGTGGTCTCGAAAGCCACGAGGCAGGGCGTGCTAGGGTATATACACAATGAAGAAGTTAGGCCAAAGATATGGTCAGGATCTCGATAAGACTCGAGCTTAGTCTAATGTAGTGATGATTCGCCTATTCATACTCAAGTATCTGCGTGATAAAAGGCCAAAGTTGACCGTGGTCCTGGACTGAAGTACTAGTGACAGGCGTAAAGACCAGAGAGTCATTTTTGGAAGTAGCGTATTGACAACGGAGAGCTCTCTTACCGACCCTTCCGCGATACTGTCATGGCCACAACTCAAGGTAGTTGCCTTGCATTAGGCATATCTTAGAGCCTTGATCTGGTTCTGGAGTACCCTTTGAATTAAGCACCTAGCCATGAGCAATCGGATTTGAAGGGTATAACATACGATCGACAGTGCTCGTCTCTGCTCTACAGCTAAGCTTTAGCATAATTCGCGCTCGACGCATGCGTGAAGGGTACTGAGGTTTTTCAAATACTCGGAGCCGATCAGCGTCAAAATTCTCGCCAGGCGCCTCCCCAAGGATGTCATCCCACCAGCAATAATACTAACTTCAGCTCAAATACTCATGAACCAGATACAGCGGAGTCCCGCTTAGCTACAACTTTGCTCATGATAACATAATCCGGGACGAATTCCTTGCCAAACCTCAACTTTCTCGGCTCTGGTGAAATCGGATCCGCCTCAAAGCCAGAATTCTTGTAGAACGCCAATGCATGCTGGTTGCTCAAGAAGCAGGTCAACATAACCTTCGTGATGGGTGGCGTATTGGCAGCCACTCTCTCCAGAAAACCCATCAGAAACTTTGCTAGTCCACTCCTGTGCACATTTATAAGCATAAACGAAAATGTCTGCCACTGAATACAAGATAAGCTAGCCGCCAGGGAAAAGGCTCACGTACCCTCGTAACTCCGGCTGGAGGTGAATCTCATAACAGTACACCACGGGCTCGCCCTCCTCAAATGTCGGCATCAGAGATGTGAAACCCTTGAGTTTGCCGACAACATCCTTGACAAGGATGTACCGCAGCCCCGTGGACCCCATCTCCTTTATCTTCTTCTCTTTATGCCAACCTGTAGTCGAGGCTTCGTAATCTGCACGGCTTGTCTCCTCTATGAGGTGATAGCATGATAGCAGATCTCTCTCTGGAATTTTCGCGGAGTTGACGAGACTGAAAGTGTAGTTCTCTTTCGTCTTGGGATGAGTCCACGAGGTCCATGATGGTTCACTTGCGTGCTGTTAGCAATGCAGCCCGTTCTGGTCACTTCAGTGGCGGCACTGAACGCTTTCAATCTTGTGGCAGGTAGGTTTTTACCTTGGGCGCAGATGTTCCTTAATGAAGTCTTCATCGGTTCTCTGATTCGCCTGGTCTATCATGTTTGTCTCGACACGCTTCCTCTTGGCACCTGATAGTGAGGCCATCTTCAGGGAGGGAGTATGATAAAGGAAAAGAACAAGAGATTCAAAGGGAAACAAGAGCAAGAAACGATTCCCGAGTCCAGCTCAAGACAACAGAAACAACATTCATGAAAAGTGACTTGGAGTGTGGCATGGAATATCATGTTTGACACTACGTCCTGGGATCAATCGCGGACCTTTGCCCCGCTAAAAAAGATTATGTCACAGCGCCGAATCGCTCATCGTAGACAGCAGCAGCCACAGAAACTCGACTCTCGACCTTCCACTCCAAACATCACAACCTTCCAATGCCTCGATAACACCACGCCCGCTCTTACCTCCATGCGCCTCCAATTCCTAGCAGCAAAGCTTCACGCACTCCGGAGCTATGCCACAAGCCCTCCCAAAAGCCGGCTAGGCACGACCCTAAGCCTAGATCATGTTCGTCTCACCTGCTGCTCACTTTCCCCCAGGATACCTACCTTTTAGCAAAAGCTCATGCCGCGACCCGCTGATGCTGACGCTTGCGCGAATGAAATAGTTCCTCCAGCGCGGCCGCGCTCTATCCCTCTACCGCGACGTCCTGCGCGGCACGGCGCGCATCAGCGACCCCAACACCCGGAGGGAGACCCGCGGATTCGCGCGCGCCGAGTTCGAGCGCCACCGGCACGTCACAGACCTGGGCCACATCCGTTACTTGCTGTCAACAGGGAAGACGGAGTGGGAGGGGATGGAGCGGTATATCGGAGGTCTGTGAAGGGTTCTTGTTTGAGGAGTATTTGCCTGGGTATGCTCCCAGGGCCTTGTGATATAAGGTGCCCGATGCTAGGCTTTCGGCGTGGGATGGTGATATATGCAATGTACAGGTCGCTCAGCTGTACGAACCGTGTGGCAACAATGTATCATAGACGCAGTGCCACGGCAGGAGTCGGTTCACGTGGTTCGCGGTGAAGAATAAGCGCTACATCAAGATGCAAGATTCACATCGAAGCATCACCGGACAACCCATCTACCTAGATGAGGTAGTCATGTCTCTCCCAATGTGGTGTGATGTATTGGTACAAGTTCCATCTCTATGCATATAATACACTTAGCAACCGCAACCGCACCACCCACGCCGCGAACGTGGCCATATCCCATCCCCCTGTATGTCTAACGTCTCCCCCGTCACCACTCACACGCATAGATAGCGTTCCGTTTCTAGTCCTCCGCCCGAGGCGATATCAACCTTGTCGCTGCTTGTGTCTCGGGTTCGCGCTGCAGATGATGTACAGGTATCCGCGATGTCGCTTGCCTGCTTTTCGTCGGACGACCTGAAGAAATACCCATTAGCCAAAAAGTCCAAGTCCAAATTCCACAAGGAATCTTCCCCCTCTCCTCTCTCCTCTCCACCAACGCCTCTTCCGCATCTGCGTCTGAGCCCCCCAAGCCCCGAAACGGAAGACCAACTATGCAACCACTACCATCCCTTCTCATCTCCCCCCAATACTCCGGCTCTCTCCCCGACTCCACGCAACGCGGCTCACGAAACTCACTTTACAATGCTCACACCGTCTCTTCACCGAGCTATGCACCTTCATCCCCCTCCTCTGCACCGCCCCCGCCCCCAACACCGCCATCACCCCCGTCGTCTTCTTCATCATCATCATCGGCGTCGTCTCCCCAGCCGCCGCCATAGTCGCCCCCAGCACCGGCCGCACCACGGCTCTGGGCGTCAGCGCGCGCGAGTGCGACGACGACGATGACGACGAGGAGCAGCAGGAAGAGTAGATCGATCGCTTCGGTGCCCGTAGAGCCGCGGCCGTGGCCGTAGGGCTAGCCGTAGAGGCGCCGCTGCGTAGCGACAGCGCCCGGAGGGACGAGAGGAGGGATGAGGATGCCATGGTTTTTTTTCTTCTTCTTCTTCTTCTTCTTCTTCTTCTCGGCCTGGGGACTTGTGCTTGCCGCTTGCTCAATTGATTGATTGGCCGCGTCGGGTCGGTGTAGCCCAGTTCGGTTTGGTCTGTAGGTCGCGGATTGTTGCTCGTAGAAAGTCGTTGCTCTCCTGGGCAGGAGGTTCACATTGCGGATTCGGTGCAAGTGGAAAAGTCGCTCCTACGAAATCGGGTTGGCAAGATAAAGTGGAGCCCATCTACAAGGGCGTCTCCCATTGGATCCGCCTAGCTTACTGCTAGTTAACGCGCCAACATCGACACGATCATACCATTGTCTACTGTCTTCTTTTGCAAATTTATACGAAAAGTGCGGCTTGTAAATGGATATATTTTCTATGAGGTATCATTCATGAGTATAGTTGGCCATTCTCCGTATACACCCATCATCATATGTTATCATTTCCCAGAACATGACGCCTGACTCCCCAATAAAGTCAAATAACCCAAGCTCCTCAGCTCCTCAGGAACGTCTTAAAGACATCGCTTTGTGTACAGTCTTCCCACGGGTATCCGATCTCCTTGAGCGACTTTTGCAAGTCCGCTACCTCACTATCGGGGCATTGGATGCCCGTCAATACCTTACCCACGTCACTCCCGCCATTGCGGTACTGGAAGAGACTGACGTTGTATCTCAGCCGCAGCGTCCGCAGGAACTTCTCCAGTGCGCCCGGCCGCTCAGGGAAGTTGAACATATATAATCTCTCATCTGTGACATCCGATCGGCCACCGACAAGGTAGCGGATATGAGTTTTGGCCAGCTCGTCGCCGGAGAGATCCGTGACCTTCATGCCCGCACTCGTGATACGGTCCATGAGAGCTTCCAGCTCCTTGGCCCTTTCAAGCGCCGCGCCCGTCAGCGAGATACCGACGAGGACATTGGCGGCCTCGCTTGTAGCAAAGCGATACGAGAACTCAGTTACTGCATGAGGCATGATGAGGTTGATGAGCTCTGCAAAGGATCCCGGCCTCTCAGGAATGCGCACGCATAGTAGTGCTTCCTTGCCCTCGCCAAGAGTGGCACGTTCCGCGACAAAACGTAGTCGGTCAAAGTTCATGTTGGCGCCACTAGTTATGGCAATGACAGACCGGTTGGCATCGCTGGAAGGGTTCTGGGCAACCCACTTCTTCAGACCAGCAAGGGACAGCGCGCCCGCAGGTTCAACGATGGAACGAGTGTCTTCGAAGACGTCCTTGATAGCAGCACAGGTCTCATCTGTATTGACCTGGATGACATCGTCGATAACCTCTTGGCATATGCGGAAGGTCTCTTCGCCAACCGTCTTTACTGCCGCACCGTCGGCAAACAGCCCTACCTCCTTCAAAACCACTCTCTTTCCCTGCTCCCGTGACTGGAACATTGCATTTGCATCCTCGGTCTCGACGCCGATGATCTTGACGTGTGGCGCTATTCTCTTGACGTAGACACCGATACCTGCAATGAGACCGCCTCCACCAACGCAGCAGAAGATAGCTTCCAGTTTTTGGATGTTGGTCTGTCGCAACAACTCCATGCCGATGGTTCCTTGACCAGCGATGACATACGGGTCGTCAAAGGGTGGGATGTTTATCAGTCCGTGATGTTTCTCCAGTCTCGTGCACTCCTCCTTGGCCGCATCGAAGTCCTGGCCATGTAAGACGACGCACCCACCCAGTCTTGCCACATTTTTGTGCTTGATAGCCGGTGTTCCGGCAGGCATGACGATGGTCGCGGGGATCTTGAGTATGCGGGCAGAGTAGGCGACTCCTTGTGCGTGGTTGCCCGCGCTGCATGCCACGACGCCCTTCCAGCTCAGGTTTCGATCGAGATGGGCCATCTTGTTGTAGGCGCCCCGTAACTTAAAGCTGAAGACGGGTTGTTCGTCTTCTCTCTTGAGCAGAACATTGCACTCGAGTCGGTTGGACAGATTCACGGCGGGGGCGAGGGAGGTTTCCTTGCAAGCTTCGTAGACTCGAGACGTGAGGATTAAGCGTAGGTACTGTAGCGCCCATGGTCAGCCATTGAAGCTCGGTAGCACGTCGAACAGACTGCGGTACAGCCAATTATCTCTATATGAGCCACTACACACATCGGGATGCCCGTTAGGCAATATATACTCATCAGGGACTATGCTCTTGATGCGAGCCTTTTTGTCCTCCGATGGCGGCGACGGGTTGGCGCTGTACTCGGTGAGGGACAAGCCGCTCATGGAAGGAGTGCGAGGCGTATGGCCGTTGACCCCGTTGGCCATGTTGGTGTTGACAGGAGGAGGCGTCGACGGGCCGGGCATGCTGGGCGTGAGTAGGCGGATTCAGCGTGAAGTTTTGGGAAGTGAGGGCAAGGAAAAGACGGTGACTGATACTGGCTAAGTCTGTACTCATCGCGGCTGTCTATCAGAAAATAATTATTTCATAGTGGGGCAGCCCACCAAAGCCAGCAATGCATGGTGCGATTGCGGGCGCTGTCGATTCAGGGCCTGACAGGGGAGCTCTAGTGGGGTCTGAGCTGGGACGCGGATTGGAGCAGGTCCCTGTCCAGACCACGAACTGCAGCTGGAGGTGCTGGACCGGGCGCGTGAGGTCGGCGATTAGATAGAGCTCCTGCCGGCTTCAGTGGACTGCTTCTTCAAATCGTTCCATACCCTGGGTATACTCAATGTCATCATTGAAATTGTGCCTCCAACCACGGCACCAGTGTCTAGCTTCACCTGCGAAATACGACCAATTCTACGCAATTGGTGCCTTTCTCCCAATTCGATAGTGGAAGAGATAGAATACACCTCCAATTACCTATAACTAAGACCGCCAATATGTCCGACCGGCCCATGCCCTCGTCGTTCGACGACGACAAGTATGTCCCCCCTCGACCCCAAGCACCTCTCCCGCCGTAACAACCACAGCTCACACCACCGTCTCACGCAGGGAATACCAAGAGACCGGCTTCAAGAAGATCACCCGCAAGCTCCGCGAAGAACCCCTCATCCCCCTCGGTACGTCCATCCTTCCCATTTCACCCCGAACCCTCAACTCCCCCCTGCCACAGCCAGAATCCCGCCCCTCCCCGCCCAAAAAAAAAACCAGGCAGACAGACAGACAGAACCTCACGCTAATCCCATGCCCAACCCCCACCAGGCACCGCCCTCACCTGCCTCGCCCTCTACAACGCCTGGCGCGCCATGCGCCGCGGCGACCACGCCCAGGTCCAGCGCATGTTCCGCGCCCGCATCGGCGCCCAGGCCTTCACCGTCTGCGCCATCGTCGCCGGCGGCGCCTACTACGGCGCCGACCGCGACAAGCGCGCCGAGCTCATCAAGCTCGAGGCCCAGCAGCGCGCCGAGGAGCGCCACGCCCGCTGGCTCAAGGAGCTCGAGGTCCGCGACGACGAGGAGAAGCAGCTCCGGGCCGCCATGAAGCGCAAGAGCGAGCGGGTCGCGGCGAGGAAGGCTGAGGAGAAGGAGAAGGCGGCTACGGAGAAGGCGGCGGCGGAGGGGAAGACGGGCAGTGTTGTGGAGGAGGTCAAGGGGGAGGCGAAGAGTTTGAAGGCCGAGGTCACGGGCGATGCGGAAGGGCAGGTGCCGGCGCAGGGCGACAAGGACGGGAGCAAAGTATTGGGTGCGCTATCAGAGGCCGGTGGGTGGTTCGGGACCAAGGGCGGAAAGGACGATGGCTCAAGTACGAAAATTGCCGAGAAGAAAGCCGAGAAGACAGCCGAGAAGGAAGCCAAGCCCGAGCCATCAAAAAAGTGATTGCCCAGCCTGGTGCTTGTTGGGAAGAGCCAGTGTACGATAGAAGAGGCTTCGGCGATGGATTGTCCTTCGCTGTATATCTTGATCTGCGAGTGGTCGTGATCTCATATCTACTTTGGACCAAAGGTGCTTGCGCCCTGCTGGCGTACATACACTCTGCGGTTACGAATAGCCATCACCTGGAAGATACTGGTGTAACGTTTATAATATGAACATAAAGAGAGGAGCTCTATCTGAGCCGGGTTCAGATGCAAGTAGCCTATTCAAGTCATCTTCAGCGTCCCAGGAAAGTCACGAAAGTGAGCAGCTCGCGGAACGCCCGACCCTTTTCCCCGTCAGGCACCAGCCTGTAACACCAGATTATCCTTTCTATTCTATGCCAAAACGCCCGCCATTCAAGCCATAGAGCCGCCACTCCTGTTCGCACCTACTAGCCCAGCCATTTCCAACAAGGCCCGGTCTGCTGCAACATCGCCCGTTCCAAGGTTGATCCGTCGCCTGGCCTCGGCCTCACGCGCCTCCCATTCCCACCTCTCCCTCTGGCTCATGGCCTCCTCATCTCCACCACAACCCCAAACTTCGATATCGTCGATTGAGAATCGTTCTTGAAAATCAAACTTCCGCGTGGTGCTTGTGGTGAAAGCACCTCCCCGGGATGTGTAATCGTGGTTGAAGACGCCGTATTCGAAGCTGGAATCGATGGTGAGTGAGACTGGTCCAAGGTGCCGGAGCGAGGCATGCCGCGACGACTGTCCCGTCTTCGGGTGCGGACTTCCGAAGGTTATACCCGGAATCGCTGTCGGTGACCTGGTGAACGTCACGTAATCTCGGTTTATGATTGATGCAGGGAATACGTCATGTGTCGGAGCTAATTGAAATAGAAGCATGTCCTCTCCTCCAAAGCATTCCTTGTGCGAGTTTCGCCATGGCTCGCGAATGAGGGCTCCAAAAACCATGCGCTCGCTCCCCTGCGGGCCCCCGATAGGGAATCGCTTTGGCGGCAAGGAATCGTTAAAAACACCCTCGGAGCCGCTCGTACTTAGGGGTTCTAACAGTCTAGACCCCGAAATAAGCAAGATTGTCGGTGCTCTCCAGTTGAAAACTTTGGTCTCGAAGCTTCCCATGGAAAATCCGGCGTCTGCTCCGGAGTATAGGAGCCGTAAACGCCGAAAGAGCTCGTCGCCATGGATGAAGAATGATAGCTGCGATAGAACATTAAGGTTCAAGATCTGTCCCTCTTCCTGAAGTAGAGGGGGCACGGCGATCGTCGGCGGCAGAGTAGTGGACACACTCCCCTTGCGCTTGGATAGATCTAGGTTCCTAGAGAAGAGGAAATGCTCGAATAAGGGATTGAAGCCGTTGAAAAGATGGGGGAAATTAACTGGGATAACATTGTTGAACTGCGCAAACGTGATCCCCGGAGACTTCTCGACGTTAATGAATGCAGATAGGATGTTCTCTGCCGTGGCTCTCAGGCTCTCAAGTTGCGCTCCCGTAACCCTGTCGGCATAACTCGAAAGGTTCTCCTGCGCAGATAGCGGAGCAACGAGGAGTAAGAGCATAATGAGACGGCGGAAATTATCCGCAGGTATCATAGCTCCATGAGTCGTTGCTGCGTGGGAATCGCCTGCCTTGAAGGCGTCATCGATATCGAGCGAATCAAGGGCAGCCATCACTAACTCGTCATCGTCCAGAGCTTCGTCATCGGGGTCGTCGCCGGCTTCATCCACAGCAAAGCCGGGTGTATGGCTTCTGGCATTCTCGGAGTCTTGTTCCGCTTTGCGCTGTTGCTTCTCGATTTCGGAGAGCTTACGATCATACACGGCCAAACTCTTGAACAGCAGCTTTCTCCTATTGGATGCCCCCTTGGCCAGGATCTTGGAATATCTCTCTGTCATTATAGCTACAACCATAATGATCTGTTCGAAGCCCAATATTACAGGTGCATCTCGGAGGAAGGGGAAGGCGCCAATGTAAGAGAGCATATGGAATATGACAGGAGATACGGAGAGGATGTCGGGAAGCTCGAGGAAGCGGGCTATCGTGTCCTCCTTTAGGTAGCGGACTTCATGTTCGTGGTCGGCCAGCGACTTGAAGTTGTCCTTTAAGGAATATAGCTCGAGCGGTTCGAAGCATTTTCTCGCGAACTTCTCGGCCTAGAGTTTCGCAATGCGGATTAGCTTCTGTCGTTGGTGTAAGTCGGCGTGTTGGCACGAGGGGGGGATCGTACTAGCTCAGCTGTGATCTCGTCTTTGGAGGCATGGTGAGCCTCGTCTGAGAGCGCCTGTCCCATGATGCTACTGCTGGAAGACTTGGAGCCATTCCAAAAGAAACTTGAAGCAAGAAGCGAGGTGGATGCAGGTTGCGGGTGATATATATCTGCAAAAGTAAATACAAAGGCAGACAACCTGATAAGCTCGAGGGTGAGATAGACAGACGTGAAGTGGGCTGATGTAGGTCGATACAGGTAGGTAGGTTAAGTAAGTAAGTACTCAGGTACACTCCACCGGATTGCCGCTGACCCAAGGATGATCGCACTAAGCCCTGTGACGTAGCGCATAGAGCCACGCCCACGGATGCTAATGGAATCATTCAGCGGACCCCTAACTTACATGCAGCAGAGGCATGCAGGTCTGTAGGCACGGGTATGCACTCTGAGTGAGAAAGCTGCATATTAACACCTGCATATATCGAGGTAGGGGTGAAGCATAAGACGATCTTTAAGAGTACTTAAAAGTAGCCAGAGATCTGTATAGAGCCTCTCGTCTTCGACTACTCAGCAACAGTACCGGTAGACGTTGATATTCTCATCGCCACCTCACCATTGCTCACCAGCTCTAGGATTCCCCTTTACACTTACAAGACTCAGCTATACCTCATGTAATACCAAACACCAATGCTTACGACAGGCACCAAGATAAAAGACACCGCGATGAGCCCCGCCTTTCTGATCCTCGGTGCCAGAATCTCATCGGCCATCTTCTTGAATTCTGCCGGGGCGTTCCCTTGGGGATATGGCATCTCCGGTATGTCGTGGCCGAGGAAAGGACAGATTTGCTCCCAGCCGAACCCATCCTCCAGTTTCGCCACCAGCAGTCGGTCCTTGGGCGCGAGCGCCTTGGCTTTCGCATTCCTATCCATCGTTAGTTTGCCTTGACGGCGCACACGATTCCCCGATCTATCCGTGAGCGTCGACTCACCCTTCGACCGTATCTCTCTTCGCGTCCTCACTGCCGCCCTCGATGTGCTTGCCGTGGTAGCACACGTCTTCTAAGACATGGTGAAGTGAGCAGAAGTCCGCGATGAAGGAATCTAATCTCGCCACGGCTGTCAGAGGGAACGTCCGGCAGGCCTTCATCAAGGGTCCCGCTGCGTTCTCCATCGACTTCTGCCACGACTGCAAGCTGCGCTCTGTGAGGATGAACTTGGCATCGGGATAAAACGCGATGAACTCCTCGAGAAAGAATTGGGGGATCTCGACAATTGCCTGCCGAGTTTGTTCAGTTTGGGCTCTCGATAGTTGAGGACTTGGGTAGTGTCATACATCATAGGCGGCCAGCCATTTATCAAATTCGGCTTTGCCATATGGTTTTCCAGCGCCTCTGTACTTGCAATTCAGGGCTTCCGAGAAAAGTTGCATTTGCAGGGACCCCGAGGTGATCACCTCGTACATATGGTACGGCTTATATCCAAGCATCTTTAGGGCCGAGTATAGGGAGAAGGTCCCGACTCTAAAACACGATCAGCATCCTCAGATACCGTCATCTGCGTGCTAGCGAATTCCAAACACGTTTTTCAATGTAGCACGTACCTGCTTCGACTGAGGACTATCACCTTCTTCTCGAGTACCACCGTTGGTTCCGGAAGAGTATCGATTAGTCGTGACATCTTGTGAAACTAGTAGGTAGCTATCATATGCAAAACGGGGGTTAGTGGGAAGTAAACGGGGAAGTAATCTAGTCTGCGGTGCAAACGGCCGAGACTGCCTTTTATTGAGGAAGAATATCAGATCTATCTACTAGCACTGCCAGCCTGTATTTCACCCATGACCAAAAGTTTAAAGCTGCTTACCCATCGCCCAGTCACCAGTGACTTCCGCACCTTTCGTATGGGTCATTCATCCTTGGACACTTTTATTAGGGGCGATGTCAGCCCTAGAAGCGAAGCTTTCACGGACCTGGAGTTCAGCTCCACTCCACTTTGCTCTAGGTAGCCCTTCGGCCGGTGCTTCGCTCCAGCGAGCCCGAATCGTCAAATGGGAGGACGACAACGCAAGGGAGCCAGCAAACGTCGTAGTTATGAGCTGGCTGTCTGGGTATAGGCGAGGCAGTGTAAGGGTGCCAAGGGGCAGGATGTATGGCTGTCTGCAAAGAGACCGAGGATAGGTTACCTATAAGTTACCATGGTTAGAGAAAACCCTCATGCCCCATCTCAGGCTAAAGGAAAAGAGCAAAGACTGATGATGATTCCATATGGCCAGTGGTAGTTTCATTAGTATGCGTACGAGCGTTGCAGAGGATTTCAGTATGTGCAGCTCTTTTGGGTAACCATTTCATCTAGAATATGGCCTAGGTATCTAATCAATAGTGCCGTCGCATGCTATTCTTAACACGCGTCGAGACTAGCCCTTACTATGGGCCTTAACCACAACAGCAAGAGATCTCGTTACAGCTGAGATATATATTTTGGCTCAATAGGCAACAGCATAATTCAGAGATACCCGAAGACATGAATGCCAAGAGCTTAAGCGACAAAGTTACGAGCCTCGGCCTACGAGGCTAAGTACACCGAATCTCTGTAAGAGCTGATTCCAAAATCACGAGCAGTGCGGCTACATCCTGCAAGCTTCGTTGCAATATGAAATAGCAAGCGTGGAGGCAAAGCAGCTCGCGAGACAAGCTGTCGCAAAGTCTGTGGTTTTTGCCTTTTTCTAGTAGGTACTGTCTGGCTTCCCTGTGTTGGATATCCCATTCACTCTACCTAGTCAAGGTCCAATGAGGGCATACGTCGAACTCTAGACTGCAGAACGACAACACACGCGTCGCCTCGCCTCGATATGACTTCCAAATCGTTTCCACAGTCATGGCCAGATGAATGGATTCCGAAGGCGACCCCGAGGCTACTCGTGGGCTTAGACATAGCCAGTCCAAGAATCATGGCGTGCTTCGTTGTCACATGGGCTCGAACATGAACAAAGCAATCTGTTTTGCCACACAACTCCGAGAAAGTGACAGCTGCCCGCTCATTGGACCGTATACCTGCCTCGATACTCATCAAAGAGCTCTTTGACGCCCTGAAAGCATATCATCTTTGCGTCAGTCCTCCCAGCAGTCCTCCTTACTCACCACCCCAGTCTCTGACGCCAGCCCAGGCAGTCGCAGTCCCCTCAAATTCATACCACCGGTCCAGTATGCACGCCATCCTCTGTGTTACCGCCTTGGTGGCAGCTGCTGTGGCCCTACCAACAGCAATGCACTCGAACGACAACGATACCGACACCGACACTATGATGCCCGAGGCGCCCGCTGACGTCGACGCTGGCGATATCATGGACTATGTCAGCGATCTCTTCACAGAGACTTGCCATAATCTCTGTCTTCAGCGGTTTCCTGATCCGGGCAAGAGGCAGGATTTCTGCATGAGCTTTTGTCGTAAGTTTCGCCGTGAAATATGTTGCTTGAGGCAAGGATATCGCTGACGCTGAGAAGATCACAAACATCCTGATTCGGACATGAATATGGAGTAAGGGGGTATTTCAACCTATTTGTGGACTATTGAATGAATTGGGGTCATGGTTGCTACAGATGGGGGCTTAGAATAGTTATCACCGGTTGGCAAGAGGTTATTACTATCAGGAACGCTACGTTAATACCCGCCTATCGCGGCTCGATGCCATGAATTCTGACACCATTCGCAAGTTCACTCGCTATAGTGGCTGTCCCTCTTTCAATAATCTCCATACAACCCGTGTAAAGTCATTGTTGATCAAATGTGCTTGCAAGAATGCATAGTGAGCAGCGTAGCGATTGGGAAACGCTATGAATACCACGCAGTCAAATCTCAGTCAATGATTATCAGTAAACTGGGAGTACATCATATACATTCACAAACGAAGTTATCTCATTATAAATATTGAGCCGCATCAAGTTGCCCCGTCGCCAATGAGCACCGTTCCATGATACATGTTTTAGCGCTCTTGTCCTACGAACTCAACAACGACGTAGATATATGAGACTTTTGCACCAGCGAATGGGCCAAGATTACACCATGGCAGGAACCAGAGAGCTACCGTCAACTCCAGACGAAGAGACACAAATACCCAGCGATGTCCCACGCAACACAGATACTACTCACGAGAACAGTGCCCCAGCAAGCCAAAACCCAACCTCCGCCCCCGAACACCGCCTCACCATCTTCGCCCTGCCCCCTGAGCTCCGCTTCCAGATCTACAAATACATCATCCACTCCGAGCCCCCCAGCATCCGAACCCTCAGCATCCTCCCCCGCCAACCCACCAGCGACAACACCTCCCCCCATCCCTCCTTCGACCTCGTGATCCTCACAACCCAGACCCCCACCCCCCTCCACGCCCTCTGGTCCCGCCTCTGGACCTCCGTCCCCGAAGCCCGCCACGAGATGCGCCGGCTCCTGCACCCGCTCCCCACCCACTTCGTCGTCGACCCGGGCGCCACCTTCTACAGCCTCCGCCTCGCCGCCCCCACGTCGCAGCCCCTGCGGACCCTCCCGCTGGACGGCGAGGCGGCGCCGCAGCTCTACCGCCGCGGCGACGCCACGGCGTACTTCCTCGCGCGCGACGACGCGGCGGACCTGCTCGGGAGACTACGCCGGGGCCTGGCACCGGCGCGCGGCGTGGGCTGGATCACGAGCCTGGTGCTGCACTGGCCCACGTTCCAGGACATGGTCGGCGCCGCGGCGGACGAGGCCGCGTTCCCGGACACGGACGCGGACGTGGTCGATGCGGCCGAGACCACCACCACCACCGGGGCCGCGGTACCGCTGCTGTTGCGGCTATTGCCGGCGCTGCGGCGGGTGCAGGTGGGCTTCACGCACCGGTGGCAGGACGTGGTGGTGCTGGAGGGGCGGCAAGAGGACGTGGTGGAGGAGATCGTGCTGCATAGGGCCAGACTGTCGTCGGGGGACCACCGCGGCGACGGCGATAACGGGGAGGAGTGGGCGGTGCTGGCGCCGGGGCACTTGCATCCGGGCTTGGAGGCCATGGTGGTGGAGACGGCGCGGGCGACGGAGGACGGGGTGAGGGTGCTGGAGGAGGCGGGGGTCGAGGTGGTGTGGGTGCATGTGCTGGGGCGGGGGGTGATGCGGCGGGTTGTTCATGTTGTGGCTCCCCTTTTTTTGATGCCGGAGGTATCGCGTCTTTTGAGGTTTGAGTCTTGTGCTAACTGTCATGTCTAGTCTTCCGGACCCTTTTCCATGTCTTAGCTCTGACGCCGAGTACGGCGTGGGGTTTGGTTTGCATTTTGGTATCTGCGGGCTCTGCCTTGCTGGTTTGCGCGATGCTGAAGTTGCACATAGCTCGGTAAGTACTCGTTTGGTCTGATGGTGGTGCTTATGGCATACTGGGTAGTCGAGGAGCTACCTTATCCTCGAGTTGTTGTACTCTGGTCTAGCTCATATGCAGCAATGAATCTATCGTTCGGAGAGAGATACCAAGATTGAAAGGTCATTCTGCAAGTTTTAGCTTTCGTGCACTTGGGCATTATCCACGGCCACGGGAGTCACCATTTTTGCTAGGTATCTTGTAGGCTTGCCTCTCCTGGAATGGAAGTAAAAAGCATCCTCGGGAAGACGATATGTTTCAGGTGCAATTTAGGAGATTTTAGAGTAAGATATGAACGACACACAGAGACGCATCCTCCGCTTATTGTAACTGTGAGTGGCTTCGGGTGACTGCTGACTGGTTATTTAGACATATCACACAGAGGGGGGTATTCGACGACACGGTATCTATTGTAAACTAATGCTCAACATGAAGTACGGTATACATCACGGTCTTTTCATTGAATCATTCAGTCCACTATCCATTTTCTGGAAGTAACTATGCCTAGTATACAATCACAACAGGCAAATTGACCTGGTGACAACACGAACTACTTATACCGAAAAGCACGACTACTAACTCAATGAACTTCTCTGCTGTCTAGATATCATTCTTGGAAATAGGAGTGACGACGTCAGACCGCCCAAGAAGCTTTGGTGAGCCTCAGAAACGCCGGACTCGCCAGAACGCGCATTAGCTTACGAAATCGTTGAAAAAGCACATGTCAATTTAACAAATTTCCCAATCAAGGCCACAACCTAAAGTGGACGTCCATCTCCTGATATATATACCGATGAGCCTCGCATCCGCAAGCTCCATGACGAGGGCCGACGCCCAATGAGCATCACTAGGGTACCGTAGGTGTGGAGGCGGTGTATCTACTATGTAAGTACCTACTTGCCTAGTCATGAGGCGGCCGAGACCCGGAGATATCATAGTCCTCTTTAGGATATTTATTAGAAAGATGAAATCAAGATCACAAGTCTATGTGCGATGAAGCTAATGATAAGTAATGAACAGCCTGCCACTAAGCCATCAAGATCCCAGTTTCTCGGGATTCGTGGCGGCCCAGGACATTCTTATTGCTGTAGATAAAATCCCGGTGTGGCGGTAAAGATACTGTACATACATAAGGAAGTACATAGGCACGACCCGCCGCCCCACCAACGACCCCAAAAGACCGTTTTCGGCATGTGAAGCAAACGCCGTCTCAACTTGGAGCGTGCAGGCTTGGTGCAGCGGATGATGCAACATCCGTTTCACGCTTCTCCGCGTCGTGTCTCTTGGACAGTCTTGGACAGCGCACATGTGATTCCAGGGTCCGGAGCTCGATATTGTATGTATCTCCATGGGTACAGGTATAGGTATAGAAACTTTAAGATCACCTTGTACTGTAGACAGTAGGTTTTTTTTGTTTCCTTGTTTCTTCTTCCCCTCCGTGGTCCTCGCGTACAGATACCTACTTTATCAGGATAGACCCTTCTTCTCCGGAATCTATTTATTTACAACAGTAATTGATTGGAAGCCAACTCTTCATATTGTTACCATTCATGCTACACCGGTCTTTTGCTCTTGAAGTGCCATTGTCGTGCTATCGCCATCACCGCGAGTAAGAGGTCGAGAAGAGTCGCATAGGTCGGGCAGCTCAAATACCTGCACAGGATGTCGTTACCGATGAGCCCAGTACGCTGCGAAGAGGAGAAACGAGAAGAGCAGCAGCACAAGTCCGCGTGGTTCCAATTCATAAAGGTACATCGACCTCGGAGATGCTCTCTCCATCCGTCCCACGCCCAGCTAGATGCCTGCCCCCCCCCCCCCAATACCACAAAAAGATCCCTCCCCATCACTGACAGGAAAGCAAAACCCTTAGTCCGTCGCAACCTTCAAAGGCGATCTCACCTCCCTCACCGCGCCGCCCTTCCTCCTGGCGCCCCAGTCCATCGTCGAGTACAGCACCTTCTGGGCCGAGCACCCCGCCCTCTTCGTCGCGCCCGCCCGCGCCCCCGACCCCGAGCAGCGCGCCCTCCGCGTCCTGCAGTGGTTCCTCAGCACCCTGCGCCACCAGCACGCCAGCCGCGACGACGCCGGCCGCCGCAAGAAGCTGAAGCCCCTGAACCCGTTCCTCGGGGAGCTCTTCCTCGGGTGCTGGGAGGGGGACGGCAACGACGAGGCCAAGGTCGGCACCACCCACATGATCAGCGAGCAAGTCAGCCACCACCCGCCCGTCACGGCCTACCGCATCTGGAACGATGGCGACGGCGACGGCGGCGTCGAGCTGACGGGCCACATCGCGCCCAAGGCGTACTTCTCCTCCACCATCAACATCGAGCGGCGGGGCTACAGCCTGCTGCGCATCGGCCGGCACGACGAGACGCACTGGATCACCATGCCCCGCGTGCACGTCGAGGGGCTCGTGACACTACAGATCGCGCCGGAGCTGAGTGGGACCTCGCACATCCGGAGCTCGTCCGGCTACACGACGCGCATCGAGTACGCCGGCAAGGGGTGGCTGCGCGGCAAGAGCCACTCGTTCGTCGCGACGATATGCCGGGACGCCGACAAATCCGATCCCTCCTCCTCCTCCTCCTCCTCCCCCGCTCCTCCTCCCCTCTACGTCCTCGAGGGCCAGTGGGACGGCACCTACACCGTCAAGGACGGGCGCGGCAAGCTCCTCCAGACGATCGACCTCGCGGCGCTGCGCCGGACCCCGCTCCGCGTCGCGCCCCTCGAGTGCCAGCACCCCCTGGAGTCGCGCCGCGCCTGGCGCAGGGTCATCGACGGCATCAACGACAACGACATCTTCGCCGTGGGCCACGAGAAGAGCCGGATCGAGAACGCGCAGCGGGCGCTGCGGCGGGAGGAGCGGGACGAGGGGCGGACGTGGGAGCGGCGGTACTTTACCGAGGCGAGCGAGGATCCGGTGCGGGACCGGCTCGCAGTGCGGAGCGTGGGGTCGAAGGGGAAGGGGGCGGCGGCGGAGGTCAGTCACGATAGCGGGATGGTGTGGATGTTTGACGCGGATAAGTTCAGGAGGATAGAGGAGGGTCGGCGGGAGGGGATCAAGAGTCCGACGCACGCCAGGTTTGATTCGGGAGTTGGGCTGTCCTGCGGCGAGGATTAAGCGTGCCTTGGATTTGAGGGTGTCAGGGGGTAATCGGGGATTACTTAATCATAGATTGAAGGCAGCAATGACCAAAATCCACAGAAATATCTTCTCGGGGGTGGTTTCACGTGTCTGTCACGGAAATGATCACTGCCAGTGCAAACAGCTGGGAACTGCGCGTGAATTGAGTCTGTCACAAGACTGGGATAACCCCCTAGCGAAAGATGCCCCCATCAACCCGAAAATCCATACATCACAGGAACCACCGAAACTCATCAACCTTGGGCCCGTCTCGCAACCTCAGCGTCGGCACATCCCGCGCCGACAGGTTGACCCCTTGCCTGCGGTTCCGCCGCTTGTTGTCGAAGAGCATGTAGAGACCCAGTGACGCCGCGATCAGGCAGCCGGCGGCGCCGAAGCAAGCCGTCGTGATGAGCGCGGGAGCGTACTTGGGCGCGTCCTGCTCGCGGAAGACGTTGCTGGCCACGAGGCCCATGAGGTTCGCCAGCGGGACGCCCACGGACGTGAGGGTCAGGCGTTGACCTTCGTGCGCGACGTTGTTGTTGTACCACTGAATCGGAGCAAGAAAACCCTGTCAGCGGCTCTGCGCAGTCGGCTTCGAGAATGAAGGGTGGGAGATAGGGAGATGACAGTGAGGAAGAGGTGTGATAGACTTACGGTACTGAGGAGCACGGAGGGGGCCGAGGTGCCCCAGCACATCATGAACGTCGCGAAGTACGCCACCCTGAGCTGGGCCTCTACGTCGGGCAGCGCGGCGTAGATGATGAAGCCGATGAAGGTGAAGGCGAAGCCCAGGCAAATGAAGGGGAATCGGATTCTCGTCAGGTCCGACGTGAACGCCAGGATAAGGAGCATGACGGCGCCCTAAGACAATAATCAGCATTTCATGGCTCCCAGATGGGCGAGGGCTCGAGAGCTTACGGTGATGTTCGGCGCCACGGTGTAAAGGTTCGTCTTGATCGTGTCGTGGACGATCCTCTGCACGATCTGCGGGAGAAACAACGAGACGCCCTGTAGGGGCACGCCCAGGCAGATCTCGATGAGGAGGAAGCCGTAGCTCGACGGCCGCCTGAAGATCTTGAGCGACTCCTTTAGGCTGAATGCCTCGTTGACGATGGAGGAGCTGTCGACGTGGATGCGGTGGTACGCGAGGGCCTTCTCGTCCTCGCTCAGGAACTTGGCCTCGGCGGCGCTTTTGGGCAGGTAGAGGAAGGCGAAGACGGAGAAGAGGACGGTGATGCTCCCCTCGATGATGAAGAGCCAGCGCCAGGGGTAGTCGACCAGGTGCGAGTCGATCTGGAAGACGCCGAAGGCGAGGAGGCCGCTGAAGGCGTTGGCAATGTTGGAGGCGGCGTAGAAGATGGCGAGGCGGCGCGCGAGCTCGCTGCGCCGGTAGAAGGTGGTGAGGTAGTAGATGACGAGGGGGAAGAAGGCCGACTCGGCCATGCCGAGGAACCAGCGGAGCGCGAAGATGCCGCTGTAGTTGTGCGTGGCGGACGTGAGCAGGGTGAAGGAGCCGAAGCAGAACATCAGGATCGGTAGCATGCGCGCGGGACCAATCTTCTTGCCTAGCATGGCGATGGGAGGCGCGAAGATCACATACTGGGGATATTGTCATTAGCAAGTCTTTCTCCTCCGAATGAGCTGATGAGTTGTCTGAGGTATGAGAAACGTTCTTCGCGTGTTGGCTTTCGCGGAGGATGTCTAGACTTCTGACACTCGCCAGGATAGGTCTCGTCGAGGAGGCGTCTCTATGTGTACTCACAGGGACGAAAAAGATGCCGATAATCTGATTGTACTGGCCCTCTTTGAAGTTCAAGTCTATGTCTTGAAGTCAGTATTTTAATCGAAATACCATGTTCTCGGAGACAGGAGGATACCATACCGTCTGATAGACCCGCAGTCTGCGCATTGCCGAGATTGCCTTTGTCGAGAGCGTTGAATAAGTACTAGAAACATTGCCGAATGAGCATGAATACAGCGCTTCGAATACAGTCTTGACACTCACCATGAGAGCCAGGACTGGCAACAACCGGAAATCGAATTTTCGACACAGCGCCTTTTCCGCAGTGCTGTCGATGACCTGGGCGGTCGCTTCCGAGAGGACTTCATGGGCGCTTTCTGCATCGCCGGCGCTCTGCTTGTCGTATGAAATTGCATCCTTCTTTTTCATCGAGTCGGTATCGTCGGTGACCCGTGGGTCGCGAGCTGGATTGACTTCAGACATGGTCCTCAACTTGACTTGTATGTCTTTGGCGGCATAGGATGTGTTGCCACACAAGGGAGGGGAGGGATGGTATCACTACTTGGATGAATTGAGACAGAAACGAAAGACAAGCAAATGTTAACAGCTCACATAAAGTAAATGGCGAGGAGGATACGAGAGTCGTGTAAATATATTTTCTGAAATCAAGGATCGACATGGCCGAGCCTACCTCACTTCCCTACCTCTATCGAAATGTACTGGTAGGTATCTCTCTCCTCGTAGCGCTGGCCAGGCAGGTAACCAGCCATGGTTCCTTCTTGATATGACTACAGGTGCTGATTCAACAACGGGCCAGTGGTGTCGCGCGTCAGGGTCTCTATACGAACGGCGCTGGTAGTGCGCCTGCTAACCCCAGGTTAAAGGCTCAGTGCTCACTTGGGGGGCCTGGTTACCTCCACCAATTTGGCCTATCTTGCTGGAGATGACTGGGGTTGAGGTATGGGGAACTGATAAGACTGCCGAGAATGGCATGTTGGTGCGAAGTAGGTCTTCATCAGGTCCCTTTCCCTTTCTCCTCACTAGAGAGCGACCCCTAGGCTTCGTGGGGGTCAGTGATCGACGGCTGTAAGTGGCACTGTACCTGCACATTTACCTTGGGCACACACCCTGAATCATACCTCCTAATAACAGCAGCAGTGAGCTCCTATAGCTTGCGTATAGGGCTGCCAAGGAGGCAATTCAGGCCCAGGTGTCCACTCCTTAACGGCGATATCGCAATGAGGAGGAGGGGTGCTTGGTAATCCCGCGACATTGAGCACATCTCCAGACTTCATCAACATCAAGGTGTTGTATCAACTTTTGCCCGACTCAGTATAAAAGTGGCTGTCGCTGTCCTCCATACCACCGGTACAAACACACCCATCCGCCTATTTCTCCCTCACTTACATACAAAATGGCCACGAAAGAGCCCGTCGTCACGGACAAGGCACCCAAAGCCTTGCCTGGCATCTACTCCCAGGCCATCAAGGCCAATGGCTTCGTCTTTGTGTCTGGAGCCGTCCCCATGGATCCCGTCAGCATGAAGATTATCGACGGTGACATCAAGGCGCACACGGTAAGTTATTCGTCTGTCTAGCCGAATAGATGAGCAGCATTCCGGTGTAAGCCATTTGTCGTCTACCCAGGGTATCTGACAACGCATTCCCACCTCCTAGCACCAATGCATCAAGAACTTGAGTGCCATCCTCGAGGCCTCTGGGTCCGATATCAACAAGGTCGTCAAGGTCAATGTCTTCCTTTCCGACATGGCCAACTTTGCGCCTATGAACGAGGTCTACTGTACCTACTGGGGCGACGTTAAGCCCTGCCGAACGTGAGATATCCTTCAGACGCCACCAGTTCACTGAGATACGTGATCACTAACTTCAGCAGATGCGTTGCTGTCCGTGAGCTGCCGCTGGGAGTCGATGTCGAGATTGAGTGCACTGCTACTTATTGAGCGTTCCCCATGGTATCCCTCTACAAATGTCCCTACCTCCCACTTTAGGATATAACCGTCGGGAAGGACGGTTTGCTATGCAGCAGGTATCACAGTAGATGGACATAAAATTGAACAATTCAAGCAGAAACTGTATCTCATTTCGTTTGCGAACTGGTACCTGCAAGTCTACATTCAAAGACGAGCTGAGCTCTCGAGATTGCCTCGTCTCAGCCCATGCTGCTGAAAAGAACCCCGCCATCCCATGCTGTCCGTCCCTTGTCGACTTGACCCCCCACGGAGTCACCGCAACGTTGCAACTTGCAAGTTGGGGGGGGGGGGGGGGGGGGGGGGAAAAAAAAGCGAATTTAATTTGGTTTTGAGATTGTCACAGAGGGGCTTTGGGAGCAAATTGATGTGGGGGGGGGGCAAAGATGAGCTAGAGG
>MU388734.1:469353-600203 GCA_022578815.1 Xylariaceae sp. FL0016
CCCCGCCGGCGGCGCCCCGCCCCCCGCCTCTCGCTCTGCCACCCCCCCGCGCGCCGCCGCGTCCGCCGGCCCCGGCCGGGCGGCCGGCGGGGGGGGGGGGGGGGGGGGGGGGGGATCATACCTTGCGTACTTACTTTAGGTAGTACCTTGTCAGCATCTGGCATGACTTGCACATTGTTCGGGGGAACCTTCAAGGTATACATCGAGGCGAGTCAATCCGTGGATATCTGACAGATGGGTTTATGAGCGACAAGTCGAGATGCATGCGAAAGGTTCCTGCAGAATTCTTATTACAAAGTGCCATGATTTGCATGGGTTCCTGTCACTGCTGCTCCGTCCTACATGCCTCCTGGAAACAAATCCGTCTTCAACAACAAACTTCCCCGCGTCAGTCTGTGTAGCAGCGATACCTGGCATAATGACTGCTGATGTCTACTTGGCCCATAGCTGGTAGGTTCCGAACGATTATCGCAATGTCTTACCATCGAGATATGAACTGTGAATAGCCAGGCTGTCCTGCTGCCGGCTGCTTTCCCATGCTGAGTTTTAGTGGGTGGCCCTTATTGGACAGCAAGCCTACTCTCACAAAGGTACTGTACTTATAGCTAAAGGTACCTCCTCGAATTTCCCATGACGAGGTAAGCAATGACTACCTATGCCTTGAATACTTTACTCAAAAATACTGAAGCACTTGAATACTTGCCTTGGAGTAATTGCTAGCCACTTTGATAAAGGTAAACAATCAGGACCAAGGCCCAACTTGGAAGATCCCAAAGCTTTCCCAGTTCAACAATCAAAACGGCCCAATTGCGTCACGAGGGGCAGGGATGCCGGGAGCTCTGTTTGCGGGGTCGATGACAGTGGTTTGCCCGCCAACCGCCTCAGCTATGCCTGCCGCCAACTGCTTTCAGTGTTGCCCATTGTTTATGGTTGTCGTAGGCAGGTCCTCCAATGAGCTAACCGGTCATGAGACAAGCTATCCCCCCGCGCTGTCACTGCTGAACCTTTAAGCTCCAGAAGCCATCTGAAGCTCCTTTGTTGCTACCTCTCTTTCCCACCTATCTGCCTCACCTCGACTGCGTACCAAGCTTGCTCTACACGACATTCCACTCTCATCAAGCATTCAGGACCACCAACTTGTTTTTTGTTCAAGAACATTCGCATAGCTTGACATCACCCACCTACACTGCGGGAAACCAGGCAGAAACAACCCACAAGAAACCAATCGACCTCGCTCCCGCTTTCATCATGGCCGAAGAGAACACCACCACCACTCCTCCCAAGGCCGCCGTCGACGAGACCCCCATCTCCCCCATCCGCGCCGACGGCCGCAAGAACTCCCTCGAGCACCACCTGAAGGAGCGGCCCGAGCGCTCCGAGCTCGTCGACAGTATGCTTTGTTCTCCGTGACGACGCGACGAGGAATGTCCGTCTTGAACTAACTCACCACGTCTCCCCCTAGGAAACATCCTGCCGGCATCTACTGCGGCTCCGAGCTTGCAGGAGAAGCAAAACGAGGTAAGTTTTCTTTGTCCTTCGCCCTCGTGCGCGTGCATGCGATTTACGGAAAAAGAATGGATGAAAGATATGTGTGCTGACAATTGATGATCCACCGTAGCTCGCGAAGCACATGCGCGCCGACTCGCTGAACAAAAAGATCTCCCACCGCCCTACGCCGGAGGCGCTGATGGAGGGCGGCGTGTTGCGCGAGGACCCCCGATCGCCCGAGGAGAAGTATGCCGAAGCCATTGAGGACGAGTATGCCAAGAGGGAGGGCGGGGCTTGATTGACTGATGATGGATCGATACGACGGGATAACGCGAGGGTTGGAAGATGGGAGTTGGGTGCCTGCTCGGGTCTTGCCTAGGGTTCGGAATTGGGGGGCGGTTCTCTTCGTCTTTCTCGGGTACTGGGGTATATGAAATGGGAATATGGAATGGGCTCCTACGCTATATAGCACGAATGTGCGGAAAATGGGAATATATCCTTAGCAGGGCTTGGGTCTGTTGGGGCAATCATAGTCAGGAGACCAAGAATTTGATACGATGGTTGATCCATTTTGATAGCCATTCCAAGCAACACGCAGTCAAAGAAGTCAAATGTCAAAAAGCGAATTGGTCTTTTCCCCTACTGCTTTATCGCAAGCCAGGTACCGCTGGAGCGGGAGAACTCACCTTTACCACCTGACTACATTGGTAGTTCTGGTGATGAAAGGCTCGCAGCTTGAAGACCATTATCAACTGATTGCGTGGGAGAAGTGAGGTCCGGTTGAAGGTGTATGATGTGAAAGTAGGCTAGGTCAGCACGGAAAGAATTGATGAGCTGCCTCAGACACGGGTTGCCTAGTTGGGTAATTCCCTATCTATCTTAGATACTTAGCAACATAATTTGATATACAACTTTCGTGTGTAAGTAGATTTGAATACGGTGAGCTGGCAGTGGCATTTTCTGGAAATTAGAAAAACCCCCCAAAAAGATTGGTATTGAGAGTTCGTTTGAGGGACAAGCACTGTCATAAACCAGATTAATACATATTGTTCATCTGTTGTCCTGTTTCTTATCTGAGCAACATATGTTTCCTTTGGCTTCTTCCTGCACAGCAACACTCTTCTTGAACCTTTGATACTGCATGGGACATCCCGTAGCTCACAATCAGCTTCACCTCGGCAGGCATTACGGCCCGGATCTTTGGTCCGCTTAGGTGCCGGCGAAAGCATACATACATACATACGTCTTGGACCTCTTGGGGCGAACCCCAGATTCCCCACTACCCCGACTTCCACCCACAGCTATTCCACCACTTACAGCAATACCCACACCGAGCTATAAGTTCCTATCCCCAGTAGAACGTTACAACGCTTGCTTACATAGTAGAGCCATCGTCACGATCGTCGCTAGAGCAAGAAGAGCAACCAGGTTCCCCAAGAACTTCCCCTCTCCGCCCAGCCCTCGCGCCCAGGTTCTTGGGGCCTAGCCTTGACACCCGATAGGGTCGCATAGCAGTCATCGTACAAACATGCGCCGTTGACGAGATGCGCCGGAGATTGGCGGCAGGTCATTGGACGAGGCCATTTCCAGAATGTACATGTTTACCTGGTCGACAGGCCTTGGCGTGCTGCTTCTCCAATTACCTACTCCGACGATGCCCGGGTTGGCATGGTTTGACGTATAAGACTCGTAGCGGTTTTTCGTGAGATAGGCATGGGCTCTCAGGCCTCTGTCCTTGCGGTCATCATCTCACCGTCTCTGTAGGTCTAGCTAGAGCTTACCCAGTGAGAGTCAAGATGCTGTTCAAGTCGTTGCTCTTGTCCGGGGCTTATGCTGTCTCGACGGCTGTTGCTGTTGAGATCGCGGTGCGCTCTGAGGGCGGTAATGCTACCGGCGGTCTTGCCTATGGCTTCTTGCACGAGGTCGGTCTCATGTCTTCTCAGGATTCGCATATTTGCATTATTTCGCTGGACATTCATTACTGACTCTTCCAGGACATCAACAACTCAGGCGACGGTGGGCTCTACGCCGAACTGATCCGCAACCGAGCCTTCCAGTCCAGCTACAACTTCTCCTCCACCTTGGACGCATGGTATCCGATCAACGGCGCTCATCTTTCGCTGAAGAACCTCAGCACGCCGCTGTCTGACGCGCTCCCGACGTCGATGAACGTGGCCGCGGCTGGCTCGAATCAGTCCAGTGTCGGGTTCTACAACGATGGCTACTGGGGCATGGACGTCCAGGTCCAGAAGTACACGGGCTCGTTCTGGGTATTGGGCGAGTACTCTGGGCGCTTCACTGCTTCGCTGCGGTCGTACATTACGGGCGAGACCTTCGGCTCGGTCGAGGTCGAGTCGCAGTGCCAGGGTGACGAGTGGACCGAGCACACGTTCGAGTTGATACCGTCGGAGGCGGCTCCTAATTCGAACAATACATTCGCGATTTCTTTTGATGTAGCCGTAAGCTATTCTGGCTTGACTTCTCATGGACTTTGAAAACTGATGATTGCACAGGGGCTCGAATCAGACTCGCTTGATTTCAATCTGATTAGCCTATTTCCCCCGACCTACAAGGGACGCAAGAACGGTATGCGGATCGATCTTGTGGAGGCTCTTGAAGAGATACACCCAGTGCGTTTGAGCCGTAACAGCCTATCGAACATGAGCTACGGGTGCTAACGACTACGATAGACTTTGTTTCGTCTACCTGGCGGGAACATGCTGGAAGGGTTGACGAATCAGTCTGTAAGCCAACCACAGAGCCATTCTCGCCCAGCCTTGAAGGTCCCGGGAGAGGATTCTATGCTGTCTAAAGCCCATTCTATCATAAATCAAAAGACTGGCATGGATTACCGCTGAGATTCATCTACTAATAACTCCTTGACATGTAGTGGTGGGATTGGAGAAATTCCATCGGTCCCCTGAAAGATCGACCGGGATTCTCAGGAGTCTGGGACTATCCACAGACGAACGGTTTGGGTCTCATGGAGTATCTCGAGTTCGCTGAAGATATGGGCATGGAGCTTGGTGAGATATGTCTGTCCAGACTCCTTGTTGATACATGACTGACTGCTCACTAGTGTTGGGCGTATACGATGGTCTGTCGCTCAATGGAGACATCACCCCCGAGGACCAACTCCAGCAATTCATCGATGCGGCTTTAGAGGAGATCGAGTTCATCAGTGGGCCGGCAGATTCCAAATGGGGCTCCGTCCGTGCCGAGCTGGGTCACCCGGACCCCTGGGAGCTCAAGTATGTCGAGGTCGGCAATGAAGACTGGCTTGCTGGGGGAGACGAGGGATGGGCGACATTCAAGGAATACCGGTTCCCGCTTTTCCTCGAAGCCATCAATGAAGCTTATCCCGATATCAAGGTCATCTCTTCTGGCTCCTATTATGATGGCTACGATATCCCTAGCCCTGGAGCTGGTGATTACCACGTGTACGCCACGCCCGATACCCTTGTTAGCGAGTTTAATAAGTTCGATAATATCACCACTCCTCATATCATCGGCGAAATGGCTGCTGTACATCCGAATGGTGGAACTGGCTGGGATGGTGGCCTGATGCCCTTTCCATGGTAAGTCCTTCCCTACGGTTCATCTTCCTTAGGAGCTTTTGAGTCTGATCTTATTGATAGGTGGGGGGGAGCGGTCGGCGAAGCCGTAAGTCTCATCGGGTACGAGCGAAATCATGACCGACTCATCGGAGCAGCTTATGTGCGTTATCTTTGTCTTGTTGTTCTCAAGGATCACGCTAAATTTCATCTCAGGCACCCATTGTGAGAAACATGAATCGTTGGCAATGGGCCATTACCATGATCCAATTTGCTGCCGACCCAGCGTTGACAACAAGATCAACGAGCTGGTATGTCTGGGAGGTCAGCTAGAAAATACCATAAGTTTCCGGTTGAGACTACCACACTAACAATCACAACAAGCTCATGGCTGGACATACCATCACCGAGACTCTGCCCGCAACCGCAGACTTCGACCCATTGTGGTACGTGGCAGGCAAGAACGACGAGACCGGAGCGCACGTCTTCAAGGCAGCCGTGTACAACTCGACAGATGCCGCCGACGTGCCTGTCAAGCTCACCTTTGAGGGCGTCGCCGCCGGCACAGCCGCGGAGCTAACGGTTCTGACCGGACCGGAGAATCCATACGGCATCAATGACCCATTTGCTGGTGTCAATGTCGTCAAGACGTCCAAGACGACTGTTACTGCGGGTGATGACGGTACTTTCGAGTTTGCCCTGCCGAATTTGAGTGTTGCTGTGCTTGACACGGGGGTAACGTCGAACGTGACTGCTAGGTCGCATTGGAATAGAGCGGTTGGGCGGAAATGGTGAATGGCCGACTTAGATGTGTGACATACATACTAGGGGTATAGACTACATCTATTAGACCAATTATAGAAGTTGGCGGTGCGTGTCATGCCTCTTTGCACGTTCATTAATTCAGAATACACATGTTTTTTCTGCCCCTCCGACCGACGCCGGCCCATCCCATGAAGGCTCGGTCGAATGCAACGGTGACATGCAGTGATCCGAGGTGCATGAGAACCAACACATCTTATCACTTGGCATGATACTGATCTCAAGGGAGCCCGCATCCTCTTCAAAGAGTCGGCATTGATGATGAATTCTGGAAATCAATCTGGAAACAGCTACAATATAGGCCTGTCTCTGGTGCTCTTCAAGCGCCACGATATGTTCGCATCGATAGATTGTTCAAGAGGTTTCATTTGATATCATCACATATGGCCGCAATGGAGCATACCACGCATCAACAGGCCTCGTCGACGGTAGACGTCGAGAAACAGCCAGCGGTCTCTGTAGATGCAGATATAGGCCTCCAATTCATCACGCAGCACGGCGCGATTACTTACAACGAGGAGGAAGAGAGAGCCGTGAGATGGAAACTGGATCTCCATCTGATGCCCATAGTAAATCACAATCTTTCCCCCCTCTCTATTTCTCCTCAAATTCTCTACCTGCCGGCACTCGCAGCCGTCGTCCTGTGGCCCTAGACTGACCAGGTCCCAACTAGCTCATGATCACCTACGGCCTCCAGTATCTCGACAAAGTGACCATCAGCTACGCCGCCGTATACGACATGTCGTCCTCCCTAGGCCTCGTGGGCCAGCAATACGCCTGGGCCACGAGCATCTTCTACGTCGGATATTTGGTCGGCCAGCCTCCGTCTGGGTATCTCCTGCAGAAGTTTCCGATCGGCAAGTTTGCGGCGACGAACCTGGCGCTCTGGGGAGTCATGGTCACGCTTTGTGCGGTGTGTGAGAACTTTGCGGACTTGGCTGTACTGTGAGTTTGCGGCGCAGGACTCGGATGGGAAGTCTGTCAAATGGAAGTGGAAGTAGGGCTGATGTCATGGGATAGGCGATTCCTCATGGGTGTCTTTGAAAGCGCGATCGCTCCGTCTTGGGTACATCTCACGGCTATGTTTGTAAGTGCCTCCCTGGCTCATATCCCGTTTGGCGGAGGGTGAAGAGCAACGCTTGAGGGATCAAATTTCTCAAGATAATCAGAGTCAGAACACCGGAGATATTTCACTTACACCCGTGCAACAGTACAAGAAACAAGAGCAAGCATCCCGCTTCACAGCATGGTACTTCATGGTCGGCGCCGCCGTCATCGCCGGCGGCCTCCTCAGCTACGCCCTGGGCCACACCTCCGCCACGGCCGTCCGCCCCTGGCAGCTCATCTTCCTCGTCTGCGGCGGCTTCACCGTCCTCTGGTCCGCCGTCGTCCTGCTCCGCCTGCCCGACGACCCCCTCACCGCCCGCTTCCTCACCCCGCGCCAGCGCGCCGTCGCCGTCGAGCGCCTCCGCGGCAACCGCACCGGCGTCAAGACCGCCCGGTTCAAGGTCCCGCAGGCGCGCGAGGCCCTCCGCGACCCGCAGGTCTGGGCCTTCACGCTCGTCACGCTGGTGGCGCAGCTCGTGAACGTCGCGGGGAGCTTCCTGCCCCTGATCATCCGGGACGCCGGGTTCGGGGCGCGGGAGACGACGCTGCTGACGCTGCCGACGGGCGGCGTCGAGTGCGTGGCCATGCTGGCGGCCGGGGCCGCGAGCCTGGGCTTCGCGAACGGGCGGACGGCGATCATCTTCTGCGTCAGCCTGCCGACGCTGGCCGGGTGCGTGCTGCTGGCGGTGGTGCCGCGGTCGGAGACGTGGGCGCGGGTCGTGGGGTCGTGGATGCTGCTGGCTTCGCCGGCCGGCTTCGCGGTCATGCTAAGCCTGATCGGGTCGAACGTCGCGGGCTTCTCGAAGAAAGTCACGGCGTCGACGATGGTCTTCGTGGCGTACTGCGTGGGGAACATCGTGTGTCCGCAGCTGTTCGTCGCGAGCGAGGCGCCGGAGTACGGAACGGCGATGCGGGGCATGCTTTCGGCCATGGTGATTGTGCTGCTATTGGAGGTGGCGCTGGGCTGTTATTACGTGTGGGAGAATCGAAGGCGGGACGAGGTGCTGGCGAACACGCCGCAAGAGGTTGTTGACGCAGCCACCTTGCAGAACGAGGAATTTCTGGACAGGACAGATATGGAGGATTTCTTGAAGTTTAGGTACCGATGGTGATGTGAACGAGCTCATATACTATCAATAGCGACTGGGGCTCGTTACAGTCTGTTGCCGACCATCATGAAGTACAAAGGACACTGCGAAAATCCGTCTACAAATTTCTGAGGATCATATCTATATTTAAATCCTTTAGCTATATTCTAAGACTATAGTGCCACGCAGAAACAAACATTGTTAGCAGTGCCGATTTGAATCAGACAAGTAGCTACCTATTAGGTACAGTCAATATGTCATCTTCGGAAACGGCCCAGGAGCTAAGCTTGCGCTCCCCATAGCCACCTAGGAGGCTCGGGACCAGGCCCAGCATATTCAGCAGGCTCAGGCTCGAGATCAGGCTCCCTCCCAGCATACTCAGGCTCCTCAAGCCAAGGCTCAGTCGGAACTTCCTCAGCGACTCTTTCTTCGACAGGCTCAGTCTCAATCATAAGAACAGCTTCAGGCTCAATGGGACGCTCGTCGTCGACCTCTTCGTTTCCATCCGGCGACTGATCTGGAACCATCTCAGCAGCTTCGTCCGCGATCCTCCTGATGGACTCTTCCAACAAAAGACCGACAAATGCTTTGTTCTCGAGATCGTCTTTGAGCATCTTCTCCACGAGCAGTCTTTCCTTCTTACGAAGCTCCTCACGCTGTCTCTCGATATCTTCGAGTGCCAACATAGCCGTATGCTCGATCGCGTTCTTGTTCAGCTCCATAGCTTTGATCTTACTCTCTAGCTCGTAGCATAGCTCCGCGAGTTGAGCCGCGCGCATATGGTCGCGGAGGGTAGAGGCCATCAGGACAGCAGACTTTAGGAGGTCGTTGACACCGCGCGCGGTCGTTGACAGCCGATGTACAGCACTGTGGCGCAGCTTATTTGTCGCGAAGAGGACCTCGGTCAATGGTACATTTCCGAGGTCGATAGCCTCGCTTGGGAATTTGTTGGCTTTTTTGGCAAGAAACTTTGTCCATTTAGTCAATTCCACCGATGTCGCGCAGTCCCATCCATGCTCCTCGAGCACAGTTTGCAGCCACTTCTGGCAGAAGTCAAAGCAACACTCTTCCAGAATTCTCTGGGCCTCGTTCAAGATGATATGCTGGCTCTTGTAAGGAATGTATGTAGGATACAGAGACGGCAGGGCTTGGCCTTCCTCTGCCTGGCGGTTCTGGACTTTGGCTCTTGTCAGCTGAAAGTTCATTCCCCTGGCTTACTTTGGATGTTTTTGAGTTCTTACAAACTGTGCTCTGGCCAAATTTCTCCTTGTGATTACACTGTTCCAGTACCACCGGTTCCTCTTCGCTCTCGGGTTCAGCCTCCTCCACACTAGCGATTTCTTCGATCGCTTCAGCTGTGGATTGAAGAGCGAATACCTCGGAAGCTTCTCGCTGAGTCTCCTGGGCTGGCGACGAGTGGTAGAGCTCGGGGAACTCAATCTTGGCTTTAAGCTCAGATTGGAAAATCCGCCGTTCCAAGAGATCTCGCAGAATCTCGACCACTTTTTCTGCTCCGAGGTCGTTGGTTAAAGACTTGAGATTTTTGGGATGAGCCGCAATCTCCTTCCGTATTTTCTTGGGCTGACGAATCAGAGCCTTATCCCCTGTGAAGATTGCTCGACACAATAGATAGACTCGGCGCTTGTCCTTCGTTGATGCCATTTTCATCCGAGAAAGCCTGGTGATATCACCGATATTTTAGAATTTATTCGTCCCGCAGTGTCATTGTAACGAACGAATTCGAGCATTTTATCTCAGCTTAAATACTGAAAAGTTCTCGGGCATCAATGCAGCACTCATGGTCGCCTTTTCCGGTCGCATGCAGCCAAGCCACATGTCTGCCTCGCATCGCCAGCAAATGTTGGCGGTTGGTGCATGCCGCTACGGCCACAAGCTGCATGTAAAAACACCGAGACGACCGATTAGATGTCCGTTATGGAGAAAGATACGAGTAACTCTACGTGAGCCTTTCACACATTCACCTCGTTAATAAAGGGTGTGTATAAGATCATCGTATCGCATACGGTCTGATGCCTGATAAATGGAAGCTCACGTGACTTCGCGACTAAAATGATTACGCGCTCACCCCTCTTTCTCAAGGACGCGTCGGCATGACCTTTGATCGTCAAAACCGCTACAGCGCTCTGCTATTGTCTGCGGCTAGTGAGCAATGCTGCTTTCTACGATCGTCTGGAAATGCCATGAACACAATCAAGCCTAGGACAGCTTCAGAAAATGACTGACGTACCCGACGAACCAACCAACGATGATCTTACGGCTCTTCAGGCCGATCTAGTCAAAGAGCACGAATCCCTTAAGTATCATCTTTTAGGACCATCGCTCACAAAGGCTGGTCAAGACTCGGTTGATCAATCCAAGGTATCCGAGATCATATATAATGCCTCCAAGGGATCTAAGTTCTTTAACCGCGAAGAAGCAAAGGACCATGTCCTCACGCAGAAGATCGACCAAATCCTCGAAAAGAAGGGTCGCCTCGAGAAGCTCGACCTCACACGCGAGCTCCGAGCTGCCGATCAACTCATAGCCCAGCTCGAATTGAACCGCGACCTGACGCAATATATCGTCCACGTCGACTGCGATGCCTTCTACGCCGCGGTCGAACAGCTCAACCGCCCCGAGCTCAAAGACGTACCTTTCGCCGTCGGAGCTGGCGTCCTCACCACCTGCAACTATGCCGCCCGAAAGTTTGGCTGTAGGAGCGGCATGGCCGGCTTCGTTGCCAAAAAATTGTGTCCGGAACTGATCCTGATCCGGCCCAACTTCGACAAGTACACCGCCAAGGCCCAGGAGATCCGTGAGGTCCTTGCGGACTACGACCCGCGGTTCGAGAGCGCGAGCTGCGACGAGGCATATCTTAACATCACCGATTACTGCGCGAAGTATGATATAGCACCCGCGGACGCGGTGCAGCAAATGCGCGACGAGATCCATGAGAAGACGAAGATCACGGTGTCCGCGGGCATCGCCGCAAACGCGAAGATCGCCAAGATATGTTCCAACATGAACAAGCCGAACGGGCAGTACGTATTACCCAACGATAGGCCTGCCATCATGAAGTTCATGCGGGACCTGCCGACGCGCAAGGTGAACGGCATCGGGCGAGTGCTGGAAAGAGAATTACAGGAGATCGGGATCAAGACCTGCGGGGATATATACGCACAGCGTCAATACCTGCGTCAGCTGTTCGGCGACAAGGCGTACGAGTTCTTGATCCAGGTGCACTTGGGCCTCGGGCGAACGGACGTCCAGCCGGCTGAGGAATACGAGCGCAAGAGTGTCGGCACCGAGAGCACGTTCCGGGACATGTCGGATCCGGTGCAGCTGCGCGAGAAGCTGCGCTGGATCGCCGAGGAGCTGGAGAAGGACATGCGGCGCGCGGGTGTTAAGGGCCGCACTCTGGTGCTCAAGGCCAAGCTGCACACGTATGAGGTCTACACGCGCCAGGCCGTGACGCCCCGGGCCATCTACCTCGCTGACGACCTGTACCAATACGCCCTGCCCATCCTGACCAAGCTGCACCACGACATGCCCGATATGAGGCTGCGGCTCATGGGGCTCCGCTGCACCCATCTCGTCAGCGCCAAGAAGCCAGATGCGCGGGCCTTCTTCGGGCTGAAGCCCCTCCGAGCTGATCCCGGTTCCGGGCCTGGCGAAGGATCCACGAAGCGAAAAACCGCCACCGACGACGAAGACAACACGCTTAACGACACGGGAGCGGTCGGGGGGAAAGAGAGCACGCGCATCTACGGCGAAGCCTTCGAGACCGACGTCACCGCCCCCTTTGACAAGGAGAGCTACCGCCACCACGGCAAAGAAATCGTACCTAATCCGACCAAAGCGGCCCCGTCCGTGGAGCCAGAGGAGGAGGAGTGGTGGGACTGCCCCATCTGCAGCCGGCCCCAGCCCACAGATGAGCGCCAGTTCAACGAGCACATCGATCAATGTCTCTCGCGGCAAACGATCCTCGAAACAGTGCAGCGGGAGTCCAAGTCCAATAGCCCGGCACCGACGACGGCGCATCATCCTCATCATTCCCCGGGGTCTGCCTCCGCCCCGTTACAATCGAAAAGGCCGAAGACCAGCGGCGGGGAGAAGAAGCGCGGCCGGCCGCCATCGGGAGCTGGCGATCCGAGGCAGAAGAAACTGTTTTTCGGATGAGTGGATCTGATGGCATCTGAAGATACACTTACTTCGGCCTCGGCTTCTACCCTCTCCCCAAGAACGGCTCCCTTGGCTAGGATGTTGATCACTTCGACTGAAGCTTAAGGCCAGTCAAACCCGATCTGCCTCGAGGCTTTCCGTCGGCAGATAGACATACGAACGCTTCGTTGCGGTAACTACGTAGTTTAGTCCTTGTGGCATACCTTTAGTCGCCGTGCGCATTACCATGGACGTACCATCGATCCTGTTATGCCAACGACGACTTGTGAAAAGAGGGGAATTGAGGGGATGCAGGATTGAAGTCACATCATGAAGCATACGAATGACGATTAGACATGCATTAGGAAGCATCGCGAAACGCCGCGCCCTTTTGTTGGAAGGCATATGTTGGAATGCATGAGACAGTACGTCACGTATTACATTATGCCTGGCGAAGCCGGATATGGTCCAGACTGGGCCACAGAATTATACGTAGTCATGGTGTACTGGAAACGAGAAAGACAGCCCGGTACTAGCGTCCATGGTGACTGGAGGTCATAGTTCGGACAGTACTTTGGCGATGCAAAAGCCGCGCAATACCGTTATTCGTTCCAGCATTGAAGCCAATTCGCTGTTGGTCATGGATTGTGTTCACGTACTATGAACGCTAGGTAATGGGGGAGGAACAAGACGCAAAGTATATGGTTTTGTATTTCATCTCAAGTTATATACGACTAGCATGAAGTGATACATCGGTTTTCCTCGCCGCCCTTCACGAAGGTTCATAGGGCAGATAGACGGTGTAAATGCTAGGCAGGTTCACATTCACGGCTTGCGGAATTGAATACAGTTATAAGCGAAACCCCTAAAATTCCAATGCTCCGGAACCTTATGATTTACACGAGTACTCGATACGTATATCTTATGCCTTACAGTGCTTCCATTAATTGAGACCACGACCAGGCGGAACTACTTCATCTGTTTGGCTATGTGCAGTGTCACTCCAAGACTACGGGATAATGCTATCAGGTCAGGCTGTATATGACAGGCTGGGATCTATTGATTGTTAGACCTTTGGCACTCATAATTCGCGACGGTCTGATTCAACGGCCAATAGCGGTCCCTTCCGAGACAAGTTTGTCATTGCCCACAAGAACCTCACGAGAGGGTTCTTTCATTTCATGTTGCTCGTACACGGTTTCACCGCGGGATTTCTTGGTGCAACATGATCTCGCTAACGGGCGGGATCGTACGATCTGCTCCATGGATGCGTTTGCATTCACGTTAGGTAATAGAGGCTTGATGGGTGGCAGCCCATATTGCGGACGCGTTGATCTGCCGTCAAACTGTATTTTTATCCTCTTCTACCCTTCATTATCCACGAAAGGGGCTCATGCTACCTTCTCGCTGGACTGTGTCTACTGGTAACCCCGGGTCCTGGAACCGAATACTACCTAGAACCGTCTGGTGGGAAGACAGCATAGGCAAACTTTACAACAAAGTGAAATCCCAAAGGCACGCACTGCATCCAAGTCAAGCAATCGGCGGTCTTCGGGGGATCTGACATGTCACCTCAGGGCGTCGACCGGGTCGGGTAAATGCCAAAGGCTGAATCTGGTACTCATCCGGGCGGGCTGGGCCATCGCGATGGCCTGTGCCTGACCCAGCGTGAAGGATCACACAAGATTGCATGTCGTTCTGGCTAAGCGGACACAAGTCCAGGGCGATAGTACCACTGGCCTGGGTCTTGTGGCATTGTGGTGCACCCATGGTGCTTGGATGTGCCACGGGGATGTAACTCGACGAGGTGCACAAGGCTGTTATCGTTTTTGGGGGTTTGTTCCTGGCCATACATGTAGTTCAGTCATGAATAATAAAATTGGCCATTAGTTACATACCTACATCCTCAAGAGTCTTTGCACTGTTCCCGCCGAGTCGTTGATAATCTCGGTCCAGGCTGTCTCGATCCCGAGACTGCGGATCGCACAGGACGGAATCGATGGGCTCCAATGCTATGTCGGTGACCATGACTCGGGACAACGAGAAACCCCATGTGAGGCTTCACGCGCGCGTCATATCCTCGGTACCGCTCGGCTGGGCTCATCCGTAGGACCGTCTCCCTGTAGCCCGATCGTACAGCTTGGCCGTTGAGCCACGACGGGACCTTGCGTGTCGCAAGACGGCTTCACCCTAAGATCGATCCTCGTAAACTAGCAGAATGGTCAGAGACAAGCGGCCTTGAGAAGAGCCCCATGATCACAGAGGGACCCAGAGCCAGGACATCCCTATGCATCAACGCATGCCAGACCCATAGACGCGCGCGTACATATTCATTGGTGGCGGAAGAGATGCAGCCACGCGCTGTCCGGCCAGCATGTCAATGCAAGGGCAGCCATGACCTGCCTCCGTGCCTGATATATTTTTCCGACGTGGATGACCGCAGTACTTGTGAGGCTACAGTACAGCACCTCGTCCGCAAGCGAGATTGCCTGTTGACTCCTTGATGACAACTACGCAGACCCCTGCCATAGCCTTTCTCAATCGGTGGTGCCATCTCCAAAACGAACATTCTAGGCCTCTTACATATTCGTATATTCACAACACGTTATCCAAACCACCCATACTTGACGCATCGAGAACCGGCCACCTATCATTGACTAGCCACTGACCATTGCGCGCCGTGCTCAGCATTTGAAAACAAGTCTTCCAAGTGATGGAACCTGCTCGTGTTCGCCGGACCTCATAACAATGAAGTTCTCCTCACCGTACGTAGCCGCACGCATAATGTATAACATACGGAGATGAGCGTCATAAGATCCACAAGAAGAGAGAGAGAGAGATAGAGAGAGAGATGAACCGTCGTGAACCTAGCCGGCGCGCCGTTGGGTTCACCGGCACCCGATACCGTCACACCTGACCTTATTAGCAAGTCAGGTTGAACGCTCGGCTTATACCTGCTAGCGTCGTCAAGCCACGTGCAGTGCCGATCGCAAACGCTGGCGAGTTCCAGAGGTCCGTCGGGCGCCTCATCAACCTCGTCATGGAAACGTTGTTCTATCACCCGCCGATCTTAAAAGAAATAAGAGGACGGTAGACACGAGCGACAAGAAACCAACACTCTGGGCGCCCAGCCGCGCCGTGCTCAGCTGATGCGAAAATCGTCAACGACGTAGCGGGACACCGGCACTTGTAGTTGGGGAAGCCAGGTCCCGTGCCTCGTTTTTCCTTTCCTCCGAGACATGGCAGAGACATGTCCGCGCCTTTACGTGCCTGTTCACTAACTGACTGGTAGTCCTTTAGCATCTTTTGCGCATCTAAGGCCCGCATGTACAGTAGTGCTCAAGAGAAATCTACATGTAGGCAAGACGCCTGGCCACTGATTAGGTAAGGCAGCTGGCAGTGTCATAGCGGCTCAGAAAGAGACTAGAACAGCCTCCATATGGCATCATTGGTCCCCTAGTACTCCAAGACAAACCTCTTCGTCCTCTTTAGCTCTGAAAAGCTCGGCTGGGACGGCCTACATTCGGTGGTCGTTACGGCACATATGCACTGCGCAGCGGTGTTGAACGAGAAGTCATCCCATGTGTACGTGTACGCTGCAGTAGCATGTAGCACTCACAGTACAATGCACCCCTTAGCATAGTTGGATAGAGAGCATGGAACAGGGCTCGTCGCCGGTCAGGGTTCATAGCATGGTGGTATCTGCAAGGGCCAAAGTAATTTCTCCAGATAGATGTGACCCCGTAATGACCCCTAGATTGCATCTCAACGCAAATACGCCGACTCGATAATTCCTAATTCATGTGTATGCGAGACTCGCTTAATAGAATGAATGGTTCGAACCACAGTGGTGTCTACATTGGAATTGACGTGACATGAAGGCCCTGGGCCCCCATCCTCTCCGGTCAGTAGAGTCGCGAGAATTGCCATTTGGGTCATAGGACAACACGCACACAGACCCCTCAAGTAATCACATCTCCAAGATTCCAAGGCACCTTAAAGAGAGCCCTCCCAAGAACCCCAGTGTCACCATAATCGTCAGCATCATCAATAGCTTGTGGGGTACCAAGAACCGAAACTGGGGTCAAGGTTATTGGGCCAAGGCACCACCCCCTCAAGAAAGCAGCCAAGCAAGCTGCAAGCCACAGCGGCACATGGTCCGCGCATGGCGTGCGGCGAAGTAGACATATTCGCAGGCCAAGAGGAAGCCAAGTCGGCAACTCGGTCCTAGCAACCTAGATGACGGGTAGTGGTTAGATGCATGTAAAGCCTTGTAAGGCACGTCAGACAAGACACGGCCAAATGAGCTGTGTGCATGAACGGTCGCCCATGCACCAACGGAGAAAAGAGAAAGGAACGAAACCGTTGGATTTACCGACCTGATTGCCGATGACGATATGGGGAGAGACTGCGAAGACTAGGTTGAATCGTCACCAAACTGAAGAATTGGGGTGTCATTCTTTCTTTGGAGATCCGCGTTCTTGGAGATCACAATGGAGTAAGTGTGCGGGGAAGATGAGGTCTGGTGAGATCACTTGGCATCAATAGTACATTTCTTCCCTCACCTACTGGTTCTCTTCTTGGCACCCGTGTTTAGGTGGTGTGTAATAACATTTGCTTGGATACCGAAATGTGTGGGAAGGATGTACCTCTAACCTCCAACAGCACACGAAGAAACATCCATTTCTTGTCATCTTGATGTGACTAAGAAGATTTTGTATGTAACCAAGATATTCAATAAGTGAAGTAGATGCTGCCTCCGCTGTAGCATCCCATCGCTACACTCAGTAAAAGAGCAGCGCCAAGCAGAGACGAGTTGTCGCGGTCCACAGAGCTAGCGATCATTGCAATCCCAGGGGACTGGCAAGGTGCCCACAATGATGCTACTCATGACTGCACTGGCTGGAGCCATTTTGAGGGCGCGGGCGTAGGACAGCGTGACCGATGAAAAGGTTTTCCCTCAAGCACCTTGAGGCTCCAACTAGTTAGTCTGGCATGAAGACGGGTGGGTTGGCCTCCTGCAGCATCGCCTCATGTCATAGACCTCTGATATGTTGACAGTTGCGGGCAGCCACTGGGTAGAGAATTATAGTTGCAGTTCAGCCCACCACCAAAGCAGAGAAAATGGCCGGCTAACGGTGCAATAAAGGGGCAGAAAGGGGAAATTTGGGTGATATCTACTGACATACGATCACGCAGCCAATCATTCGCTCGGTTACAGGTAGTGATAGGCTGTGCCAGCGACCGGCATCAAGGGTTTGTAAAGTACCGCCGGGGGAGCATCAGCCGAGCCAAGGCAAGATGCAGGAAACGGTCCATCTGTTGGTAGTCTGACGGCCGGAGAAGCATGCATACAGTACCTGCCTGCTTCCCGCTGCTTGACAGTGTCGCGATCACTGTTGCCGCGGTGCCGGTTTTCTGTAATTTGGGGTTGGTGAGGCTCCAAGATATTGGATCTCAAGTCCTTTAGTGTTGAGAAACTGTACTTGCGTCGGGTGGGATGTAGTTAACACGCGGGCGCGAACAGACATTGTGCGGCTCCTTTAGACTTCTTCTTTCCTTCCTTCCTGCTCGTGGGCAGCGGGTGAGAACAGACTTCTGCTTTGACTTGGAGCGGAGAATGGATCCGAAATGCAGATTCGGTTGCCTCTCATTGGCAGAAGCTACCCTGGTCGCGATTGTTCCATCGCTGGAGGTCGATCGTACTGTTTGTGTTCGACTCACATATCGATCAGCTCATGCACATACGTACTATGCATGTGTCCTCCTTAAAGGGCAGCAACGCGGCTCGAAGCGTCGTAGCTTCTGTCGTGTGTGCTCGCGTACAGTACAATACGGCTAGGGCGTTCGATTCATGACAGACGACCCCCGCCACGGCCTGGCTGTAGGTACTGATACTGAGAATACTTGTTCGTCATGCAATGAATGCAATTGAGCATTAGTACATAGTCACCTCATTGAAAGTAAGTGGCCGGTCGCGGCGAGTCAAGAGGTGGGCATAAAAGTAGCAGCGTGGCGTGGACAGAATGATGGAACTAGCAAATCTAAAGGTGAACCGTTCGTCCGGGAACTAGAACCCAGCAGTAAGCATCTTCTTCGTCGATACTAATCCATAAGTTCCCGCTCGCGCATCTCGGCTGCGTAATGAATTGAGTACTGTAGTGTCAAGACCCTGCCCTGCTCGGGGGTTGCCTTATTTTAGGTCTGTAACCGCGAAGCGTTTGCGTATGGTCGTTGATCGACGCCCCTCCTTACCTCCGTGCCCGCTCCCTTCGACCTTAGCTAGACCACTCGTATCCGCTCTTTCTTCTTTTGGCTGACTCTTTTTCCATACTTGTGTTCCTTGCGTACCATGACTTGGAGTAGCGCGAGCGGTGAATGGCGGGATGGGCATCAGTCCATGTGTCCAGTTGTATCCATCTACCTTCACTCTAGGTCCAGTCCGGCCTCTTGGATACGACGGGAAAAATGGATGGACGCCAGCAACAACCTGGTGCTTACAGGCATAACGAGGTTTGATGGGCTTGCTCTTATTAGCCATCTCTGCTCACCGTTGACGAAAACGCACAGAGATAGATCAATAACATGCAACCCAACGTGCAAGCGATGTAACCCTGGCTGGGATGGACATGCAGGCGTTGGGATTCTATCGCGGATTCTATTTCCTCACCCGGGCCGAAATGGAAAGTCCTGGGGGGAGGGAAATGATTGGCCAATGAAGAAACGGCACCAATGAAGATGAGGGAAACCATCAGTAGTGGCCTTCTTGGTAGCGCATCATGATGTGCTTTCGTGATGTGGTGGTACATGTAACTATGCGCGTTATGTAACAAACGTGCAAGACTCGAAGCCAGTGGTGCGCGTCTTCGTCCACACCACCGCAGTGACAACAGCTCTCTCGTCTCGTCAATACCGCGCCCGACTCGCTGGTACTTGAGCCAAGTCACTAGGTTAGACTGGGTATATGTAGGTACATAGGTAAGAAGAATTGTTCCGTGCAGAAGAACGTTCTCCCAAAGGTATGCATGTAATCGCAACACCAATCAATGTATCAGTACCTGGTATAACCAACCAAGCCAGCCCAGCTTGACCCTGCAACCCCAGCAACTGTTCCCATTGAATGAGCCCACCTTCTTCACTACAGTACGACACCCACAGCTAGAGTCGATCCTGCCCTTCCACTGTGCATACTTAAAGCGCCTACCCCTTCCACTTCCCCAGACTCTGTCTGTGCCTCTGATTCTGGTCCCGTTTCCTTTTCTGCCTGTGGACAAGTCCAACAAGTGAATCGCCCTTGGTTTCCCTTCCTTCATCTTGGAATCGGATCCACACGCCGACCTCAACCACCAGCATCGTCTCGTGTGTACTTGGGTACCTAAATAATTAGGACGTACTAGCTCACCTACGCCCAGCTTCCGCCAAGGCAGGCAGTTACTCGACTTACAAAATAAGCCTCGGTCCCTTCCTCGCGATCGCCTCAACTTTTTCTTTTCCCTTTTCATTCCCCCAAGTCTTGTCAAATCAATTCGAGGAGTCACCCTGCAGTCTTCATCATGGCCGACACCACCACCACCGTCCCGTCTCACGAGAAGGAGACCATCAACACCACCGGCGCCGACCACACCAACGGGGCAAACGCTACCTCGCGCTACGACTACGGCCACAACCCGCTGGCCCACGTCCACTCCGGCCCTGATGGACGTCTGCCCGCCTTTGGTGGTGAATTCCAGCCCGGTTTGTACAGGCCCATCGAGGGCCGCAAGTTCGCCAATCCCGCTCCCTTAGGTCTCTCTGCTTTCGCCCTCACCACCTTCGTCCTGTCCCTTGTCAATTGCGGTGCTCGCGGCATTGCCGAGCCTAACATCGCCTTGTCCCTTGCCTACGGATATGGAGGCCTGGTCCAGCTTCTCGCTGGCATGTGGTGAGTGCGACCCGTTCATATCAGAACTAAATCCGCCCAAACTCCTCCCCTTTTCGTCACATATCTCGCGTTACTTGACACGACAAAACCTTGATATCGTCGCTGACCTCATATACAGGGAGATGGCTGTGGGCAACACCTTTGGTGCTACCGCCCTGTCCTCCTACGGTGGCTTCTGGATCTCGTATGCCATCGTCCTGACCCCAGGTTTCGCCGTTCTGGACGATTATACGGCCGAGGCCGATGTGGCCTCCGTGCTTGGTTTCTTCTTGGCCGGCTGGTTCATCTTCACCGCCATCCTACTCATCTGCACCCTGCGTTCCACCGTCATGTTCTTCCTGCTGTTCTTCACGCTGGACCTGGCCTTCCTCATGCTCTCATGCTCCGAGTTCGCCGCCTCCAATGGCGCGACCCAGTCCTCGACCATGCTCAAGCAGGCAGGTGGCGGCTTTGGTCTATTGGCGGCCTTCTTCGCGTGGTACAACGCCTTCGCCGGTATCGCCGACTCCAGGTAAGCATACTGAGGGAAAATCTGCAATCTTCCTCGTTCTTTGTGCCCCCGTCGTACAACAGCTAGCTAATGAATATTTGAACACAGCAACTCGTTCTTCCTCATCCCTGTCTTCCACTTTCCCTGGTCCGAGAAGGGCCGCGAGGCTCGTGGCAAGACGGCCCGCGAGACTGTCTAAGAAGACCCCCGTGGTCTGCTTGATTGGCGCGACTTTCTGATTTGCGTGTTTTCATCATTCGTATGCCTCACAGATGAAATAGACACTTGCGACAAAATACCCTTGCCATTGCGAGCGTGTCATGACGCGATCATGAACATGGCGTTTGATTTCTATCACGCAAGTAATGACTTGACTCATGAGAACGTGGTGGATTGAACAGAATTTCTTGTTTTACTGAATTGGCTGAGATGGGCAAGAAGCCGGGACAAAATATATGTGCAGTCATCAAAGCTGCGAATGATTGTCTGCTAGGTAGTTCTGGCACCGTCCAGAAGATTTGCGAATTAATGATACCAATTTCTAATGCTCAAAATCTATCGTGGTGTCTTACATTCTGACCGCCTTATCTGTCCCACTGGTTTGAGTGTTCAGTTCGTAGTCGCAATCGCGCCCACTACCTCAAATTGATTACACCTCTCCTTTGGTTGCTTTTGTCTGCACATATTTCTTGCTTAGGCTGACCTGCATGGAAGCTCTTAGTGCGTTGCGGCTGTGCGACTAGCATGAAGATCCCAATTCAGCCCAGCCCTGTAGCAACGTTTGAGACTGGGTCGGACCTTTTGGTGGGATCTAAACAAGTTGACAGCGCGGACCGAACAGTCTATGAAACGCTCGAGTTTTACTGCATACCTACTCGTGTAAGTGAGACCGTTGGAGATAATAATCTTACATAACAGCCGCGCTCAGCGCTCACTGGCGCTGAACGATGACGGACGGCGGGGTCTCAATAATGAACCAACCCGGTTTCATGACAGGACCTCTGTAGATATCTTTTCGCGCCGAAGCTTTGCGCAGTAGGTACGTTAGCTTCAAGGTGGTGGCGGTAGTACTTATGGAGGACATCTCTCTGCTCATGCTAAACAGCCATCTACATATTTCATTCGGGTCCCTGCTTTTGGAAGCTCAGAGCTCCGGCGGCGGGAGGCGGCGTGCTGCATGCGGGTTCTGTCTAGCTTCCGTTTCTGTTCCTGTGAGTTCTTGGCTTTGCATTGCCTATCAAGACAGGGAGGGAGGGAGGGCGTTGCCATCGGAGCCCTGTATTGGATTTCTTGATCCAAAGAAAGAGGGAGGCAGAGAAGGCTTGAAAGGGGGTGTCTGCTTCTCGTTGTTGATGCAAGTTTCCCCCCGTTCGTCCTGTTATGAACGGTGGGATGGGGTGGGGACCAGGGACCGATTGATGGCGCACGTTGGCGGTAGGATCTAACGTTGTTGTTGGATAAGGTTCTCCAGGTAGGGTGTTCCCTCCAATACTATTTCTGCAAGAAGCATCGGCTTCTTTTGGCATGATCGTAGGTGATCTAAAGACTTTTTCTCAGCCTGGTGTGGGTGGCAACGTGAGGTGTGATGCAAGGCGCGCGAGAGTATCGAGGATGTGGGAAAAGAGTAGAGCCCGGGAAGGGATGAGGAGGTTCATATGTTGTGCGCCTCTCGGGGTCCCAGTCTCATGCATAGCATCTCGGAACGGCAGCGTCGGCCCGGTCTCCTGTCGTCCTACGGCTGGTTGGTTTACTGCTGGAGAGAGAGTTCGGAAACTGGCTGGCGCCGATGCAAGGGGTGGGGATTGGGACGCCGTGTAGTTGCGCTCGGGTCGTACGGGGATCTATAAGTAATCCGCATATTTCCTTCGGGTTTAAAGATGCTGGGTTTGTCTCGTTCTGGCTTGAGCCAAGGGTGATTTGTATAATCGCATAGCGTCCAGAGAGTCGGTTTTGAACATAAGACGCGTGTTCTACCTGTACAAACTTTGTATATGACACCATTGAGATCTATGTAAGACTATTTGCACCACACACTATGAAGATATTTATAGAACGTCCAGGAGGACAGAGGAGGGAGGACAGAGGAGAAAGGAATCATTCCCTGCTGAATGTTTATTTTGCTGCGTGGCGTTCGAGAAAGATTGCGTACGGCGATACACGATTCGGACCACGGCAACGTTGCATGGCAGGCCCGGCAATTTAACCAGCTGGAAGGCTTCGGGGCCTAGACCACTCATTGATGGTATTTATAAAGTGTACAAAGACGAGCTTTCAACTACCTGGTAGTTAAGTATGAGAGCATGAAATTGATGAATGCTCGCCAGGAGATACTATACTAGCGTTCAAATCCTGTTGTATGTTATTGATATCGTACGGTAGAGCAAGAGATGCGTCGTTTATCACCCCTGGCCTTGATGGCATCTGTCACTACCTCAGGGGCTGTATTTCCACCGAGCGGCTATAGCTGGAACGTCACGCAGTATCAGGCCGGGCTCTCTCACGGCAACCCGGCGGCGCCCAAGACTAGCTGGTACTGTGAGTTTTTTTTTTACACCATTCCCACTCAACACTGTTCCTTCCTACACAAGACCTGCTACCTCTTCAAGCCGGGTACCGCACACTCTTCTGTCGAACTCACCACTGACTCGTTCAGCTTTCACCATCGACGGCCCCGCCGCAGGGGATCCCCAGACCTCGCCCTATATACCCGCCTTCGGTGCATCGTGTACGGGGTCGGGCGCCGGACAGCCACTGAGCTCCGAGTACATCGAGTGCGCGTTGGCTGCGGTGTCAAACGGCACAGGCGACATTCGCTCCGTTGCGGCGCGCGTCGTTCCGGATGAAGACGCCACGCAGGCGCATATTTCTATTCGTTACTTGTTCTCTGTTGAAGCGTGAGTGTATTTCAATTATGCTGGTTTTCTAGCAGTTGAAGATTAGGTCAAATAGAGGCTCAGGGAAGAGTTGAGGCCAGTTAATATCTACTAATGTATACGGGTGCAATATAGGGGAATGCAGTTTAACCTGACGGCGTTGGCAGTTACGGACTGGGCACGAGAGCGACCTCCTTATAACTTTCAGCTCATACCAGACGGCGCACAGGAAAACGATTCCTCGTGGTTTGGGCGGATTCAAACATCTGATAAGTAATAATCTCATCTATGAGGTCTCGATTGGTTCCTCTAGCATAAATAACAGGAAACAAGGTCGCTATGGTTGCGGTGGCATCGGACCTATGGACTCATAAGCACTGCTCTCGGAGAACGAACATATAGAAATGAAACTTGTATGCTTCCGGGCATGCGAGCGGCTAATGAATGAGTATCCGTATGCCTCAACTCATTACTGGTGAACTCATCATTGCTTCTCACTATTTCGGGAGCAACTAGAACGGTCACATAGCTGGGCGACAAGTGACCTAGCTGCTATCTAGAAGGACCCTTGAGGGTTATTTTATTAGAGGCTGCTACATGTAAGGCACTGAAGGCTCCCATACACCTAGGAAAGGCCAGAGATCAATGGACTTCTATTCTACCGGCTACCTAGCTACTACCATGTTGTGACCATCCTTCACTCTGCCACCAAACTCCTGACAAGAACGCAGATACGGACATACCCGTACTGACAAACGTCATCCGGAATAAAGGAAAGTGTGTCCCTGGACGAGTATCATTTTCAGCCCGAGTCTTTGAAGAGTGATGTCAAAACCTCATAGATATTCTTCTTTGATGGGCATATCGTCGTGGATCAAAAAGTCGTCATGATTATGGTCACCACAATCCTCCAAGCGATGCATGGTGGATATGAAGACTTCACGTACCATTCCACACACGCGTTCGCCGCTAAAGATGGCCTCTCATCTCCTGAGACTGGGTACGCGTGGTCTCCCGATAACCTCACCGTCCTCTTTCTGAATCCCTGCCCGGCCGGCCGTGTTATTCGAGAGGTAACCCAATATTTTTCGAAGCAGCACTCGAGTGGTGACATCGAGGAGGTGTTTACAAATCAGACGCGCATTGTGTAGGTCTCTGATACACTCGTCATGCTTGTTCTTGCTGATGCGGGGATTGTCAAGGTGTGAGGATGAAGGTGAGGATTTCCTGGGGTAGTCAAGTTGGGGAGATTCATCTTGGATCAAGCCGCCGAGTCAGAAACCCTACACTATATCTACCGCTAAGTCTTGTTCGAGGTCAAATCGTTGGTAGGTAATCTCAAAGCTACCTGACCTACAGTTCCTCATCTTCTCAGTGCCAAGTCGTGGGTGTAAGCAAGGGCTTGCTGCCTAAGTAAACGTTGGTGGAGCTCAATTGATTCTGCTCATTTCTTGTCTATGGCGTCGAAAATCTTCTCAAGCTGCGTAATCTGCGTGGGAGTTTGATGTATTTAAACTCAGAATAATATGCAAACAGTATGGATTCTTCTCCCATTTATGTCTTTCAGCTTCGCCTTCCCAACCGTGCCCAAGGTGACGACAACCCCGTCGACTTCCCGCTCTGCTAGTGCGGCGATATAGGTCGTGATCGACATGACATAAATAAGCCTGGCCCATGTAATGTTGCTCATTCCATGGCCTCTGACCCCAGGCATACTTTGAAGCTGCATTAGCTACGGGGTTGCTCGAAAGGACTTAGGTAATAAGGCTGCTGGCCAAGCGCACAAGCCAAGCTTCATCTCCAGTTCTCGATCACGGCATGAAAGAATGGAAACCTAAAGAGAACTCTCTCTTTCCTCCATTCCCCTCGCTTTCCCCATTTCCGCCTGTGCTTTTCCTTCAGTATGCCATTCTCACAAATTCTCCCTGTCTGTGTTTTCGGAGCAGCCCAGGCACTCTGCTCGGCACTGCCGAGCGCTGAGCCGGGCTCGGGGCGAAATGGAAGCGATACCTCTACCTGGCCCCCTCACACTCAATGCCAGGTAGCTCATTTTCGCGATTACTTCTACACCGGCGGCCATTACACCCGGGATGGCGAAAGCGGGTATGTGTATGCCGAGCAGATGTACGTCGAACGGCTCCAGCCGGCCACGGGCGTGACGCAGCAGTTCCCTCTGGTCCTCATGCACGGACAGGCTCAGACCGGCACCGTGAGTCTTACCCACCTCGGGCTCGCCATGGGCTCAGCCGTGAATACCCCGGCATCCCACTGACAAGACAACCCCCCCCAGAACTTCCTGAGAAAGCCGGACGGCGGGTGCGGGTGGGCCGAGCGCTTCCTCCAGCAAGGCTACGTGGTCTACATCATCGACCAGACGCTCCGCGGCCGCTCCGCCTGGAGACCCGGCGCCGCCGCCGCCGCACCGTCGACCTACTCCGCCGCCATCATCGAGCAGCGCTTCACCGCCCCGGAGAAGTACCGCCTCTGGCCCCAGGCGGCGCGCCACACGCAGTGGCCCGGCAACGGCAGCGTGGGCGACCCCGTCTTCGACGCCTTCTACCGCGCCAACGTCCAGTTCATCGACGACGCCGCCTACCAGCAGGCCACGGACCAGGCCGCCGGCGCCGCCCTGCTCGACCGCATCGCGCGGCCCGTCGTGCTCGTCGGGCACAGCCAGGGCGGGCTCCTGCCGCTCCTGATCGCGGACGCGCGGCCCCGGCTCACGCAGGCGCTGATCCTGCTCGAGCCGACGGGCCCGCCGTTCCGGGAGGCCGTGTTCGGCAACGGCAGTGCCAGACCGTTTGGGCTGACGGACGTACCCCTCACGTACGCGCCGCCCGTCACGGATCCCGCGGTGGATCTCGTGAAGGAGGAGACGCAGCCCCGGCCGACGATGGATAAGACAGCATGTGTCTTGCAAGCCGCGAGCCCGGCCCCGCGGACCCTCATCAACCTGGCTTCGAAGCCCATCCTGACGCTGACGACGGAGGCGTCGTATCACGCCGTGTATGACTATTGTACTGTGCAGTATCTGCGGCAGGCGGGCTGCGAGAAGGCCACGCATCTGGAGCTCGCGGAGGTGGGCGTCCGGGGAAACGGCCATATGATGTTTATGGAGAAGAACAGTGATGAGATACTGTCACTGCTGCTTCAGTGGATAAAGAGCGTATAAGCGTGCCAGGGACGGAGGGGAATGGAAATAACGATGCTAGCCTAAGTATATCCAACACGTGCGGCTGGCGAGATAGGGTCCAGACTTGCATGACTACCGCGTTTAGAAAAAGTCTTGTCAAGGAGGATTTACAAGATCGCCATGATTGAGCTGAAACCACTGGTGCTGTAAAAGACCTCGTTCACACCAATCTGACAGGGCGCTACAAATGTACACCAGACGTGACCCAAGTGAGCTGTCGTACCGGGCAGTACTATCATTGCGACTTGGTATTCTTCTAAGCCTCACAAGTAAGCCTCATGGTATGCACATGACATGCATACTTGCCGGCTGCAGTCTCCAGAGGACCAAGTCTACATGTTTGAGTCAATCTGATATCCAGGTGCGCGCCGGTCCTACGAGTCGAAGAGACATAAATGAATAAATTTGATCACTCATCAAACGAATAAAAGATTAAAAACTCTCAACATTCGTGCAAGCTAACGGGCAGTACCTGATCCCATCCTTTCCCCTCTATTCTTACTTTTTCACGACTATATATACAAGCTTCTTCATATTCTCCTGTGCGGCGGAATACCAACCCAGAGACTGCCTCTACACAGGTTGCTTCGGACCAGGTGGACAAGCCGTGCCCGCCGAAACAGATGATGCGACCAACATGGCTCCTCTGAATTTCCGAAGGCAATCGCCTTGTGGTCTCTGGGGAAAGTGTGACCTCCGCACTTGCAAGGCGCAAAGAGTCGAGTAGGGTCAGTGGCATAATCATGGGTCGCCCCTGCCAGCCTTATCCCTCTCTCAATGCCCAACAAATATATCAACTCAGGGGGTGGCCCGTGGGAGGCTGGGTAGCGCTATCTCTCTAGTGATTGCGGAAATGATATTTTGAATGAGGACGAGTAGAAGATTGGTATAACGTATATACTTAATGCCCGGGATCCCAGAGGGGAGGGGGGGGGATGATGAAATACCTGGCATTAACCAATTGGTTGCTTACAAGGTCTTTGGTGCCAGCTTTCCTTGGGCTTTTTACAGAAATCACAAGCTTCGTGTGCTGGATTCATGGCATGTTTTTGTTACCAGCATCAACGATTTCTCTTAATAAGACTGCCCAAAGGGTGGCTGCAATGTGCCAAGCGTCTAGTGTAGGAAATGTGCCATATAAAGCGTAAGACGGTCATTGAAGCAAGCAAGACATAGTAACTAGATATAATCTTCGTAAAGTCGAGCTCACATAACAAATACTATATTGGGCAGATCATGGACGATGCTAGGAAAGTGTATAAATGCTTTCGTATTAAAGAATGCAAGCTCTAAAGCGAGCTCTGTAAACAGGTATCAAGACCTGCCAGTCGCTTTTGTGATAAACTGGTGCTTCTGGCAAGGATGTTTTCCTCCCACAAGATCGATGCAACAGCCCTTGATCACAAGATCTGGACGTCGTAGTGCTTCTGGTGATTCGCTTGCTTGTTGTTGCCCCATTGAAAACGCTTCTGTGCGTTGTGCTCCTGTCTACGAGCGCGTTTCGCAGCAGCATTTACCTCCTTCTTCTTCTCATCCGTCACACCAATCATACCAGGATTAGTTCTAGTAATAGAATTGTTGTTTTGGCCACGTGTTTGTCTTGTGACGACACGCTTATCATCCACATCCATGGCATCTGAATCTGAGCCTGCTGCTTCAATAGCCAGCCTCTCAGCACGCTCCTCTGGTGTGGGATGGTTGTGTAGGTTTTGACGCCAGTACTTGTTGAGCGATCTATGCCCTACCGAGCGACCCGAGGGGAGATGCAATTCCACATCGTCGTAGAAGATGGCTCGGTGCTTATGAGCATGCGAGTGCCAGCCATCTTTCTGGTGGTGATGTCGAGGGTCATGAGACGAGTGATGAGGATGCTTCTCTAGGCGTTCATACTGGCGAAAATGGTGGTCGATGGGAATAGCCTGCAGGTCTTCCGAATCACATGACGAAGCAGAGCTGTCTGTCTCCCAACCCTCGTCTTCCATTTTCTCGTCACCATCGTCGCCCACTGTTTTCGAAGATCGCTTCGCGCCCAGCTTGGCACCTCCATTTTGCTTGTCCCCATCGACGGATTCATCGTCTGATTCCTCTTCATCAGAATAAGTACTTCTGAAATCGTAAAAGTCACCGATGCGGAGCTGCTCCTCCTCTGTTGAGAAGGGTATCCTGCAGTGACCCTTGTCGCGCATATGGGTCTGTACAGCAAATGCATTATTTTTTTGCTTGCCACAGTACAAGCACTCGCAGAATTCGTGAATTTTTTGCTGCAAGAATCCAACAAGGCCATCCAAATCTACCAAATACTGTTTCTCTGGCAAGAACATGCTGTGAATGCGCTCCATGTGGACTACATTTAGAGCGATGGTAGGCGAATCGTAATTGCAAAACAGGCACGATTTGAGGGTGACTTTTGGTACTGGTGTGGATGTAGCCGAGACTGTCTCGCTAGATTGTTCCGCGACAAGGCTATGCTCCTCGACGACTGAGGGTTGAGGATTAGAAGGTCTCTTGACTGGAGATGGGCGGTCCTTCAGGTTGGTCTTCTGCAAGCCCTCGACAACCTCGTTAAACTCTTCTTCGGCGTTCGAGTCTACCTCTTCCCGAGCCGCAGGAATAGAGTCACCGAGGGAAAAGGTGGAGCTCATGACAGAGCTGGCATCATCTTGGGCAGCTCCCTTGCGCTGCGATGCAGCTTCCTTAGCCTTGTGCTTCTGGCTGCCGAGATGGTTTCTGTATGAGTTTTCGCTGTAGTAGGTTCGTTGACAGACGTCGCAGACCTGTTGAAAGCCAGCACGATCTGCCTGAGCAGAGTCGGCAGCTCTAGCTTGCAGAACTTTCTCGGTAAAGACTTGAGATGAGATGGGAGGTAAGGACGCCACCCTGCGCTGGAGGTTGTATCGGTGCCAATCACTCTTCATATGGCCCTTTTGGGTGTCGGCGTATCGGAAAGCAACTTGACATGTATTGCAGGTATACTGGTGGGAAGACGGAGCAGCAGCAGCATCCTGACGACCTGCTGTGACGGAGGCCATGATTAACCGCTGCCAGGTGTTTTGTCGCGTAGAAGTTGAGTACAGCAGGTGGAATATCTCAGAGCAATCGAAGTGCGGGAGTTCGATGAAGGGCTATCAGATTCAAGCGTATGGCCTGTTGCCAGGAACGGCAGCAAAGCTTGTTGTGGGTGAGGAGGGGCACTGTGACGTTTATGCGGTGTTATTGGGAATGGTAGGGATCCAGCGACCAGAAGTTCGTGAGAAAAGTACGGATAAAAGATGGAACAGTAGCGATCTAGGTGTCGGAGAAGAAGCCTTATTGTTGCAATCTCCATATATCACTGTAGAAAAACCCAGGAAAAAACAGGAGGAAGAGGCGACCCGGTTAGTTTGGACTGTTGGGAAGGGATGATCTCAAGTGGGAGGAGATGCTAGAATAATCAATGGCGAAGACTTGGTGGCGTTGGTGGGGGTTACACGGCCATTTTCCGCCCACGACGTGAGAGAAAAAAAAATCTGGGTCGGAATCAGCCCTGATCGATTGTGGACGAAGGTACTCTACAGGGGACAAAGGTAGACAGTGGTACTTTAGCGCATCTTCATACGTCAGACCCGCGCCCTACTGTCTGTTGGTTACAGTGGAGGGTACCGATGTTCCGGGGCTGAGGGCTGATCAGTCCTTGTGTCGGATTGGATGCTTACTCACCACAGCGTTTCAACTCAGTCGCGGCCTTGGAGCACAGCACTTTCCGGGTACTCGCTACCTCCGCCTCAGCCTCAACCTCCTGCCCCCAACCGTTAAAGATCTCGTGAACTGTGCATCTGTGGTTCATGAATGCAAAATTGGAGTGGTCGTGATTACTGGTACGGCGAGACTACAAAACGACAGTACAGTTATGCAAAGTCGGGTTGGTAGTTAAACTTTTGTAAGGCAACCACAGGACCAACTGGTACGGAGCAGCAATGGGGTAATATCCAGGCAGCATGTATTATAGGCGGACAGGCTAATGGTATTCGATATTCACTCACATAAAGAGTCAAAGGTCTAGAAGCCCACTCACACATAAATATTGATGAAGCAACATGCCAACGGGTTTCTGTAAGTATAATTAAGAGGCAAGTAGTACTGTGGATATGCCAGCTCCGTAAAGTCAACAGTGGTATAGCCGCTCCAGCTACCTAAGGTTCATCTCTACAAAAGGACCTGGCTGTGCGTACATTGGGCGTGCCTGCTCTAAAATTTCTTCGGAAACAAAGTAAGTGATCTGGGTAAATAGAAAATGCATGGAAGACTGCATTTCTTACAAAGGGCTCTATTCTTAATGATTTTTTCAGGTGCACGAGGCAGGTATCTGATTGTCGCAGGTACCTAAAAGTCTCGCGCCGGTACCCCAGACCTGGTCCTCTCTGGGGCTGTTGCGCTGCCGCTTCCTTGGCGTCGCGACTAGGATCCGGGTCAGCCTTGCCAGCCCCAAATTCATTCGAGGACCAACGCCGAGGCCGCGACTCCAAGATACTCCAAGATGTATCCAACTTCGTCTATTTTGGAGTTCTATGACACAGCTTCGCCAGTGATGTACAGATAGCAGGGTCTTCTTGATGCTTCATGGAAAACTTCTTTTTCAATTACGTGTATATTGCTTCATCGCCGTTGGTTTCCTAATTGTGTACATATCGACCGAGCCTCCTCCGCGCGTGTCCATCTATCAACTGACCGAAAACCTCCCCAGCCACTATCAGGCAGATCCCACGTTTTCCCCAAGCCATTCGAGGATATTCATCACGGGAATTTGTTTCAGCAACCCAATTCGCCGTATGATATGACGATAGAGGCCACGACTTCGGCCACGAAAGGCCTGGCCCATCATCCACTTGACGACGACATCCTCGCCGCTCTCTGGGAACATGCGCCTTTCCCGCGCTTGCCCCTCGATGCGCCTCTTGAGATCAGAGAGCTCCTAGTAGATGTCGAGAACCCCAAGAAAGTCTACTCTATCTACCGCGCTAGCCGCAGGCATGACCTGCAGCTGTTGATCGAGAAGTGGGTAGCCTCTCGTTTCCAGCGCTGCGCTCGAGGCCTTCCGACACTGACACAACTATGGTTTAGGTTTATTTTCCAATTACGACATGGCTGTGGATGTCATGACTGCATCACTCCTTCATGTTTTGCGTGCCGCCGCCGACTGGCTGGAAAAGCCCCCATTCGAAGATACAACGCGACCAGCGCACGAACCTTAGCCATCTACCTTGCAAGCCAAGACAACCCCGAAAGCAGGCTGTGTCCTCACCTCCAAACACCTGATCGTGCATCCGATGCAATCAAGCCTCTCATATTCGGCCCAACATATGGCGCGTCGGCAAGTAGTGCCAAAGCACGCGTCGCTTCGAAAGTGAAGCCCGTACTCGAGAAATCAGAGCGAACGCGACCCAGGAGACATTCACAGCAGGCAGGGCATATCACATATGATCGAAATCATGAGAGAAATTCTGGGGATAAAGTGCGACGCCCCAAATCGCCTGCAGCAAATCACTATGATCAGCATGTACATATCAGCGAGAAAGCCGTTAGCAAGGATTATCGATCGTTCGCTGCCAATGTCTTTGGGACTGTCGCTTATAAGATGCTAGAGTGGCTGACACCGAATAGTATCGAAGCCATGTCGGATAAAGTCGAGGCAGAAGCTAACTCGTCTGGGGTCAAAGATGAGAACGTGAATCTGTCTTCCTCGGACGACGATAGTGAGCAGCTCTTCGTGCCTTCTCTATCAGGTTCTCAGTCGCATATAGCGTCACAGGAAAACGGGGCCAATGTCATAGGAAATCCTGACGACTTGAAGCCAGATCAAATTGCGAATGGCAGATTATTTGACTGTGAACAGGCCAAGACAATCGAAAAACCAGCTGTGTCTGAAATACCGAAACACCCACAGCGATCATCTACCTCCAGGAAGAGTTCGAACGCCAGGATTCGCACCTCGTCGGGGTCTAAACCTCAGAACAAGCTGGTCATTGATCCATCGTCTGATATTGCCGTTGATACAGGATTGAGATCACCCCCTGTCTTATTGAGCCAGTCAGATAAGGTATCAAAGGGACCCGTGAGACTTTCATCAGCGAGCAGATCTATCTCGCAGTTGGGCAACGGCAATCTTTATGATACGATACCTTCCAAGCAGGTTTCTGAACCACCTGCCAGCCGACTGTCCCACGTTGATGGGCATTACTCTCAGGCAGATGGTGTAAACGGGGAAGAGGCTTCGAGCAGTAACGACACTACTCAGCAGATAGATACTCCAAGCGAGAACCGTGAGCATGGCATACCTCTAGAGCCCTCGTCCGATATCGATAGTTACTTGCCGCAGTCACTGTCACGCCTTAACATTCAGGCTGTTAACTTCATCTGCGACGTACTGCAGGAAGATGCAACAGCAGAAAAGCATCTACTGTCGCCATCGTCTATTGCCACGATGCTGACACGCTCACCAAGTCGACGCAAACCATGGAAGAGGAGGCGGAGATCGCAGGTTTCCTATCCTTCCCATTTGAAGTTACAATGGAGGCTCTTCGCTGAGCAAGGCATCTTTTCTGTTTTGAGTGACCCTGATGCGCTGCTAGAGTCATTTACAAACAGGGATGGAAGCATTGACTCTCAAACTCTCTGGTACTGCATGTTACGTCTAACCAGAGTCGCACCCAGCCTTGTCTTCGATAGTCTTTGGGCGGCCCTAGCAACCCTTTTCGCTGCACCGAGATCACTGCAATCCCCGAGGTCACCGACAGCCAAAGTATTCTCCTCTGCACAGAAATCATTCTCGAATGCGAAGGCTGCGTCACTCATTTCCATATGCCTTCATGCACTCGTTGCCGCTGCTCCCCTGATAACGAATCCGAGGCAGCTGCTTGACATGTCTCGCATCCGATCTCACGGACTCTCATTGACTGGCAGTGGAGCTATCGCCAAGCAGCCAATTGAGTTATGCCTACAGTATGAAGACGCGTTTACAGATGACATGGCTTTGCGGTTAGCGAGGAGGCTATTCACGATCATTCCTACCCGGAGATACTTTGATGAGTTGATTGAACTTGACCTAGATTCCGACGATGGCATTACGGAGCCAGATGTTGTGGAGATGTTACTATCTCATATCGAGCCTTCGACATTTTCGGCTCTTGGATTCTCCAAGTCAGAGCGAAGTCTCCATGAGAAACGAGTTCCTATTTTACTCTTAGACTGGGCAAGAGCGGTCATGCTTCATGAATGGGATGGCAAGCCTGTCGTGTCGGGTGATGGTCCCTTCGGTGGTGCACTTTCACTCATGGCAGCGATGTACCAAAAGCGACAGTCCCTTCTTCTTGGAGATGTTCACTTTCGCTCCGAATACTTCGGTGATCGCCTCGACTTGATAGAAATGCCAGTCTCATGGGTGTCGTTCACTTCAACAAGACAAAAAGTGCACCTTCTAGACTACCCTTACATCTTCAACCCCACGTCTCTTGTGTCTTATTTCCGAGCCATTAATTTCTCTCGTATGAGCCGCGCCTACGAGGAATCGAGCTCCTTGCAGAGTCGGATAAGCTCTATTGTCGCCCCCGAGAGTCTCGTCACAGAAGCACACCAAAAGAACTTTTTGCAAGACCTCCTCAAGGTACCGGCCTCCAAATATCTGATTTTAGACATCGGGCGCCATAATGTCCTTATGGATGCCTTCGATCAAATTTGGAGACGAGAGGAGAGAGAACTCATGCGGCCTTTGAAAGTTCACCTAGGCGAGGACAGTGGGGAAGAAGGCTTTGACTCTGGTGGCGTTCAGCAAGAATTTTTCCGCCTCGCTGTTGCTGAAGCCCTCAATCCTGATTACGGAGCCTTCACAATCGATGACAGGACACGGATGACGTGGTTCCAAGCTGGGTCACTCCAACCTGAATGGAAGTATGAGCTGATTGGGCTGCTTATGTCCCTAGCTGTCTACAACGGGTTGACGCTTCCAATCACGTTCCCTAAAGCGTTGTATCGCAAAATGCTGGGTGAACCTGTCACAGAATTGCACCACATTTCAGACGGGTGGCCGGAGATCGCCAATGGCCTTACCACTCTCTTGGAATGGAACGAAAAAGATGGTGCCGTGGAAGACATCTTCTGCCTAACATATGAGTTCACCGCCTCCATGTTCGACAAGCCCATCTCGCGTGTTATGCAACCCGATTCTCCCTCCTCATCAAATCAACCATCACTTTCCTGGCCGCAGTTCTCTACACGCTGGGACGCGATCCCGTTGCCTGCCGACAACCCTACCGACGCGGCACCCGTGACGGGCGACAATCGCAACGCCTATGTCAGTGACTACATCCGCTACCTGACCGACATCTCCGTGTCGCCGCAGTACGCGGCCTTTGTCCGCGGCTTCAAGGCCTGCCTGCAGCCCAAGTCGCTCTCGCTTCTGACGCCGTCCCTGTTGCAGTCCATTGTCGAGGGCACACAGGAGATCGACGTGGCCGAGCTGAAGCGGGCGGCCCGCTACGTCGGATGGGACGCCTCGCACCGCACCGTGCGGGACTTTTGGTCCGTGGTGCGGCGCTATGACGAGCCCATGAAGCGCAAGCTGCTTGAATTTGTCACGGCGAGCGACAGGGTGCCGGTCGGCGGCGTCGCGGGAATCCAGTTCGTGGTGCAGAAGAATGGGGAGGAGGAGGGGGAGGGCGGACACTTGCCTACGGCGTATACGTGCTATGGTACCTTGTTGTTGCCCGAGTACAGGGATAAAGAGGTGTTGAGGGAGCGGTTGGCGATGGCGCTGGAGAATGCGCAGGGGTTTGGGTTTGCGTAAGGGGCGGTAATGTGGCTGGGTTGGAATGGGGGAGGGGGAAGAAGAGGGAGAGAGGAGGGCGGGGAGAAAGGGTGGAAAATGGGAAGAGTGTGGGACGGGAGTGGGAAAGGTAGGTGTAGTGTGGTGTGTATAATGTCTTGAGGAAAGTCAGTAGAGGATAGATTAGGACGTTTTTTTGTGCCTTTGGGGACGTGTTCCATATTCTTCCATATCATCTTTGTTCTCTCGAGTCCCAGCTTTGGTAGTCTGCATTGAGTCAACGAGGTTGTACTTCGCCAATAAACTCGACTTTCGTGGTTGGTTCTGAGTTCAGATGCTACAAGGCATCGCGGATTTGGCAAATCGGACTTAATTGAAGTCAACAATCGACTCAACTACATGGTAGACAGGTCGTCTATTCAGGATCGAGTTGCTCTATGGTATCTTGGATTTTTGCTACCCTGCTCGAACGATTGGTGCCTTCACAGGCATGTATCTACTCCTCGCCCACGACAATGTCTTCATTGGACAAGTACGTGGCAGATACCTCTTCAGAGTCATTCTCGATCTCGACCAACCAATTCCTGTCAAGAGTCGGCCAGATGTCTAGAAGTCCTGGTCACCGGTGCCGCTAACGATAACATTATTAACCTTAAGCACCATACGGCATAATTGCGTGGCGAGCATGAGCTGCTGCTTCTTGCCGATCAGGGGGTCAATAACAAAGGCCTCCTTCATGTCGTTGGAGCCCTTGTTCATGCAGTCAACGCCGAGCCTACCTCGCTTCTCGGAAGAGGCCTTGACCTGCTGGGACTTCACCTCGGCAAGTGTCGCGATGGGATTTAAACCACTGTTCTCGGCCAGGGCCATGGGGACCGCGTCGAGGGCCTCGGCAAAGGCACGCATGGCGTACTGCTCAAGGCCTGCTGTCTGAACTGCGGCGTCCTCGACGGCCAGACTACAAGCAATTTCGGCAGCGCCACCACCGTAGACAACGCGGTTATCGCGGACCAGGTTACGCACCACACATAGGGCATCGTGGAGGGACCGCCGCGCTTCGTCGATAATCTGCAGAGAATTAGCATCAGGGGCTCGGGTTGCGTGGCGGTCGTGCATTGCAGCTTACCATTTTGTTACTGCCACGGACAAAGACTGTGACAGCTCGAGTGTTTGCACACTCTTCAATTACCAACATCTTCTCTCTTGTGGTTCCAAATGTCATCTCTCGAACGATACCAGCAGTGCCTAGCTTCTCCGGTTTCAAATCCTCAAACCGGGGCACTATCCTGCCGTTCGTGGCAATGGCGATAAGCTCGATTTCGGGGCCACCCACCCATCTTACGGCAGGCAACTCGTTTTGTAGCAATAGGTGGTTGGCCTCGTCATCAAAGCCCCATTGGCAGATGGCTAGGTTCGCACCGGCGTCCTTGATTTGTTGGATCATTTCAACAAACTTCTCCCGCTCGTAGTTCTGTAGTTTCTTGTACTCCTCAACTGAGGCGATGTCAAGCTTGTGCTTCGTCTTCGGCTTCGGGGGCTCAAAGGCGCACGTTAAGATGGCGAGCTTGGCGTCTCTGACCTCGGAGGGCATTTGGGGATGCGAGAAATCCTTATCCACGATAACGCCCTTGACTAGAATTGTGTCTTCTAATGAGCCACCGACCTTGCCATCTACCTTGATCAGCTCAAAGTCAACATCCCTTCTGTCCAGATCGGCGACCGAAAGCACGGCATCAACAGCGATCTTGGAAAACTGGTCGTGAGCCTTGGAAACGATCTTGCTGCCAAGACTCGTCCGGGCTACCTTCGTCAGGTTCTCAGTCTGATCTTTGCTAAACTCGATAACGTCTGATATACGGTCAAGCTCGGACACCGCGATCTCGCAAGCCTGGTCGTAGCCGTCTGCTATCCGAATAGGGTGGATTCCCTTGTCAATAAGGTCGGCGGCCTGCTCCAAGAGCGCGCCCGCCAAGACGACCACACCGGTGGTACCATCACCTATCTCATCATCCTGGGATTTGGATAGTTCGACTAGTAACTTCGCGACATGGTTTGAGATTTCCATCTGTTGTAAAATCGTAGCACCATCATTCGTTACTGTGATATCACCATCGGGGGAAATGAGGATTTTGTCGAGGCCTCGAGGGCCCAAGGACGTCTTGACAATATTGGCGACGGTACGGGCGGCGAGGATATGTGACTTGACGGCTTCGTTGCCGTATTGGCGCTTCTTCTTGCCTTGGCTGGTTCGGGTGGGTTAGATAGAGTGACTCGATCTGGGCTCTGGGTACATGACGAACTCTCTAACAACGATGATGGGTCGGCCCTGTTCATCTTTCATAACAGCAGCTGTCAAGTTCCTGGGTTAGCATGCATGGTTCTGGAATGGCCCGAGGGCACCGGAGGCGTCGAAGAGCATAGGTACCATTTGACAGATCCAAATCTGGGGGCATTTGTTAATAAATATATACATGTACACAATGCGGGGCAGAGGTGACCTACTCATCGCCATCTTGCCTGATCCTGAGCTCTTCCGAGCTTCTTTCTCTTGTCGGGCTAAGAATTGGTAGGCTGCACGTAAAGGTAGAGTACAGGAAGAAGTGTTGTGGGCTTGAGAAGCTGTTTACTTGGGCCTGTTCTGCCTTGTCCGATAGCTGCTGAACCTCGAATTTCGAAATTCTGAACGGGTTGGCCCCACCAGCTGCTTGCCCGGGAAAAACCTATCACCGCAAGCTTCTCATTGGCCTGTCCCCCACCATCAGCGGGTTTCAATATGACGGAAGTAAGTACTCATGTACCTACTGCCATCTGGAGATTCAACCCGAGTCCTTAGGTATTTGCATCCTCCAACAACGCAATTCCGTAAGCATATATTTCTGTATACTATTCTTTCAATAGACTACGGTATACTTATGCACAAGATACTCACCACGAGTAACTCACATACACCCAGTCACCAGAAGACAAAGCATTGGCCAGTGTTCAACACTAGGGCTATTCAGGTTCGCAGGTGTCATTGGACCTTTGGTCAAGTCACGCCGTCGCTCCGCAGCTGGTCATTGAAACAATGCAGGGAGACTGGTCTGAGCACTTTTCCCCCAATCAGCCTATCCACCACTTCATCTTTCAGAGCTCGTGTCATGCATCGTAGTGAGGCTTGTTGCCAACTGAAGTAAGGGCGGCACTGCCTTGCGTAACGGTCCATCAAATGAGCGATCCTCGGTACCACCAGGCATCCCGGGTGCGCATCTGACGCAAGAATAGAAGACGTGCAAGTTTTGGGGAATCAAGTCAGAGAAAAATTGACTAAAGTGAAGATAGAAGGCAGCTGGATAGAAAGACACGAGGTTACATGCCGAGCCAGAGATATGATCGAAACCGAGGTGACAATGTGAAATGTAGCCTTGTAGGTACGAGCATGTGGCATTACCGGAAGGGTGGTACTGCAAAGGCAATGGCGAGACAAAGTAAATTCTCCGTATAATGATAGAGGTATTTTGGAGTACACCCACCCGTCCACCCTACGAAGCCACGTGCAGTGATATACCTCTTCTGCACCTATTTACATACCTTAGGTACCATATGCATCTCAGCCCATCTTGCTAGTTCCGCAGCATCTACAATGGGCTGTATGTGCGAACGAATAATACCTGCTTTGCTGGAGTGCCGCCAGTAGAGTAGGGCCTGTAGTTGAGGTAGCTTCCATGACAACGTTTGTGTGCCTTACAGGGTAAGCTCTAGTGTTGGTTGGTGCCAATAACAAGTGCCAATAAATGCCAGTGACCTACCCTGACCTACCTAGGGACGGGCAGGGACGGGCAGGGACGGGGACGAGCAGGACGAGGTCATGCCGACCTGACATGGATGTGTCGGTGATTTTGGCTTAGCCCGCGCCCCGCTGACGTCTCTCTCATCCTCGCCCAGCTCAGCCCAGCTCGCCTCCTGCACGTCCGACCAGGGACGATCGCTAGGTGTGATCTGCATACTATTGTCTACCCGTGTCCGTTGGCGCCTCGATTTGCATCCCTGTTTTCTGATTTATTGCCATTGTAAAACACCTTCATCTCCGTCATTTTGCGCCTTCACCTCTATTGATCGTGTCTGTCCATATACCCAGGCCTGCTTCGACGTGACAAAGCCGGTGCCTTTTATCCATTATCAAGACACATACTGTACTAATTGCCTTGAGTTCAGCGCAAACCAAGCTCTTCGGCTCAAGTTTTAGCTCTACCTAGGAGAGCTTCTTTCTCTTCCCCAGCCCTATCATCCCTACCCTGACGAGCAACTGACATCATCTACGCCGACGACCATCCTTCACCATGCCTCTTGCAACCCAATTCGAGGGCGTTCTCCCCTTGCACATGGTCCAGAAACCCCCCTTCATGTTCCAGGACCCCAACGCTCCTCAATCCCAAGGCGAGACCAAGCCCTACCGACATTTCAAGGCCAAAGGAAACCTCATTACCCGCCCTGCCCCCGACGTCGCTACTATCTACGATCTCTTCACCAGAACCGCCAAGAAGCACGGAGACAAGGCTGCTATCGGCTCTCGCAAGCTGATCAAGACCCACGTCGAGACGAAGAAGGTCCCAAAGGTCGTAGATGGCGTCAAGACCGAGGTCGACAAGAACTGGACCTACTTCGAGCTTTCTCCCTACAACTACATTACATACAAGGAATATGAGACGCGTGCCTTGCGTGTCGGTGCCGGCTTGAGAAAGCTTGGCCTGGGACCCGGCGACAAGTTGCACCTCTTTGCTTCCACAAGGTATGGGACCTCATGATATGCATCGCAGTGTCGCAAATCGCTGACTTTGTTGCAGTGCAAACTGGTTATGCACCTCTCATGGATGTGCATCGCAATCCATCATCATTGCTACCGCCTACGATACCCTTGGTGCAGATGCCGTGGAGTATTCGCTTACTCAGACCGAAGCGAAGGCCATGTACACAGATCCCCATCTATTGAAGACTGCTTCAGGCCCTCTTAAAAATGCAAAGGATGTTCAATTCCTTATATACAACGACGAATCTAACATAACCATTTCGGACAAGGAATTGGACGACTTCAAGTCTACCCACTCACATCTACAGATTCTATCCTACAGTGACCTCGTGAAGCTCGGCGAGGAGAACCCGATTGACGCAGTTCCTCCGAAACCCGATGGCTTGTGCTGTATCATGTATACATCAGGCTCGTCTGGTACGCCGAAGGGTGTTCCCATAACTCACGAGGGGCTCGTTGCTGCGGTCACTGGTCTATACAGCGTCGTGGCCGAGACCGTATCCCACAAAGATACGATTCTAGCTTATCTACCCCTTGCACATATCTTGGAAATGGCTGTCGAGAACATCGTGATCGCTATTGGGGGCACATTGGGGTACGGCTCGCCACGGACTCTATCTGACGCGTCGACCAAGAATTGCGCCGGAGATATGCGAGAGCTGGCTCCCACGGTCATGGCCGGAGTCCCGCAGATTTGGGAGACGATCCGAAAGGGCATTGAGGGTCGAGTCAATTCCGGCAGTGCTTTGACCAAGAACCTTTTCTGGGGGGCATTCCACCTCAAAAACATGCTGGTCCAGTATGGGCTGCCCGGAAGCTCTCTCCTCGATGCGGTGGTTTTCAACAAGGTCCGACAAATGACCGGAGGGCGGGTTCGTTTGCTGTTCAATGGCGGTAGTGGAATCTCCGAGGGCACTTTGATGTTCATGAGTATGGTGCTCGCGCCTATGATCACTGGCTACGGTCTGACAGAAACGTGTGCCATCGGCGCACTGGGTTCTCCTTTGCAGTGGACACCCAATGCCATTGGCGCAGTCCCACCCTGCATGGAATTTAAGCTCGTTAGCATACCAGATATCGGCTATGACGCATCTGCCGATCCTCCTCAAGGCGAGATTTTGCTCCGCGGATTGCCCGTAGCGAAAGAGTACTACAAAAACCCCGAAGAGACGCAGAAGGCATACACGGCAGACGGCTGGTTCAAGACAGGCGACATCGGCGAGGTGGACTCCAACGGACATATCAAAGTTATCGACCGTGTCAAGAATCTCATCAAACTGCAGGGTGGCGAGTACATTGCGCTGGAGAAGCTTGAGGCAGTGTACAGGGGGAGTCAATACGTACACAATCTTATGATTCACGGCGATAGCTCGCAACCCCGCCCAATCGCCGTTATCTCACCGAATGAGAAGACGCTTTCGGAGTTGGCAAAGAGTCTCGATATCGACGTGGAAACCATGCACGGTGACAAGAAGGTCATTGATGCTGTACACAAGGACCTGATCGCGACTGGTAAGAAGGCGGGACTCAGTGGAATAGAGATGATTACGGGAGTTGTCCTCGTTGAAGAGGAGTGGTCACCTGCTGAGGTAAGTTTGACGTGTTTTGTTCTCTCCTCCCGCCCCCTATCATTTTCATACATGAACGACAACAGCAAGCTAACCATATGGCAGGGACTGGTAACCGCAACACAGAAGGTCAACCGAAGAGCTATAAAGGACCGTTACAAGACACAGATCAACGACTGCATGAAGTCATTTTAAAGGCTAGACCTGCTGTCTGTTTTTATGATCACATGATCAATATAGAAACCTTGTATTGCGAATGAGCCGTGGCGTCCGGCATCGGTTTCTTCTTTTTATACTGTGGGAATAGGATTGCACTGGCACAGCTTTGTAGACTTAGGGTACCTTCACTGAATCGACCAATGCCCAAAACGAACGCACGTTGAAACTGCCAATGGTGTCGTGACATCTCATCCTGTTGTAATGCTGAGATGCTATATATATGTGATGAATCTCCCGCCTGGAGCTGAGTGCTTCGACGATGTCTCGATGTGTGTGCATTCCTGACCGGAGTATCTCGAAGAGAAACCCCAACGAGGTTCTCTATGTCGCGGTTCCGGTTCTTGTACGGACATCTGGATAGATATCTAAAGAGGTAGTGTTATTAGGGTTCAGCTTACATCACTAACGAGCAGTTCTGCCCCGATATTTCTCTTGACTCAGGCACCAGGTATGACCGAATCTGACGGCAATCATCAAGATCTGATGACTCATCACGGGATAAAGCCGATACAGGCACGTTCAAGTGTGAGGTGCGCTCCATACTTGCCTATCTTTCAGGTCAAATATGTAGGCAAGTGGGCGGTAACCCGCGAGGCGTCTTCGGACATGCAATGAGCGCATGTACTTCAAAATGACACGGCCCAAGTCAAGATATTCATATATGTATGCCTGTGTAGCTTACCATCCATCGTGTCGATATGGTCACGAGCACGTGGGCGACAGCGATGACGGCAGATGAGCCGGAACTGGGACAATGACTCAGCGCATCTCAGTAAACACATATGTTTTTGCAGCATCCGTCACGTTCCGTGCCATGGCATGATACACATCAGGAAATCGCATAGCGCACCAGCTACGGATCGAGATGGGATGAGGCCTGGGCTATTAGCGCCCGTGAAGTAAGTACCTTATCATCACTCTATGCCACTGATAGTGCAGCATGTCACAGCCATGATCAAGTCGGTCCGCAACATGAACAAGATAGGTAGATCTTAATTAAATAATCCCGTCAAAGAATGAAGTCTGCAGCCAGGAACCCGACATAGGGGAACGAAGTGTCTATCATTTCTGGTTCCGACAAGATTCAAGTCTCGCTCATGCCAACCAACGAAGCAAAGAAAAATGGTCGAAAAGATTGCTCGCGGCCAATGTAATGCATATACACTCATCGTCTAACTCCGGCTAATGCTTCACTGGGTGTGGCTCGTCCTAGCCTTCCCAATATCCGATGCGTCCCAGTTCCACCTGCCTGCTTAGTGTTCCTTTGTGACTGTGACTGCTTCCTCCATCCCGCGGCCAGCCTTTCGTGACTGCGAGCGAGAGTCGCCAGAGTGATGCTCCATCTGGTCCTTCAGGACCGTCCACGACCTTTAGAATTTCTCTACCTCCAGCGCGGCGTGATGTCTAGCCGCCTGTAAAACAAGGAATACGGCGTTCCGTAAACTTCGTCGTTACTACGTTTTTCTCCTGTTGCTGTCCTGTCTCTCGGGTTCACGTTGCCCTTAAAGAAATTCTTGTCCAAGACCTTATTGATATTGCCATCGGTGCCGTTGGCTACGATACTGATCTGTGTGTCATTACACAAAATCCACTCGGACGGCTGAGTCTTGACCACTGCCGTGTAGTGTCCTGAGGCGATGGTCGGTCCTATATGGTTGGTAAAAGCGTATAGCTCGTACTCAGTAGGGACATCACCGATGCCCTCCTCATAGCCGTCCAATGTCTGTTGGAGTGTTTTTCTTTTGTTCGCATCCAGCATGTAATCGGCGAAGGAAAGAGTGGTACCTTGAATTGGCGCTGACACTCCACTTGAGTTCTTGTAATCAAGTCCCACATTCCTCTGGAGATCCAGACGTAGCAATGGTGGCAGCCTTCCTATCTTAAACTCATGTTTATGAATAGTGTTTTTGTTACAATATTGGTCCTTATTACCGGCTCGATCTTCGCCGTCGTACTCACACATGGAAGCAGGAGGTTGGTCGCCAGTTCCCTCGAAGTATCCTTTCATCCACGCCCGCAAATCCAAGATCTGGGGACCTTCCCCTCCAGGGAGTGTTGGTGCATAATTAAAATCACGGATACCCTCATAGTGAACGGCAGAGCAAACGGTACAGGTCGACTTTCGCAGGACGGTAAAACAGAATTGGGAGCGGTAGATAGAATCACCTTCCGCTAGTGATCTGAGAGATCTCTCATACAAGGTGATAAGTCGGTCGATTTGTGGATCGCTAGTTCTTGGAAGTGACAGCCCAGGATAAACTTGTCTGGTTTCTGCATCGAGTTGTGTCATGACAAACGTGAAATATTCGCTGGCATCGTGTTGATTTGGACCCCCAAACACGCCATATGTTCCACCTTGGTGGATGCTGCGCAAGTAAGCCTGTCGATATGTTAGCATACTCAAAAGCCGAAAGGTAGAACGACGTCCAGATGAAAGGGGGGGTTGGACGAACCATCAGCGTTGTGGTTTTTATCGCAGTCAACGTTCTTTTATCCAACCACTGCATAAGGTTACCGAGTATCTTGCACATCAACTGAGGATAGGCGGGATCATGTTTTCGTATCGGGTTTGGGCGCCAAGTGGCAGGCCACCTCTCATCTAAAAGCTCATTGGAGAACCCGGGTGTTGCGAGAAGTACTTGTAACGTGGAGTTGGAATAGCACCAGACGTGTGGATTCTGAAGTCCCGTTAGTTTGTTTTGTAGGACCGAGGTACCCGATCTGCCCGTCATGAGAGCCTGGCCGCCCGTTGACATATTGTCTTGGGCAGATTCTAAGCCGCTATATCGGGTCTTGGCTACTGAGGGTCGCGGACGAGCGGGGGGCTTTCGAGCGAGGCCATCCATATCTTCATCATGCATGAATTCAAGCTTGCGGACAGGGGGCTTAACATCTCTGGCTGGAGAAGTCATTGACTCAGGTAGGCCGGTCATGGCGGGATAACGGCGATGAAAGTCTTCCTCAGTCTTAGCATAGTCGAAGGATGCCATCGCCTCGAACTTCTCGATTTCTTCCGGTTCAAGCTTGCGCGTGAGGTTCCGCGGACGGCCGGACTTGATAGGGGGTTGCGTTGATACCCCATTGCTAGAGCTCGTATAATCTAAAGTAGTCGATGTAGCTAGAGCCTGTTGACCCATCTTATCTACCCACGCTTCCAGACCACCAACTAGAAGCTTTGGTGGATGCTGTAATGGCTTGCTATAACTGTACTGCGAGAGCGCCTGCTGTAGGTTGTACAAAACCATCTCCCTCGGTTCACCTGTAACCTTGGTCGGAAATGAGGTCGAGTCTTGGTCGTAAATAACTACGATATCGACTTTGGCCCTGCTCTCGAACGCCTGAGACTCCTGAGAAGTCGAGAGGACCATGCTCTCATGCACTTCCTCAGCAGATATGTTCTCGCGTAAAAGAACTTCAGGTTCGACGCATATGGTGCTCTGAGACATGATGTGCCCCTCGTCGAACAACTCACGATTACGAACGTCAATTAGTAGGAGCTGAACTCTCCGCGACCCCCGTTCCATAATTTCTATCAGCTGTTCAGGTGAGAGCTTGTCCCCGGGTGGGATTCGCGCAGTATCCGACGGATCCCAAGAGTGAGCTGTCACGAACTGCTCTCGTGGACCACTTAGTGCCTTGAGCGCATTTTCCATCGAGGCACGAGCAGCGTTACTCGGAGCAGAAGCGAGGGAGTTTGTGCGACTGAACATGCCGCGAGGAGTACTAGACGGTAAGTCGGCGACCTCGCTGGTCAATGTGCCTCTGGCAGGGCTATAGACGGCGTCTGGAAGTTTTGGCATAATGGGCATAGAGCTGTCTATAGCAGGCCGAGAGCGATGGGGTATCGGCTGATCTGAGTGCTGGGATCCTGGAGAGTCGCGGAGGTTGGCGAACCTCGTGGCAAGGTCTTGCGGAGTCGGTGCTGCTTTGGTAGCGTGTCCTTGTAATGCTGGGGGCTTCGGATGGATAGGCGGCTTCGGCTTTGGCTTAGACGCTGGGACAGATGTGCCGTTACTGTCGTTATTCGCAGGCCGATCATGGCTGCTCTGGGGAAGCGCCTCACTCTGGTTGGCATTGTGATGAGGTAGCATGCCCGATGAAGGGGTGGGCAGGGCTATGGAGGTATTGTCAGACGTGAAGGCGACAGGTCTTTCCGGACGAACACCGCTCACGCGATTGTCCTCTTTTATATCTTCCTTTATCCTATCGAAGGTTGCGCCATGGGTTGTGATATTCGCTTTCAGCATAGTATACAAGCGGTTCAAGTCGCCCCGGTCGGCCTTTAGAGAGGGATATTCCTTATGTTTTGGGACCTTATCCACTGCAATAGTGAACGCCCTGATATACTCCTGTAAGGCAAGGTCTGGTCGGCGGAAGTCGTTGTATGTGATAGCCTGTCGCATATGGGTGTGGCCGACCTCGAGAAGCCTTCGTAGAGGGGTGTGAGGGTCGAGCTGGACGCCGACGGAGACCAAGTCTTGGATGTGGCGGAAAGGAGCTCTACCCTTTCGCGCGCCACCAATGTGGCCATCCGTGGCAGACATTGTAGCGGTGCTCGAGTACGCAGTAGGACTCATGGTGGGATCATGTCGCAGCAGGCCAGGCGTTGCATGGGCAATAGGCTTTATTGGAAAAGGGATAAACGATAATCTCGTTGAATGCTCGAAGATATACGGCAACGGAGAAAGTCGAAGGCGGATACGTATAGATTCACGGGGTGTTCTGAGGACGGAGGCTGGAATGCGGCGACATTCTTTTGTATTGTAAAGTCTGTTCGCGGGGACTAGTCAAAGACGGCACAACGCAAACGGAGGTCTGAGACTGGAAAGCACAAAGGGACAATCGGTATCAATGGACGTGTGCAGGTATATGAAGAGAATACGCTGACCAGGCAGCCTGAACTTCGTCAACGTGGGACAGCATCTCATCTATTGTAGGATACAGAGGTAGGTTCGGTTCTTAGAGGACATTGTAATACTGTGGTTGACAAGGTCGGGGTTGGAGGTTTCAACCGGCCGGCGGTCCCACAATGTCCTGAGCGGACGTGGGCCCTTGGGGCTCAGCAAGCTCAGCAACTCGCGGGATACCTGCGGGGCATGAGGCGTACCTACAGCAGGTGTAGTGACTTGGGCATCCACGACATCAAGGTGGGTATCTAGGTATCTTAAGTGCCTTACCGACCTAGGTACCTATTCCTCGCAGACACCTAAAAGAGGAATCGTACTGTAGCTAGGTACCTTTCCAAGGTAGACGAATGCCAGTAACAGCTACGAAACTCTTAGGCAGTTGTTTGCTCGTAGGTATCTGCATGGTAATGTAATTCGGGCATGAACCTAGGCACGCGTCAAGAAGTACGTCCTAAAATAGGTGTCCAATACCCACCTTAATGTAGGTAGATACCTGTAAGGTAGTTGCCGCGTTGCCTCGTGAAATGGAAGGGTCGGATGGGCATGCAATTAATCGGTATACTCAAGCCTGTAGGGCAGCTCAGGGTTGATTGGACACATAACTTAGGTAACTAGACCCACCTAAGTAGCTAATCCGTGCCTACTAACTTGTTTGCCTTTCGGGCAAGTGACTGATAGCCTAACCTATCTGATGCATACCTACATCCCAGATGGGGTAATTATGCAATGTAGCGTGTCTAGGCACCTAACATCCCCGTAAGCCATACCTTAGGTATACCTACGTATCCACTGCGTATGTCCCATGTAGGTATGAGGTATGTGAAGCTCTACCTCAATGGCCTGTTTAACGGCAACGTCGACAATCTTCCCACGTAAATCCATGTGACAGTAGAACATCGCATCCCTTCCGCAACTCCCATAGCCCGCGCATACCCGTAACTCCTATCTATCATCGACTTGAGTCTTTCGATTTCAACTCTTCCTTTCTCGCCGCCGACAAGCAGTAGGATCGACCTACTCAACGCCTTCATGATGATCGGAGGCTGGTGGTCGTCCTCAGCCAACAGTGCTTTGGATGACCAGATCGAGAAGGCCACTAGCAGCAGTCTGGAGGACATTCCACTCAATCTCGAGATATCTGACATCATTCGATCCAAGACAGTGCAGCCCAAGGAGGCCATGCGGTCACTCAAGCGACGCATAGGCAACAAGAATCCCAATACACAGCTGAGCGCCTTGAATGTACAAGCCTTTCTATCCTTCCCATCTTCTTCTACCGGCCTTTCCCGCAGCAGCGTACTGATATATCGTCACTTTCACAGCTCACCGACACCTGCGTCAAGAATGGTGGTTCCCACTTCCTTGTCGAGATTGCTTCTCGCGAGTTTATGGACAACCTAGTCTCTCTCCTCCACGCAGTTGGTCCTGCCGCGGTCAACGCCGACGTTCGCGCCAGAATTCTCGATCTGATACAAAGTTGGGCTGCCGCTACCGAGGGGCGCTTTGATTTGAGATACATTGACGAGACTTGCAAGACTCTCCAAAGGGAAGGTTTCCAATTCCCGCCAAGAGTATCTGTTGCAAGCAGTATGGTTGATAGCAGTGCAGTGTGTCCCCGTCGCCTTGCCTACATGCGCGTGTGAGCTGACTAATTTGCCACAGCCTCCCGAATGGGCTGATTCGGATGTATGCATGCGCTGCCGAACACCCTTTACCTTCACGAATCGAAAACATCATTGCCGAAATTGCGGAAATTGTTTCGACCAACAATGCTCTGCCAAATCTTTGCCGTTGCCACATATGGGCATACTACAGCCTGTGCGCGTCGATGATGGTTGCTACGCAAGGTTGACTGAGAGAACCAGTAAAGGCGTTCCTACAGGCACAGAGCGATCTCCGACAGGGTCCTCTTTCCCTCACAAGAATCGCAGCACATCCTCGATGCAGCCGCGGAACGCCCGTGTCGATGACGCTTTTGACGATGATCTGAAAAAGGCACTTGCGATGAGTCTAGAGGAGGTTCAGAATCATTCTGGTGGTTACGTTCCTGCTACGGAACACAAACCGTCTACAACGCACGCTGATGACGCCGAACTTTCACAAGCCGGTGTACCTGATGATGACGACGAGGACTTAAAGGCCGCCATAGCAGCATCTTTGGCGGATATGGAAGAGCAGAAACAAAGGCACGCCGCAGCTTTGAAGCAGCAAACGAGCCGAAGCGAAGATCCTACGACTAATTCGTTTGCTCTACCCAAGAACGATTACGAACTCACCCCAGTGGAGGCCGAGAATATCAACCTCTTTTCGACTTTGGTGGACAGGCTGCAGACACAGCCTCCTGGGACAATCCTGAGGGAGCCGCAGATCCAAGAACTCTATGACTCCATTGGGACGTTGCGGCCAAAGCTAGCTAGGACATACGGAGAAACCATGAGCAAACACGGCAAGTCAGGCATTGCAAATTCCCACGTTCTCCCGTACTGATACTGTTTTAGATACCTTACTGGACCTGCACGCCAAACTATCCACCGTCGTTCGATATTATGATAGAATGTTAGAGGAGCGTTTATCCAAAGCTTATAGTCAACATAGCGTCAGCGGTTATAATCTGCCCGCGTCGCGACAAACCTCGGGACCCTACCCCTCGATACAGTCCTCCGGGACATCAAATCCTTCTTCAGCTCCCACCGAGGGTTTCTATAGAGGTGAACAGTCGCAAAACATTAGTTCGACCGCCGCCAACCACGCATACCCCCAACATGGACAACAGGCAGTCCAGTCTCATCCAAATGGTTACGATAGACATTCGTCTATGTCGATGCCCCCGAACAGCGCCTATCCGCAAGAAGTGACGCAGAGTACTGAAAGCTGGCACAGACACCAACCACCCGTACAAGGACAATATGCCGTTCACGGAGGCTTTGCGCAGGCACCTCCCCCTACTCACTTGACTCAACAATCCCCACAGACGCCGCACACTGCAGTACATGAATCTGCAGCAACACCATCAGGTGATCCGAACACGGCCTACTATTACAGTAACCCGATAGCAAATGATCAGCGTGTCGCGAGCAACACCGCCGATGCAGCCGCGGCTTCGTATCCAAACCTACAGACAGGGGGCAATTATAACAGCGGTCAATCAGTGCCCCCAACTCCTAGTTCAGCGGCTGTGCAGCCACCACAAGCTCCGCAGCAATATCAACAACCAGGACAGCACGCAACGCAGGCATACTGGCAACCACAGCAGCAGACGGGCGCGCCGCCACAGTCATATCAAGCAGGAAATCCGGGATATTCTTTTCCTTCAGCTCCCCAACACGCCCCCCAGCAACCTGTGGTAGAGGAAAGCCTGATCGATCTATGAGGAGCTTTTGTGGGTTAAATCACGTCGTGGATTTTGCCCATGCATCTTTCAAGTAGAATCTCGCGCAAGTCAGTGGAATTGCACAGATCCCACGGAGATCTCATCAGGCGCGCCGGATAGGCTCCTGATGCTGATTATACGCCCTGGTACGTGGCGAGCCTCGACTCGAGAATTGTGTGTATAATCGATTGATAGCAATCATATTCAGAATAGCAAAGGGCAAGCTGAGCTGAAGCGTAATGGGCGAGTGACCTTGTCCAGTTTGTTCTTTTGTGGAGAGTAACGTGCGTGGCCTTTTACATCTCTAACTCCCTCTAAACATTAGGTAAGGTTAGGAAGCAGATACCTTCCATCGTATCCTCTTAGGAATCACCAATGTAAGTTATTACCTCTCTGTAGGAGCTAAAACGGATAGAACGGTTTAAAGGGATACTAAAAAAAATGGAGGATCCAACGTATAAGGAGGTATCCAATATAGCTATCTCTGACTGCATACGAAATGGATTCTCATGGCGTCATTGAAGGTACTTACGATAGGTTAGGTAGGTATTCTTAGCTGTACGGTGGATACTTCGCCCTTGTACCTGCCTACCTTACTGGGCCCTCGTCAAGTGCACGATTGCCCCTCTTTGTCTTTGAGGCTATGTATCTAGGTACTTACTTATGTATCGATGACCCCGCCAAACCTCGAAAGCTCCCATGCCAACTCATTCTCATTCAATTGTTGCGAGGTACGAGGAAGAGCGCTTTCTCTTCGCTATACCACGCACATAGCTTACGGAACTGAGTTGTCATATCCTTTATATTCTCGCCCGTTTTATCGATTCCAAACCTTGACAGAGACATCTCCGACGCAAGCGCAACATCATGTCTCGACACCAGGCCTACCGGAATTACGACTACGAGAACGACCTAGATGAATTTGAGGGGGCCGACTACGATGACGAAGATGAGGACGAGCTAGGCGCCGAAGATCGAGGTAACATTACTTAGACTACCATAATTCGAAGCTTTGTTTCGTTCTCATTTCTGTCCTCGACTTGGACGCTGATTCTCTCGCAGCCCAGATGACAGCAGGCACCGCCCAAGTCCGAGCCGCTCTTGGTAACGAATCAAGCAAAATTACTTCCAAGCAGATAGAAGAGGCTTTATGGCACTACTACTACGATGTAGACAAATCGGTCGCATACCTTGTCGGCAAATATGTCGCCCCCAAACCCGCCAATAAAAACACAGCAGAAGGTAGGTTAGCCTTTCTTCGCAATCATCTCTGCAAACCTTACCAGCAGCACCTTTCTCCAATAGAGGCAGAGCAGAGCATACAGGGAAGGGCTCCGAGGACGCTGGCACGCAACGACATTTTGTTGACTTCTCCTACGAGCCCGAATACTTGGCATGATAAAAACAAACACCCGTACCACACTATATAACAAAATTGCCCGATCAGCAAACCCTTGCCATCTTCCGAGAGGCTGATAGGAATTATTGTAGGCCTCGGTGGACAGGCACTTTCAGGTCGCTTCTCATTCGCCAATTTCTTCCATGACATGCCATGGTTGAACATACCTAAAGAACGAGAAACTATCTTTATCGCACCCCATTATCCACAAGGCCTTCTCGGAGGAGCTGGCGCATCTGGCAAGATGTCTAAGCTTCAAGCTCTCGCAGCTGCGCGCAAGAAGAAAGCCGAGGAACACCAAAACGACGGCCACAATGTCCAACAAGCCACACAAAATCTAGCCAAGCTATCCCTGCCTACACATCAACATGAAAAAGCCAAGGAGAATGTGCAGCCATTGTCTGAGGCTATCCCCGACACCAACGGTACTGGGCGCCGCAATTCTTCCATGTATATCGGACCAGAGGCGCAGGAAAAAACACACGGCAACGAAACAAATGATGCGGCGTACCACAACGTCAAATCGTCATCCTCTTTCGACGACCAGTTGTTGTCCACTCGGGCCGAGCCCCCAAAGCCTCCTGGCCCCTCTGCTTTCGCTCAAGCCCTATTAGGCCCTTCCCACAGCTCCTCTCCGTCACCACCGAAAAAGCACTATTTCCAGCTTCCATACATGAGCATCACGTCATCAGTAGCTGATGCTTTTTCAGAGCCAAGTCCTGACGACAAGGTCCTCGCGGCGCAATCCAAAGGTTCGCTTTTGGCGAAACAGACGAGATCATGAGATTTACTAATGTCTTGGGGTCAGCAAGCAACAAAACACTAGCTGCCAGCACGAAGAAGAAAGGCGGTAACAGGGATGGGACAGCTGTCGCCACGGATGGTGTGAAGAACTTGAAGATTGATGATACGCCATTACCAAAGAGCAAAAATCTCAACGTGCTGAATGAATTTGAGAAGAGCAAGAGCAAGAGGAGTGCAAGCTTCGTGGTGGTCGGTGAGTATCGCGCCACGCAGCTTCTCGCTTGTCCGCCACAATTGCTGATTTTTTAAGGGCATGTTGATGCTGGAAAGAGTACGCTCATGGGTCGCCTATTACTCGATCTTGATGTGGTCGACCAGAGAACCATACAAAAATACCGGAAAGAAGCAGAAAGCATTGGAAAGTCATCGTTTGCCCTTGCTTGGGTCTTAGATCAGCGTTCCGAGGAACGATCAAGAGGCGTGACCATTGACATTGCTACCAACAAGTTCGAGACGGAGCAAACGTCATTCACGATTTTGGACGCGCCTGGCCACCGAGATTTCATTCCAAACATGATTGCCGGAGCCAGCCAGGCCGATTTCGCGATCTTGGTAGTGGATGCTGCAACCGGCGCTTTCGAGGCTGGTCTCAAAGGCCAGACCAGAGAGCACGCCCTGCTCTTGCGTAGCATGGGCGTGTCACGCATTATTGTTGCTATCAATAAACTAGACACAGTCTCATGGTCACAAACGCGCTTCGACGAAATTTCTCAACAAGTCTCGGGATTTCTCTCCGCAACTGGCTTTCAGCTTAAAAATGTCAGCTTTGTCCCGGTTTCGGGCCTGTGTGGTGATAATTTGGTCAACAAGTCTCAAGATCCTTCAGCATCCTGGTATACGGGGAATACGCTTATCGCAGAATTGGAGGGCTCGGAGCCAATCAATCGAGCACTAGACAAGCCATTGCGTATGACAATTAGCGAGGTCTTCCGGTCAACGCAAAGCCCTCTGACGGTCTCGGGGCGGATCGATGCTGGATCTCTTCAAGCTGGGGATGCGCTGCTCGTGCAACCTAGTGGCGAGAAGGCATATGTAAAATCGCTCGAGTTGGACAGCGAACCGGTCGATTGGGCTGTCGCGGGCCAGAACGTGGTCATACACCTGTCCAATATCGACCCAATTCACGTGCGCGTTGGTGATATTATATGCGATCCCAAGCAGCCCGTGCCATGTCTTGATACGTTCACGATCAAAGTCCTGGCCTTCGACATTCTCATGCCCATGCAGGTTGATGTACATCGCGGCCGGCTGCACGCGGCCGGCCAGATCGTAGAAATCAGTGCTACGTTGGACAAAATCAAAGGCACAATCTTGAAGCGAAAACCGAAGCTTGTAAAGCCTGGTAGCGTGGCGAGAGTGGTGATCAAGATCGTCGGCGGTGGGAAGACGCCGCTTGAGGTCGGGCAAAGGGTCGTGCTGCGAAGCGGTGGGGAGACTGTCGCCGCTGGATTGCTGGAGTAGGCTCGCGAAGCTGTTGAAGTAAAAGTTCACGATCATTGCAAATCACCATCAGCGCGACGAGATAGGATTTGCTATGACTATGGCTTGGAGTAGGACATATCTACTCTAATGAATAGACCAGCTTGCTACGATGTCATCTATCAGTCAGCTTACAAACATCGTTTGACACTGCCGGAGAATGTATCGATGGACAACTTGATATGCAAAGTGTCCGACGTGGATACTTGACATTTTGTTGATACCAGGGTCAGGTCATAATCAACGCAAATTCTGAATTGACCTTACTGCACATGGCTTTTTGCGCAGAGTCTCCTTGAATTCGTGACAATACTCGTCATACCCTGGCCAGCAAAAGCGGCCGGCACCAAGAGTGTAGATGGACGTCAAACTAGACATGAGAAGCTAAAATTTGCCTACTACTTGGGACAAACTATCGCCAGAAACGCGAAATAGAGAAGACCCCAGTCCCCAACAAATACCTACATCGGTGGTTTTTCGCCGCGAGCCCCAGAAGATAGAGTTTAGCGGTCACAAGGGATTGAAGACAAGAGAAAAATAAAGGTCATAATAGAGTGGTGTCCTTCCAATTGGACAGGTGTCCAGAATCTGGCTTCCAGCTATGCAAGTAGTAGGTAGGGCTGAAGGAGGCTCTGCGGGTTGCTGTACAGGCTCAAGCTTTATGCGCCTAAATTGCTGCCCTGCATAGCAGTTTATGTGCATGCTAATAGTAGGAGTGCCGAGTTCCAACTTAAGTACCCACGGAGTTGGCCACACCTGTAATAAATTGTCTGGATGGCCAAGTTCCTACTTATCTGTCGCCATACTATGTATGTAGTGAGGTTTTCGTTCAAGCTAAGAATGAGGAGCGAAAGTAAGACAGTGCTTAGGTAGGCAAATATCACGAAGGGTGTTGTAGATGCTGTACGGAAAAGCTAGTTCCGGCGACCCTGACACATACGTGTCCGCAAGTTGGGGTACTGGACACAAGTCACAGGCCTAGGTCAGCATGATCAAGAGGTGACATTGAATAATGGCAGCGTGGTTGAAGATGACACCTTTTTCTACGTCCAAACTGATATGCGTTGCAGGGATCCCCCGCATCACGAGGTGTGCCTGTAATAAGGCTGCCCGCTATACTCCAAAACCGTCTTGTATTGATTGGTTATGCGAGCTGCGCCCCTGTTCTATGCGGTGTGTTGCTTTGGTCGGGTGCAAGGTGGCTTCAACTGGATACCTACACCTAGGAAGGTAATAAGTGGCTGCTATACTAAAAGAAAACAATGAGCAGAGAATTAGGAGGCAGGTGATGTGCTTTGCAGGGAAGAATTTAGGAGAAGGCATTCGAGGGAATCTCAAGGGACCAGATAGCCCCCCCCCCCCCTGACGTGCCAGCGTATTGTCTGGAGACTTCTAGAATAGATCAGAGTAGTTCTGCGGATTGACGTAAAGAAGTAGATATAATTAGCCACCTCATATGGAGACTGAGTACATATGTATTCATTTGAGTTTTGCTAGCGTACCTAGGTGAACAGAGAGAGTTACATGGCTAATGATTATCAATGAGCGTTGAACCGCCTTCATGCATTGTTGACTGCGTGAACTAGCAAGTGGCCTTTGCTTATAACTCATGGGAAGGACTCGGAGTCCCTGAAGCCAAAAAAACAGTGGAAAGCTGGCCTCAGACAAACGGGCTGACCGTCTGGCTTGACTTTACAGGGCTTGTCTCCACTGTACTGAGTAAGGTTAGGGGACTTCAGGTAAGGTACCTCTAAGCAGCTAGACTAGCTCCGGTCAGTCCCCATCCCAACTCATCCATTCATCCAATCAAAGACCCGATCTGAAGCCAGCTTGCGCTTCACTGGGCAAGCCGAGGGGGCGTTTTTGGGGCCAGGTGTACCTGAACAGAAGGCGTTCAAGTCACTCTTGTTTGTGCCCTCATCTGATTCTGCGTGGAAAAAGAACACCTAATACTTTCCACCCTCCCCATGTCCGCAACTGCCTTTGCCATTCCCCCACTTTTCTTGAAGATGTGTCTTTTTGCAACTTGTCCACTTGCCCAAGTATCCCTTTAGAATATAAGGAATTCCAGTACGACTTCTTCCTCTGTGCACTCTACTTCCCTCAACCACTTCACTACTCTTCCCAACTCTTTCCTGGAAGCACCTAGTTCCAGCGGTGCTCGAGCTTCTGCTGTCTTCTTATTTTTCTTTTCTTTCCACTGATACCCTTCCTCTCCATTTAATACACATCCTCTAGCTGAGCCTAAACACATATCACCATGGCTCCGCGCTCCCAGAGCTACTGGGCGGTCGCCTTTGGCATGATCGCCTGGAGCTTACTCCTCTTCAGCCCTCTGGCATTCACTTCTGGTGTACAGGCCCAGGATGTCGACGAGTACGGCACTGTTATTGGTATTGTACGTCGCTGAGCGATTCCTGTCCTACCTCTGCGCAACCCATCACTGACACTGGCTTCTCCTGTAGGATTTGGGAACCACCTACTCTTGTGTCGGTGTTATGCAAAAAGGACAAGTCAACATCCTTGTGAACGACCAAGGAAACCGAATTACACCTTCATACGTTGCCTTCACAGAAGACGAGAGATTGGTCGGAGATGCTGCCAAACAGCAGGCCGCGAGCAATCCTCACAACACCATCTTTGATGTCAAGTAAGTAGCAGACTACCCTCCATCTCAGGAAGTGGACGACTAGACGATATATCCTGCGACTGGTCTATGTTCCTGAACCGGCATCTCTCTCTGATATAGTAGCTAACCTTTGCTTCTCCAGGCGATTTATCGGTCGAAAGTGGGAAGAGAAAACCCTGCAATCCGATCTTAAGCATTTCCCCTACAAGGTTATCGAGAAGGATGGCAAGCCCATCGTTCAAGTAGATGTTCAGGGTTCTCCCAAGAAATTCACGCCTGAGGAAATCTCTGCCGTTATTCTCGGCAAGATGAAGGAGGTTGCTGAGTCCTACTTGGGCAAGAAGGTTACCCACGCCGTCGTTACCGTGCCCGCCTACTTCAACGACAACCAGAGACAAGCCACCAAGGATGCCGGTACTATTGCTGGCCTCAACGTGCTGCGTATTGTCAACGAGCCCACCGCTGCCGCTATCGCCTACGGTCTGGACAAGACTGGCGATGGTGAGCGTCACATTGTTGTCTACGATCTTGGTGGTGGTACCTTTGATGTCTCCCTTCTGTCGATTGATCAGGGTGTCTTCGAGGTCTTGGCTACTGCTGGTGATACCCATCTCGGTGGTGAAGATTTTGACCAGAGAATCATCAACCACCTTGCCAAGAGCTACAACAAGAAGAACTCTGTCGACGTCACCAAGGACCCCAAGGCCATGGGTAAGCTGAAGCGTGAGGCCGAAAAGGCCAAGCGAACTCTCTCTTCCCAGGGAACCACCCGTATCGAGATCGAAGCCTTCTTCGAGGGCAAGGATTTCTCAGAGACCCTGACTCGAGCCAAGTTTGAGGAGTTGAACATGGACCTCTTCAAGCGCACTCTGAAGCCCGTCAAGCAGGTTCTCGAGGACGCCAAGATCAAGAAGAACGAGATCGACGACATCGTCCTGGTCGGTGGTTCCACCCGTATCCCCAAGGTGCAGTCCCTTCTCCAGGAGTTCTTCGATGGAAAGCCGCTTGCCAAGGGTATCAACCCTGACGAGGCTGTTGCTTTCGGTGCTGCCGTTCAAGCTGGTGTCCTTTCCGGAGAGGAGGGTACTGAAGAGCTCGTGTTGATGGATGTCAACCCTTTGACCCTTGGTATCGAGACGACCGGTGGCGTCATGACCAAGCTGATCCCCCGTAACACTGCCATTCCTACGCGCAAGGCTCAAATCTTCTCGACTGCTGCAGACAACCAGCCTGTAGTCCTAATCCAAGTATACGAAGGCGAGCGATCTATGACCAAGGACAACAACCTCCTCGGAAAGTTTGAGTTGACAAACATCCCACCGGCTCCCCGTGGCGTCCCCCAAATCGAAGTTTCCTTCGAGTTGGACGCTAATGGTATCCTCAAGGTGTCGGCTCACGATAAGGGAACCGGCAACACCCAGTCTATCACTATCACCAACGACAAGGGTCGTCTTACTCCAGAAGAGATCGAGCGTATGGTCGAGGAAGCCGAAAAGTACGCCGAGGAAGACAAGGCTACCCGTGAGCGCATTGAGGCTCGAAACGGTCTTGAGAACTACGCCTTCAACCTGAAGAACCAAGTCAACGATGAGGAAGGTATGGGTGGCAAGATTGACGAGGATGACAAGGAGACTATCCTCGAGGCTGTCAAGGAGACCACTGATTGGCTCGAGGAGAACGCCGCTGAGGCATCTGCCGAGGACTTTGAAGAGCAGAAGGAGAAGCTCTCGAATGTTGCATACCCAATTACATCGAAGATGTACGCTGGTGGAGCTGGTGGCGATGACGACGAGCCTATGGACCACGATGAGCTGTAAATTAGATCTTATTTCATAGCATACCCGGGGCGTACCCAAAATTTAAGAAAGTTAATGGCACTTTCTATTCATCGTTATTTACATTGAACATCGTGACATGCCAATGTCGTACGACGCGAATTCCATGTCTTCGGCGAAACACTCAGTGCTTAGCCAAGCATGTCTCGGTGTCTCAAGCGATAGGTAGTCAGTGGTGAGCTGGGAGTTGCGGTGCTTTGAGTCCCATAACGACCATAAGTACGATTCGTAAAGACTCGTTGTAAGCACGCAAGTCCTAGTTTTCCTAGGCTGGAGGGAGCAAAACGTGAGTATTAAATGTGAGTAATGTTCTGGCTGGGCGGCTGCTGGAACTTGTTGGTTTGAATGGTCTGTGGGTTTTTTGATAACGGGGTGATGGCCGGACGTTGTCAAGATTGATCATTTGAGATGTACTTTTCGAGACTTGCCAATAATTTAGGCCCCGGAAGCTCGTACCCTTGGTAGTAGGGGAGATGTCATGTAGCTCATAAGACGGCTGGTCTTGGGATTCGGAAATCCAAGTTTTTGGGGGAGCTCGGGATGTCGTGATACTGATATTCTGGGCCTAGGGGACCTCGGCATCTACCGACACGCGGATACGAACGTGGGTAAAAGGGATGCTTTTATTAGCACGTTCACAGCTGATTTGAAATATTCATTACGGGTCCTCGTGCCGTCAGGAGTCACGAGTGATCTCACTCCATCCTCATCTCAAGGAACTACCCAGGCAGAGAGACGTGGCTCGGTTTCAATGCGAGTCGATCGGAGCCAACCTCACAGAGGGTTACAAACTGATGTAATAGGAAGCCATGCGTTAGCGTTTATATGGCATATGTGTGAAGACGCTTTGCACTATACTCTTGACCATGGGAACTGTCTCGAGTTCCTTGCCTGCGTCAGACTGGCCACAACAACCTATTTTCACATGTTCTGGAGAGAAACGCCTCCCAGGGAAGACGGAGGAGAAAGGGGGACTGCAGAAGGAATGAGCTGCGCTCAAGCTGGAACTGGAAAAGCCGGGCCGCAAGAAATATGCAGAGCAACTGGAGATGGTATGTGACCTCAATATATCAGTCGAGGCCAACCTTTAGTAGCAGGCGGTTCATGTGATACGGATGATAGCTCATAGTTCAAGGCCTGGGTATATAAAGGCCTTGCACTGCCGTGACGTTCCTTTCTACTATGTTTCTAATGATTTGGTACGATGTCCTCAAGATAGATAACTGATTGGCTATCTCGAATGCGGGTTGGACAATGGCATATGCGACCAACATAGAGTCCTACGTACCCAAGATATGGCACAAGCTTAGACACCACGCACATGCTTCTGTATGTATTGCCAGGACCTAAGCATATGGGGTGAATATTCTTGGAGAATAAGGAGCCCCTTTCCACGATGAGGAGTGAGAAACCATTTATGAGATAGATCGACCGTCCCTTGGCACGCATTACTTTTTATCTTTGGTTCTGATAGTAACTTACTCATATGGGTGCACGGCTTTGAGTTACGGGTTAAGGGAGTAGCAACCGGATTCTTCAATACAGAACCGAAGGTCCGTTTCTAGATTGTATAGCGCCTGAATGATCATTGTTTCCGTTCAATGTGAGAGCCATGCGGATTCTGAGGTATCTATACGTTGGTTCTTTTCAACGCCTTGATATTTGTATCCGAGAACGGCATGTCTCGCGCGTACGCTCAATTTTATTATACGTAGTCCGGACTTGCTGGGTACCGGTAGAAAGGGCCCAAGCCAGATCGTATTTGTTGAGGGCTACCTATCCTTCAACACTCCGGCCTCGAGACATGGAATATATCCTTCTGATCATTCGCTGTTGAAGCTTACACCAGACCGTCCAGCTGTTCATTGGCAATGGGAGCCAAGCATGCAATTCTTTCGCAGTCACGAGCAAACATACTGATGCATCAAGTCTCCATAAGTCGCACCAGCCAAGTTCTGGACCTCCTGCGACCTCCGCTGGACTGAGTAAATGCGCAGTCTCATTGGCCAATTGCGCGCTGACGGTAGAGCTGCGCACTCACCGCCTGCCGGGTTGGGCAAGTGATCACCCCGCCAAAATTCTTCTTCTCCCCGCGATCGGCATTATTGAAAATAATTTTGGGACGCATTGCTGGTATCGTCATCCACGCACAGCCCACACAGCCTGCGCACATAGAAGCCGTGCGCTTTCTCGCAATATTCCTCTGCCATACCGCGACAAATCGACGGGTCACTGACAGTTGTTCATATTCTGCTCTCATTCTTATACCTGACCCGGTCGCTGGTATATCACTGCGACCGAGAAGCAAGAAGAAACGGCTTTATTTCTAGGTACTTACAGGGTCGCGCCCGCGGTGCAGCCATCACGATGTCGGGCTTCGATATGTACAAGACACCCCTGGACTCGCGCTACTCCAGCGACGAGATGAAGCGCCTGTTCGGTCAGCGATCGCGACATGGCATCTGGGTATGTAGCGACTCATAAATGGCCTATTCGAATTCTATTGTCACCAGAGTTCACCTTGTATTTTGTTGTTGCTGGAAAAGATCGCCTGCAAATAGAGCATCTGTAGCTAACCAATTCAATAGCGCAAGCTTTGGCTTTGGCTCGCTGAGAGCGAGAAGGAGCTTGGGCTCGATACCATGTACGTTGATGTTCCGACAAGTTTGTTTGAGGGGCTCTTTCATTTCGCAGTCCTCGACCGTCACGATTGGTGTCTGCAAACTAGATGTACCGACTACCATGCACTCCGGGGCTGCTCTTCTCAGCATGCATAGAGACCTGCGGAGCAACCGTTGCAATTATCGGCTGACATTTCTTAATTTTTCTTTCTTCTCTTGCTAGTTCCGGGAGCGCGCAGATCCAATGCCTACTAACGCGTTTCTCGTATAGTACCGATGAAGCTTTGGAGCAGATGAGAACTCATCTGACCGTCACGGATGAAGACTTCGAAGTTGCTCGTAAAGAGGAGAGTATACGTCGCCATGATGTTATGAGTGTAAGAAGCCTTGAGTTCCCTTTAGCCTGCCCCAGGGGATCAGGTCTTGTGCATCTTGATGTCACATAGCATCAAATGACTTCTCGAGGGCGCTGGACTTTCACGTTGACCTGCTTTGCTAACATCGTTCAGCATGTCCATGCCGTGAGTTTTCCACTACGATGGCGTTTGAGTACTTCCTGAGGAACCACCCACACGCCTCAGGTTGGTTTACAAGAAGGGTCTCCAAGTCTGACTGTTTGGTATCATAGTTCGGCATCGTCGCACCAGCTGCAGCTGGAATCATCCATGCCGGGGTAAAGTATACCTTGCGCTTCCGTGAGATACTGAGCTGACCGGTTACAGGCAACCTCCTGCTATGGTCAGCTCTGCTTTACCATGGAATGATGATGTCTTCACTCTGCTAAACATATCCAACAGTTACCGACAACACAGAGCTCCTGCTAATTAAAGATGCCTTGGACCTTCTCATGCCGAAAGTGGCTAAGGTTATCCAAAACCTTTCGACCTTCGCGCTGAAGTGGAAGGAAGAGCCAACCCTCGGATATGTAAGTGATAACACTTGAAAATCATGACATTTGTTCATCACCCTTCCGAGAGATCACGGAGCTGACCACAAGCATTAGACGCACTACCAACCCGCACAAAGTAAGTGAGGGCAGTTTCACCTCACTTTTAGAGAGCTGTAGTGGCCTCTGAAGGCCTTGGCCTTTTTACGAAGCAATATATCACTTGAACAAAGTAATTGCTGACTTTCGATATAGTGATTACAGTCGGCAAGCGGGCGGCGCAGTGGGCGCAGGATTTGTGCGTTTCCTCCTTGCTTCTCCTCAAGCCCCTTTCCTCGTATCACAGCGACTTTCGGAAGTCAATGCGCCTCATACCCCTGAACGACCCCCGAACTACTTCAAATGAGGAAGCGCTGACTCTTAAATTTTCAGGCTCATGGACCTTGAGGACATGGAACAGTATGTACACCTCCGACAATTCCAACGAACACCCTCTTTCCACGATTGCAGTGATTGTAACTTCGATCGTGCTACTGCTGCATTTCGATGCTTCATAATTTCGGCAAAACTAACTATCAGATTCCTCGTGCTGACTCTCATATTGCAGTGTTCGGAAGGAGTTAAAGTTCCGAGGTGCACAAGGAACGACTGGCACGCAAGCCAGCTTCATGGAGCTATTCGAGGGAGATGATGCCAAAGTTGACAAGCTCAATGACTTGCTCTGCCAGAAGGCTGGCTTCCCCAGCTGTTACGCCGTGAGCACACAGACATATACGCGAAAGGTCGACCTTCGCGTTGCAAATGCAGTTGCTGGTTTGGGTAGCACGGTCCAGAGAATCACTTCAGACATTGTGAGCCAATTTCATCATCCCTCTCTGCCCATTATGGAAAGTTTCGAGAGCCCAAAAACTCGATTTTCGGAGCCCTGCCTCGAACTACAGAAGGCCGATGACTAATCCTCTATCCTGCAGCGTCACCTAGCGAACATGAAAGAGATTGAGGAGCCGTTTGAGAAGAATCAGATTGGCAGTTCAGCGATGGCCTATAAGTATATACACTCCCCACTCCCCAGATTCCCATGACTTGAGAGCGATTCTGACCACGATATTCTACATAGGCGAAACCCCAGTATGAAACACCTATTCTCTGTCTTTTGTTTTTGGTGAATTTCCGATCGCTGACTGTCTGTATTGTGGTTTAGTGTTATCAGAGCGATGCTGCTCGCTTGCTCGGAAACTTTCTGGCCGTAAGTAACACACCCTTGAGATTGGAAGCACTTTCTTTCAACCGGAAAGAACTTTCAGGATTCGGGCTTACACTCAGGATCATAGTTCCTAGCAATTTTGCTAACACACACTCGGTCCAATGGCTCGAAAGATCTCTCGATGACAGCGCCATCCGCCGAATAGATATACCTGAAGTGGGTGCTCTAGCGTAACTGCAATGTATTAGTGTAATTAACGTAAGGCAGATGATGCTTCTCGCAGATGCTGTTCTGATGGGTATGGACAGGGTGTAAGTGGCGTTATTCCCCTAGTCAAGGGCTGCTTCATTTATGCTACCTTGATACATCTTGCTCATAACTTCACCTTCACTCTCGCGTACGACAAATCACTGACTTGAGATATTTGCAGAACGGACGGACTGGTCGTATATCCCAAGAGAATTGAGGCACACAACAGACAAGAACTGTTAGTATCCCTATCCCTGGAGTGATGATCAATCACACTGCCATAATAGCTGGTGGCTGTGAACTGTGAATCATTCTTAGTCATTTGAAGGACTCTAGTCACTGACTAAATGTTTAGACCCTTCATGATCACAGAAACGATTCTCATGAGAATTGTTGCCAAGGGCGGCTCTCGCCAGGAGGCGCATGAGAGAGTTCGAGTCTTGAGTCATGAAGCTAGCCATGTCGTCAAGCACGAAGGCAAAGAGAATGATCTCATCGACCGAATGAAGAAAGGTGAGTCAAAATACCAGTTCCCTCGTTGAGAAGAGAAGCGCATTGTCATCATCGTAGCGTCGGACTTGAGTTAACCATGATCAGATGAGTTCTTCAAGCCCGTATGGGATGAGCTCGATGGCATGCTTGACAGCAAGCTCTATGCCGGCCGAAGCGTCACAATTGTCGAGCGCTTTTGCGGCAAGGGAAGCGATGTTGAGAAGAAACTCAAGGCCTACCAGGACCATCTTAGTAAGGCGGTCACTGCAGAGGTTAGCCTTTGAGATGTGACGGGCGTCTCGAGCTGGTGATCTGCATGGCGGGTTTGGGCCTTGCTATTGCCGCAGAAGCAATTCAACATAGACTTGTGGCTATCACCGTTTCTAGAACAAGACTGGTGTCGTGTAATCCATATGGGTCAAAGAGGATGAAGGATCCATTGTACATGAGAGTTGTGGTACTTTCGGGAGAGGCGTTCAAGAGGAGCTATTCAGTCGCGCGCGCGATGGTACGTCATGATATCTTCTAGGATCAATACTAAAAGGAGGCTCGCTACATGGAGTCACGGCATCCACCGGCTGGTTGGTGAAGCAAGAGACCATGGGTGCTAGGAAGATCCAGTTGCGATCGTTTTGTGTGCCTAGTCTGAGATATGGCGAAGACTACACCATCTGGACTTTAAAACCCGAGAGAATACCCCTCATCCGGGTGTGTTTCGTGAAGCGCCCGAACCTATCGGTCCCACATGACAGGTATAGTATCTGCCTTTCGATGTTAGCTTGGAGCGCCCAACCCACTCCATGACATCTCCACAGCCATCGGTCCCATATCCCTCCCTTTCATCCCTCCCCCTTTCCAACCCCATGAAATCTGTAGGGCCTAGACACTTCAGGCCGCGCAGTCACCACGGACATCATCCGGGTTGGCGAAGCAAGTCCCGACACCGGATACGCAAGCGAAGCCGGAGCTCGCGACCTGCTTGCACGCGGCCTCCCACTCGTTGCCGCCTAGCTGTGCGCCTTCGTTGGCGACGCACTGGGGGAGGATGTGTGTCAGTATCTTTTACTCGTGGCTAGTAGTCGGGGGAGATGGTTTTGCTTACCCGTCCTGAGTCGGTGTTGTAAGCGCTGCCGCCCCACTGTTTGAGAACTATGTCAGTATCGATCTGTGTGTGTATAGGAGGTATGGATGGATGGATGGATGGATAGAGGGGGTGAAAGGAGAGAGGGGGGAGAGAGGAGAAGAGGAGAGGAGGGTAGGCGGCGTTGGGTGAATGGGTAAGTAATTACCTGGTAGCCGGCGTCGTTGTAGACGGTGCAGGCGTTGGTGGTCATGCGCCAGATGTATGTGCCTCCGTTGTTGCAGACGCAGTCGGGGTGGAGGTCGGCGCGGCTGGTGAGGGTGTTAGTCAGGCTGCTGTTGAGGGACGGGGATGGGGGTGAGGACGTACACCGAGATGGCGAGGGAGAGGACGGAGAGGAAGATTGCGAGGAAGGACTGCATCTTGTCTTGTGGTTTTTTGGTCTTGGGTAGACAGGGCTGGTTGCGAGGACTCAGGAGTGCGAAGAGTAAAGTGCGTCTGTGATAACGAGAGACAGTAGTTTACGAGTAAACCGAGGAGTCAACGAGAGACAGTGAAGAGATAATGACAGTGAGCTGAGGTGACAACGAGCGATTGCGTGGGGTGGGTGATACAACTCTCAAGTGTCCTTCAGAGCCTGGAGTTTATATCTATCAATTTTTGTCATTTGAAGTATACACCAGAGACGATAAACTTGATTTATCATCATACGATAGCCAAGCCTCCTCCTCTATCGCGCATATCCCATCGATACAAGGCCAGACCTGGCAACACGAAGGCCGCATTAACTGTCAACATCCCTATAAGGCAACCGGCAGTTCCTTTATAGATTCATAAAGGATTTGTTGCGCGACAACTGACTCGTGGGTAAGGCCCGCAACTTGGAGAGTGGGCAGCCGGTTTGAGTGCCCATTGGTGGATCTGGGGATCTGCCAGTAACGGCTGTGCTCAGCCCTCTGGGACCCCTTTATGCGACACTTTGAGAGGAGTCTGAGATGTCTTCAGGACCCAGTTCTTGGCACCTTGATGGACTCTCGAAATCAGGTTTGTGACCTCAGCTCTGCCACTGCCCAGGCGTGGTCCTGTGCAGATCGCTGCCTTGAATTAATTGTATAGGATCATTATCGTGAGTCCGCGGACCAGCGATGTTGAGATCTTGATGTATAAGAAGTCATGTAGGGTCGACGACTCTTAGGGGAAAGTACAGCAGCACCAGCCAACGCTCGTCGGTCTTTACCTAACCTCACTTACATTCGCTATCTCCAAGTCGTAACTCAGTCTCTCGTTCATCAGACTTGCCTATCCTCTTCATCGTCTCCATCGTGCAACCACTCCCATCTACACAATGCTGTTCCATTCCTACGCCCACCTTCTCACCTTCGTGGGAGCTGTCCTCGCGACTCCCACCCCGCAACAGCTCGGCTTCGACGACGTCGTGCTCCTCAATGCCGACGGTTCCTCTTCCGTCATGAAAGACTACGAATACTCCGGACTCGTCGCCCGCAGCCATCTGCGACCCGCTCCACGGACAGACTTGTCCGTCGCGCGCGCAGAGACCTCGGGCGCGAAGAAGCTGCACCGCCGCTGCGACGACTCCAACGAGGTCCAGGTCACCTCGGACACGACCTTCCTCAACTGGGACGTGCCCATGTCCCCCGTGGTCTCCGCCCAGGGCGGCACGGCCTCGGTGTCGATCGCGTCGGGGTACTCGCTCGCCAACTCGGTGTCGGTGTCGGCGAGCGAGACGCTCACCCTGCTCAAGGACGTGCTGCAGGCGTCGCTGTCGGTGTCGTACACCGAGACGTGGACGACGACGGAGACCCAGACCTTCCAGTACACGGTGCCGGACGGGCAGTTCGGCCTCGTAGTGAGCCAGCCCTCGGTCCGGCGCGTCGTGGGGAACTACCTGAGCGGGTGCGTCGACGCGCAGGACAGCGAGGCCTTCACGAGCGACACGTATTCGAGCCAGGCGTTTGGGAACCTCAACTGGGTGCAGGGCGTGATCCGGCTGTGCAATAGCACGACGTACCCGGTGCCGTATTGCATTGGTGATGGAACACACTCGTGAGGGAGAGGTGCATGGCCTCAACCTCATCATACCTACCTTATGTAGTCGAATCGAATACGTACGTCGTCCTGTGTAGCTCAGTGTCCCTGGGCATGATAGCTTTTTTAGAGTCAATGATTTATTTGGAGTAAATTGTGCAACGATTTTCATCACTCCTCCTGATGTTTGAGTAAGATCAACCTGTGAAACTTTACAGGATTCAATTGTAGGTACATACCTCCCTCTTGAAATACCTTCAGGCTTCCAGGGAGTTATAACGATTAGGTAACCTCCCATACCTGTCTGTAGGTTTCCTGGTTGGATATTTGTAGGGGTCTGGAATGGAGACCAACTAACCCAGATAGCGCGCCGTTAGCGGGCTAGGCTAGGTTAGGCCAGTACCTGGTCAGTATGTATCTCTAAATGAGGTGGGCTAACTGGGATCTATACCCCAGACCGATACGCACGGTCAGAGCCCAGGGCAGCCCAGGGATGATTCACATGGGAGCAATGGATGGATGGATGGATGGATGGATGGATGGATGGATTTGGGCTTCTAGGCTCGCGCGCAGGCTGAGCAGGGCGTCAAGGGGGCTCTCTAGGAGTCTGACTACGCGCCGACGTCACTGTATTGACCAATGCCTGTCCTCCCCACCCAAACACCCTGGATTTTTTTCTTAGTTAATGAAAGCCATCTCTCGCCGTGTCTGCTTGTTATCTCCAATTCCTCGTCTGCCTAGGCGTGATCCCGATACTGTCGGCCTCTGTGTTCAAATCTGATCCATTTGTTATTGTATTGTTCGAAACCTGAATTCAACATCATACACAACGGCGACTACGCCGCCCAGAAGTAGACAGAGCCTGTCGAGAGCCGTGGCAACATCTTCGAAACGTCCGGATATCCCATCCCATCCTAGACACTCGTCTCGACTTGGATCGCCTGTGCAGGACTGCATGTCCACTTGGGCTCTGTGTTGCAGCTGTCCGTGATTGAATGGCTACCAATGGCTATGACGAGATCGCCGTGATGGACCAAGATGCGAAGTGTGCGAGCGGAGAAACCGGCGCCAGTCGCATACCTGACAGGTCACCAGTGGTTAAAACCCGCAGCTTGTCGGATGGAAATGGCTCGCAACTGTCGCCCTCGCCCTACATCGTCGAGGCCTCGCGACGCACCTCCAAGGACGACAGCGATAGTTTATTGATGAAGGAGAGGATTCAGGAGACCGTCACGCCCATCACCCCGCGACGTCCCGATTTCCCCATGCCCAGCCTGTCGCTGCAGATGCCCCAGCTCGATCCCGTCGACAACACCTCGCCTGCCCAGGCATCGCCCTACACTAAACCGACCCCTTTGTCCCCGAAGCTCGACCCCTCCCAGATTTATGCTTCGCCTACCAATATATTGCCCCGACGCTCGCGCGGTCTCGATTTCTCTCGTGCAGCTACCAGCCTGCACCATTCGACCCTTGCCGAGCAGTCTTCGCCCGACTCATCCCCAACCATCGGGGGACGCGCCATGAACATCCCTGCCCGAGGGACTGGCGCTTTTGGTGCCGAACAGACGTCCACATCTCTATGGTCCATGATGGGCAATCAAGAGCGTGTCTCGACCTCTGTGGGCAGCACCAACCCTATTATCTCCGACTCTTCCTCCAGCTCCGGTGACGACGCATTCATGGACGACGAGATGGAGGATGCAATTCTCAGCACCCCGCAAGCTGTTAAGAGCAATATGCCGTCTCAGGGGAACAGTGCTGTACCTTGGCTACCTGGTGGATCAGGGTCTCCTGCGATGAACAGCCTCTCCAGTTTCCGAACACGGCCGCGGAAAAAGCCAAAGAAGAAACTTCGAGGATTGCTTGGCTTAGGATTTCACGTCCCTACCCCACCGGCACTGTCTAAGTCACCGCCTACAAATATGGTCAAGGACAACCAAATGTCGCATTCGCGCAGGGAGAGTATCAGCTGGGCTGCCAATCAGCTGCACATTTCCGGCAGTGAGAGCGAGGAAAGGGCCACGGAAACTACCGATGCCACGACGACAACCCCCAGTCGGGATGGTTCCAGAGGTGTCGTCAAGAGGGTCGTGACAAGGAGGAGTAATCTTTTGGTACATATGAAATGTTTGTTCGCCTCACATATATCGCTAACATTATGAAAGCCTAAAACCAAGGGTTTTGCCCGCATCCGTGCTGCCCTCGCAGAAGAGACTACGCCGGTCGATTTCGAAGCTCGACGCGAGGCAGAAGTTATCAAGCAGGTGCGCGAAAGTGACATGGATCTTGAACCTCGCGCTGCTCCTCCACAGCCTCTGGACATCTCGACACAATCCTCGCCCAACCTCAACGCCACCCAAGAGCCCCTCGACGAAGTACCCGACGACGATATGATGACCGATTCCGCTTTGTCGAGCAGCTTCAAGCAGCAGGCGATGAAGAATTCGAAGGGTAAGAACTTTTGGGAGACATTTTCCGAGACAAGCAGCATTAACGGTACACGAGTAACTCCACCTCCGCCTCCCTTTTTGCCTAGGGGCTCGTCGTCAGGAATTAGCGAGGACATCAACATGGACTCGCCATCTCTGTCAACAGGTTCTGGGAACGCGAGCCTATTCGGACCAGGCTCAGGGTTGACGATCGGTGGACGAGACAGCGAGGGTCGAAGGTCGGAGACTCCGCACAATGCTTCCACGACTCCATCGCAAAGAGGCAGTGTGCCGCCAACGGCAGCTGAGATCACACGACGCATTCACAACAAACGTCGAAGAGACGACGACTTCGATCCCCAGGTCTTCAAGAGACGGGCAGTAAGTCCGGGGATGAGCGTCCACAACTCGCCGATCATGCAGAGCCCACTGCAGCGAGATATGGCGTCATGGGGTTCCCGACCAGGAAGCAATCACGGCGCCGACAAAGCTTCTGCTACACCTAGCGACAACGGAAGCTCGGCCGGTAATACCAATACGAGGCCTGTTAATGGAACCAAAGGTCGTGTGGGTTTTCAGGGCATGGTCGACACGAATGATGGACTGATGAGAATGAGCATTGAGTAATGCTCTGGCTATCTCGAGATTGATCACACACATCGTTGCAGCATTTTCCTTCACGACGTCTTGCGGGCGGCGTTACCTGGTATGGGCTGGTTCTGGTTTCGTTAGCTTTAGAAATCAGAGAAGTGAGAACACATAATGAGCTGAGAGTCTGTATATTGATCACAGCATTACGTGTACGATATACTGAGTCTATATTCCTCTGGTGTGGGAGCCGCAACGGCTGCTGGGAGGCTTATAACCTAATACCCCTAAATGAATAATGAGATATACTTCCATCCTTGGCCTTTTCATCGGCTCAACCCATTTCAACGTAGGAATGCTGACTTCGTAATGGGGTCCTGATAGACTAGCATGTTGTGGTTATCGCGTTTGGAACTGTGATGGGGGCATTGAAACAAGATGAGTTCGAGCGGGCACAAAATGATGCTGGAAGTGAGCCGGCAGAATATGGGTGTGCGTAGGACGTTCCAAGTGGCGGTGGAATCGGAGCCCTGGAGGCTTTGACGGCGATCATGGCGGGGAAGCGATGGCGAAGCCTTATGTGTCTGCTCGATTTGAATGGAGAAGTACGGCTGGTTGACTGTGAGACGGGGTATAGTGTTGCACATCATATAATCAAGGGTTCTCTAATGGTACATCATATTGGGCCTGATTCCTAATCCTCCCTTTAGGATACGTGATCTAGCAGTACGGCAGACAGTACGCGCACAAGTTGTGATGATACAATAATTTTCTTGCCCAAAAACTCACGACACAGATTTGCTGAGTCTGCCCGACCGCCTCCTTCCGGTTTCAGGTGCAGAAGCTACTGGCTTGTCTATTTTCTTGGTTTTCTTCTTCGTTGTCCCGTTAGTGGTTGGCTTCTCTTCAGTTTCTTCTTCTTTCTTCACAGCCTTCGGCCTCGAAGTTCGAGACTTCTTCTTTGGCCGCTCTTCTGGCTGTATCCCGTCACCTTCGATCTCGCTCTTCTTGTTTTTCCTGCCTTTAGTGGACTCGAAGAATCGGCTCTCCTCTTCCGCATTCTCAGATGGCAGGTCCTCCTCCTTGACGTCCGCAGCCACCCGCCCCGTCTTCTTTTGCCGGCTGGGCACTATGCAGCTTGTTCGCCCACCGACAGTCAGGAACGTGATCTTCTCGCCGTTGGGCAGTGTCGTGGCAGAGTCTTTCTTCCCTTTGCCCCATCGATGCTGGAAGAGCCAATCTTCGGGAAACTCGTCCGAGTTGCCAAGTTTCCCCACGGCTGTGTCACAAACGTAATTTACAGCCTTGTACAATTTCTTGATATCTGCGTCGCCGAAATCATCGCAGTACTGTTCTGGATGAAGTCTGGCCTGGTACTGTAACCTCTGCTATCAGCTTTTGGGTAAGCCGAAATAACCGGCGGACTTGCTCACCATGATCTCATCGCCAACCCAGTTACCAATGCCACTGATCATGGCTTGATCAAGCAGCAAGGCTTTTATCGGGACATGTCTGCTATGCATCTTCTTCTTCAAGTACTCCTCTGTGAAAACATCCTTGTCGATGACCGGATCAGGTCCGTTCTCGACTAGTGGGGAGTGCTTTCTAATGTTTTCGCCCGGGCAATCTACAAGACGCACACGACCGAATCTTCGTGAGTCGGTGAAAGCAACCTCGACGTTGGGGTCGCCTTCGGTCGCAAGATGGAATCTCCAAAACTTGGGCGGCCAGGCCGCTTCGTCCCCCTTGATGCGCTCAGCGTAGCGGTTATACGCCGTCTGCTCGCCCTGTATATGGACCCAGCCCGTCATCCCGAGATGCATGACGGGATGCGGCGGGCTGTCGAGGACCAGCCAGAAGTACTTTCCCTGGCTACCGGCGCCGACGACCTTCTTGCCCGTCAGGGCCTCTTGCACAGCGGACCCAGTGGTGCCGACCTTGCCGAAGACATTTTTGTCGTCTTGGGCCCAGACCTGGCCGATCTTCTTTCCGACGAGGTGTTGGCGGAGAAAGTGAGTGACGCGGGCCACTAGGAAGTATCAGCAGGTTGCTGTCGATGGGGAGGAGGTGAGTCGTGTCTCACCTTCAGCGATCTCGGGCATGGCCGATGTTGTTCAGAGGTAGTGGACAGTGGCGGATTAGGTATGTCAGATCATGCCACAGTGTGTATGTTGTGTACAAGCGCAAGACAACGAGGCGATGCAAGAAGACTAGCATGCAAGGGCATTGAACAGATATCTGAGACTTGTAGGTTACGTGCGGTTCGTGGTACAGAAAATCGTCGCCCTCAGACAGATGTTGACCTACGATGACGCAGGAATGTACAGAAAAAGCAATGGTCAGTAGTAGACTGCATACGCGCAACGCGTCTCGGACCGGTTCTAGGCCTCAGCTGAGACGGGATGCCGAGAACAACGCCCAATTCTGGCTACATATCCAGATGGCTGAAAAATCCGGGGAAAGCTGTCCCGGCGGCACAAGGCTAGGCCAACGTGATCGACGATTCCCAGGCTTGAACATACTTGGATTCACTCACGTGGTTTCAATTTCAATCAAGATTAAGAACCCATATAGCAAATACACAGGGTTTCATCGATGAAACATAATTCGCTGTTTCGCACGACACTGCGTGGGCATTTAAAAGACGACGGGAAGCTGTTACGGAGAAATGATGTAACATCATGGGTAGGGCATGATCGAGATGGGACGCAATGCGACACACAGCAATTGGGTCCACAGCTGCAGGCGGCAGGCAGAAGAAGAAGACGGAATGGCCATATATACCTCCTACATACAGCAAGCATAACATATGACTTCCTGCCACATGATCTTGTTTGTGCTGAAGCGGAGAATCAGAGGCTCTACAACGGGCAGAGACGGACTACTCAGGCACTGTATTCGGTAACAAATTAGAGGGATGGGCCACTGTAGCTGACCATTCAGGCGTCGTGCAGAGGTAAGGGAACCTTCATTTTGTCTAGCGTGCGTCGCTACGTAACTCTAGGTCCAGAAGAGCCCCGCGGTGGACGTCAATTGGTGAAACAAGCTCCCTCCTTCGGTGATATTTTTTTTCTTTTCTGCCATCCGATTGACCAGACTGACTTGCTGCTTATCGACTTCGTTTCTACACCTTCGCCTGCCTCAATGACTCGATACCCCAAGCCAAAATGCTTCTTCTCTAGCGCTCTTTGATTCTCTTTCCCTCTCTACTCTCACATCTCCTCAACAACTGCTTCACAGGGTTTCTCAGTGCACAGCGTGCTGTCGACTCCATCCATAGCACCCTGGTTCTCAGCTCTAAGCTCGGCATTGCGATAAAAAAAAGTAAAATCACCAACCCGCAATCGGAGTAAATAGGAACCCTCCCAGGTCAGCACCAACTTGGAGAAAAATCCTTCGAGCCTACGACAGCACAAGGCTCGTAGCTCGTTCCTATCTTACATCATCTCCTAGTTTCTCTGACTGTGTTCGACGCCCAAAACCGCACTTCTGGTCTGCACAGTTTCCCGACCAGACTTCTCTTCTCTTCGTCATTTCATCCGACATTGACTTCATTCTCCGCCATCCGCCGCTTATCACAACAATCTCTCTCAATTTTGCGTCGACAACATGGTCCGCAACATAGTCATTCTGTCGGGCAATTCGCACCCGGGCCTTACCGAATCTGTGTGCAACATTCTCGGCCTTCCTACTGGTAATCGCACCTTGAGCAAGTTTTCCGTCGGTGAAAGTCGGTGTGAGATACAAGACTCAGTGCGAGGCAAGGATGTCTTCATCATTCAGTCTGGAGGTGGCTCTGTGAACGACCATCTCGTGGAGTTATGCATCAGTACGTAACACCTGCTAGTCGCATCCAGTACCGCCGCCAGAGCGCACGTTTAACATCGCCGACAGTGATTTCTGCTTGTAAGATAGGGTCGGCCAAGCGTGTCACGGCAGTGTTGCCACTGTTCCCCTACTCTCGGCAACCCGACCTCCCCTACAACAAGATTGGCGCGCCGCTCTCGAAACCTCCCATTGAAGTACCCAAAGAGAAGTATACGTTTGAAAGCGTACCGGCCACCCCGGCCCCCGGCGTCGCCAAAACTCCAGGCCTGAATAAGGATCTGGACATCTCGAAGGCTTTGAATAAAGCGTCTCTCCATAATGGAGCCAACCCCTCTCAGGTTAACTCCGGTAACTACTTCGCAAACGGAGATTCTAGCCCTGCGCGACCTGGCTTGTCTACCATGCACACCACGAGTTTCACCACGCACGACCTCCAGAATCCGACACTTGTCTCCACCTTTGAAGCGAAACCCGGTTATAAGAGATGGGTTGCGCAGGCTGGAACACTCGTGGCCGATCTACTGACCTGCGCCGGTGCGGACCAGTATGTACCTCTGTTGGCCATCAGCCGAGTCCCTTGATTTGGAGCCGATACCCTCTGACTCGGGGGCTTTCGTCTGAACATTGGACTCTGGACCCAAGCCCTCATCAGAAGTAAGCTAACACACGCAATAGTGTTGTCGCACTTGACCTCCACGACCCGCAGTATCAAGGCTTCTTCGACATTCCGATGGACAACCTTTATGGCCGTCCTCTGTTGAAGCGATATATCCAGCAGAACATTCCTGACTACAAGGACGCTGTGATTGTGAGTCCGGATGCTGGTGGTGCAAAACGCGCCACTGCTATTGCCGATAGTTTAGGCATGGACTTTGCTCTCATCCACAAGGTAAGGCGAGCTGCTTTTCTTTTTCTTGCGTATTTTCCATCTTAACCCATTCAACCAGGAACGACGGCCTACACGGATCACAGATCGCCAAAACGCTACGATGATGCTCGTAGGAAATGTGGAGAAGCGCGTCTGCATCCTTATCGATGATCTTGCCGACACAGCCAATACTATTACACGCGCGGCGAAGCTACTCAAGAAACAAGGGGCAACGGCTATTTACGCCTTATTGACCCATGGCGTTTTCAGTGGTGATGCTATCCAGCGCATCAATCAATCGGCCCTGGACAAGATTATCGTGACCAACTCGGTTCCTCAGGATCATCACCGAAAGCTTTGTCCAAAGCTTGAGGTACTAGATGTGGCTCCGATTTTTGCTGAGGCCATCCGCCGTATTCATCACGGCGAATCCATCAGTGTTTTATTCCAGTATGACTGAGTCAACCGTGGCATTAAGCAATGAGGGTTGATACTCATCTGTGATGCGGTTTGAGAAAAGACGACTTTCGCACGACCATCTGCGACTACCAGCTGCGAGAACAGCGCTATTTCCTCAGGTTTCTTCCTGATAAGATGGCGTGGACTTGATGGGACACGAGTCAAGAGAGAACCAAGTGCAAGATCAGCAGAGATTGCCAATAGAGGTAAGGTAAGCGTCTGCGGATGGTCATTCTTGTTCCTGCTGCGTGGGAAATACCGTCAAGCTATTTCGGGCCAGGATAGCTGGCATTTCGTACGCAAAGAAGTGCATAAGATTAGAGAGCAGACGAGCATCTAGACCGGAGAAGAGGAGAGGAGAGGTGAAGTGTGCTAGTCAACTTTCCTCAATGAGACCGCAGTAATTGTCATGGTAACCTGCCGTGAGTCTGGTTCTCGGTGACGTGCTGTGTAGCCGTTACCTGCTGCGATGGAAATCGTTGGCTAGCCTATGACTCTCAGACGTGAAGTGACCTGCTCAGCAAAGACGAGACAAGGTTGTTGCGCTGCGTGTCCAAGATATGGTAAGATGCTGTCCAAGGAGACTATGTTGGAAGGTTATGCAGACCTCGGCTCGGAAGCTTTGTGAGCTAGCCGGCACTGAGCACTAGCAGATCGTCCAGGATTGGTTGGGCATGTCGTTGAGCATTGAGGAAGCTTTACCACGCGCAGCACATTTCAGAAGCAGCAGTATGTATACTTGTGTAAACAGATAATTGAGCAGATCAACAAAAATGGAATGCAGATGAGTTTACTTCTTTGGCAGACGAGCAACAAACATGCCTGCTATTGCTCCGTAAACCACATTCTCCCTGTATGCACATATTCATATCTCTCTATCGAGGTACGATGCAACTAAGTTATAGGCTAGGTAACCGCAAGCCGGGGCCGAATCGCCGAGAATTGCCCAGTAGGAAAAGCCTGGAGGCCCGGCAAATGGAGCGGTGGCAGTACCATCTTCGCTTTGGGTAGACCTCGGCATGTGCTTCGTGGGTGCTTCAGGACGTGGGACCCACTTATTCCGTCACTTATCCATTCCCTCCGTCGGCTGAAGAGTCGCAACCGTCTCGAACTCGACTCGACTCAAGATTCATACTCCCCTTTCCCCTTGTCCGATCTGTGACTTGTTCCTCTTCTTCAACGTTCACTGTCCAAACCTTTTCGGTGAATGCTTATTCCTGACTTGACAGCTCACGAGCTTGAAACGGATTTGCCTGTGCCCGCTACGACTGATCTGATTCAGGCTGAGGAATTAAAGCTACACTCTCCGTCGTACGACCTCTGATCCGAGCGTAAGATTTCGCAACGAAGTTTACTCAACTCGAATACTAGGGAACAGCCAACGCCTTTTCCCATCGCTACAACAGAACCGTTTTCCTTTCTCCCTCAAACACACCATATCAAACGAAAAAGCCCCAGACTCGACCACCGAAACCAACCGACCGGCCCGGCTCGTACCATCACGAAAGAAAAATAAAAACACATCAAACCACCACCTCCAACCCGCCCACCATGGTCGCCGACGCCCTCGTATACCACCCCAGCGTGGCGCACTACCTGCGCTTCGTCGCCACGACCGTGGGCCGCGACAAGCTGCTGCGCACCGTGCAGTACTTCTCGCGGTTCTACGCGTGGTACCTGCTCCGGACCAACGGGACCAAGGCGGAGATGGCGCCCTTCGAGGCGCTGAAGAAGCAGTTCGGGCTGGTGCGCAAGGTGCTGCGCGCGGGCAAGAACGTCGAGCACGTCAAGGCGGCGGCGGCGGCGGCGGACGCCAAGGGGGGGATGGACCCGGTGCTCAAGTACATGGCGGTGGGCCGGCAGCTGGGGTACGCGGGGTACCTGAGCGCGGACCTGGTGACGCTGCCGGACACGCTGGGGGTGCGGAAGTGGGAGGGGGCGAAGCGGTGGCAGCGGGAGGCGTACCGGGCGTGGGCGGTGGGCCTGGCGTGCAGCGTTGTCGCGCAGGTGTACACGCTGTGGCGGCTGCGGGAGCGCGAGAGCAGGGTGAACAAGGGGGAGGGCGAGGGCGTGGTGGAGAGCAAGACGATTGCGAAGTGAGTTTTTTTCTTTTCCTTCTTTTTATTTTTCTTTCCCTCCGCTCCTCTTCAGAGGCTTTTTCCCCGGTCGGTTCTCTCTCGCTATGGTTTTTTGGTAGTAGAGGGAGAGGGAGGGGACGCTGTCGGGAGATGCGAAGAAGAGTAAACGAGACATCATGGCTAACGATATGTCTTTTTTCACCAAAAACAGGGAGCGCGTTGCGAGCCAGATGCAGCTCGTTTCCGACCTGGCGGATCTGACGGTGCCGTCCTCGGCGCTGGGCTGGGTCGGCTTCGACGACGGGTTCGTGGGCCTCGCGGGTACGGTCAGCAGTCTGATTGGCGTGTACACGCAGTGGAAGAAGACTGCGTAAAGAAGGGGAGAGGTTTGGGGGGGCCTTCGACCCTACGATGTTGTCTGGTCTTTGGCTAGGCACCCCCGTTTTAATGAAGCAGGGGTGGCATTCAAGGTAGCTTGTATCGGATAAGAGCTGGAAATACCTGAAATCAACGTGTGCTGCTCGTGATGAGTGGGCGAGTGATCCAGTGAGGGTATAGTGATACTGGGCGAAGGTATGGCCCTCGCGCAGGAGAAATCAGAGACAGGCAGAGGGGTAGATATTCTCGTGGCTTCGCCCTATTGTATAAAGCTTGTGTGATTCCTTCACCTCTCCACCCTTCTCGAGACTGCAGATGGAGATTGATTGCGCAGAGAGATCGAGGCCGAGATGAAAAGAGGGCGCAGGAGGCAAATTTGAAGAATTCTATAAGAATAAACGAAGGGGTTTTTTTTGGGTTGCTCATATCATCCTGATCGGCCACTGTTCCGCTCGATGTAAAGCGAGTTTCTGATATTGGCAGTCGTTGCGGACCTTGAGCACGAACCCGTGGATTTGTCTATACGACCTCTTTGACTAATATCCAGCTGAGTGTTCCGGTATACCACGGTTTCTCCCATGCAGGACAAGCTGTATGAATAAGAAAAAAAAACCGCTTTTCGACTTGATCTCAGCCGTAGCCAGGGGTATCGAGCGTCGTATTTCTGTTCCCGAAAAGTCGCTGTCATCCGGTTCATGGAAGCATGATACATATGTTGTTGGACTTTACTGTTTGGAAGGGGAATAGGCGCTCACAAAGGGTGGAATTATTGGCCATGGTCGTATGTAAGATTATTGTAAAAATGGAAAAGAATTTAGATCAAATAATCAGGCAGTTGATTGGACGCGTTATAATCATTTCGTGACACCCTAGTAAAACCAAGGGCCGATGCAAGATGCAGGCTGTTCATTATCGAAGTTGTACTATATACTACTTAATTATGCTGAAGGAATTCTTCAATTTTCGTAATCACCAAACTGCCCTACTGGGTTGCTTTCTCAGGGGCCCCGCCATCCACGTCTGCCGCTGCCGCCGCCGTCTTATGATCGCCGTTGCGGCCCGGCAAGCTCTCGATACTCTCGTCTCTCCTGAGGCCCAGCTGTCTGACGTCCCAGCCTTTGCTCTCCAAGTACTCTCTGAACTTCTGGTCCTCGTGGGTGATGGTGTCTTGTCCGATGTGAGGGAGACAGAACAGCGCGAGGGCCGCAGCAAAGATGCATAGGCATGAGCTGACGTAGAAGGGATATTGGTAGTACGCGACGTCGTCGGGGGTACCGCCGGCAGCCTGGATGTACGGGAAGATGTAGACGCCGATGAAGGCCCCGACCTTGCCGAAAGCCGCTGCAATGCCGTAGTACTGCCCCCGGATGCCGGTGGCACACGTCTTGGCGGCCAGGAGGCCGATATTGTTGCCTGGTCCGAGCTCACCGAGGGACAGGAAGATGCCGTAGACTACGGCAAAGGCGCCGACGAGGTGAGCTTGTGAGAGCTTAGCGTAACAGCCGGCCATTATAAATCCGACGATGGCCTGACAGACCTGGCCGAGAATCAGGCAGTAGCGGGGCCCGATGCGGTCACTGATCGGGGCGCCGAGCATCGTGCCTGGGATGTAGAACAGGTTGATGACGGTGTTCCAGCCAAAGACGGTGGTCAAAGGCGCCTGGTCGCCGTATATACTAGCGAGGATAGAGCTCGAGTAGAGGCCGAAGGCGTATACCGAGAAATCGTAGACAAACCAGATGAGACTGACGATAAACAGCCGGAACCAGTAGTACTTGAGCACGAGAGCGTACGGCGTCTTGACATGCTTCATCGAGTTCCGACTGAACTCCTCGGGCTCTTTGAGCCGAAGACGGAGCACGAAGAGGACAAGGGGGAAAACGCAGCCAATGCCCAGACTGGTTCGCCAGATGGTGCCGTAGTATTTGTTCGTTGCCGCAGCGGCGACGACGTAAGGCACGAAAGCGCCGACGACGAAGCCCCAATCGATCATAGAGTTGGTGAAGAGGATGAACCACCGGTTGCGAGTACCGCCTTTTAGTTCGCCCGTGGACTCGGCGCAGCTTACACTACCGGCAGGGTACTCACCACCGATACCAATCCCGACGAAAAAGCGCCATGCCGTGAGAATGTTGAACATACCAACGGCATCTCCATGGTAGTAGGACCCAGCTGCCAAGGCCGTGAATACGATGAGAATGATGGTGGAAACGAGTAGGGATCCGGTTCGGGACCAGCGGTCAGCAAGGTATCCAAAGGCCAACTGTCCTACAACCTGAGTATCGTACGCCATGTCAGTCATTACGTGTATCTCCGCGACCAAGCATCTTGGTTAGCTACATGGGGCGTAAACTCTTACCGTTCCAGCAAATGCAATGGCGGATACGACTCCATAGGCATTCGAACCAGTGTACTAAGGGATATACGGTTAATATTTACAAACCATTCGAGTTCACGTGACGGATCAAGTCAAGTAACAAGCGCACTTGCTCAGGGACTCTTGCTGAAGAAACGCAAGACAAGAAAGGACATGGAAGCTACTCACAACATCACCGTATTCGTATTTGAGCGTGGTGCTGACGCTGCCAATCGACTATGGCTATGTAAGTCGGATGACTATACCAAGTGGGAGACGGAGACACGCACGTTATTGATGTATCCATCCGAGAAGAGACCAGCGCCACAAGCCAAGACGGGCCATATGGCTTGCCAGAAGGGTTTCTGGATGGCCTGCTCTCCGGTATGCGCGTCGGCGGCCGTAACGGAAGGAGGTGCGCCATCGGCAGCCGGCTCCCGGTCCGTCTTGTTGCCTTTTCCAAACATGTATCTAATTTTCCGTAGATGTTTTGATTGTCAAATGCAAGCAGGTAAGGGGCTCAGTCTATGGATGAGGAAAAGCTATCGCAACGTAGGGGTATATCGAAGGTATACAAGGGTTTGCAAGCTGATGTAGGTATGCAAATTGAGGTATGTAGGTAGGTAGAAGGAGTGAAATGCACGCTAAAGCTACGAGTCAAGAGGTATAATGATGTACGAGGTCTGTAGGATTAGGAAAAGAGAAGTGATTAAACCTGTAGGTATCGCGGGGAGAGAGTCGGACGCAAGAGCTGAGAGTGAGAGGCTCGAATACCGGCTCATCTTGTAGCTTGGCGGAGCTCAAGGGCTGGCTGGGCTGCTAATCGGGGGATGCAAGCCAACCCAGAGCCAAGCTTCGACCTCGTGCGTGCCAGAGTCGTAATACCATCCTTTCTGGGGAAGGCGTGCTGATCCTTCCACCCTCGGCCCTTTCCCGTCACGGCCTGCGTCGACTCGTTCTGCAATTTTCTGGTGATTCCATTGGCACGTTTCCAAGACATGTGGTCATCCACTTTGACATCCATGGGGAGCACGATATTATCTTAGGGCATAGCTTAGGTACTTCTCCATTGTCTCATTTCTTACTGTTATCTTTCGGTTGAAAACACCCCAGGTAGGGGACGCAAGTGCTGAATCCCTTGGATTGTGTCTGTCCATCCTCGCATTGGACTTACGAAGCTCGGAAATAGGCTACCCTTTTAGCTGGGGCAAAGCGGATGGGTCGATGATCAAAGGTTGGCAGGCGGGCAGAGGGCGGGTTTGGCTTATCTCAGGAATCACCACCAACCCCCAGAATGGTCCGTGTGCTCAAGCTTTACCTACCACAACCCGCATTCTACCAATCATCACCCGTTTGTTACCAAGCCGCGAACACCGAATTTCGATAAACGCCACGGAAGCCCCGCCTGGACGCTGCACGGTTCAGGTCCGCTGCTATGGCTGGTAGTACGGCGGGCTTGCCCGTCTTGGTGAACAGGTCTGAGTATTCCCGGGATCAGGCAACACCGGGCACCTCACTGGCCTCATCAGTCTTGCTAGGTGTTGAGAGGTCGAGTCTATGTACTATGTACCATGTAAGTGTCCACTCGTGACGTTGTCGAGAGTATTGTTCATGGGTAAGGTTTACCTGGTAGGTTAAGGTCTGCTTTGCTAGTGGATATAGGTACCTAGAGATGGTATCGCAAATGCGAGATTCAGCATCCAGTCATCGCTCACAATCACATATACAACATTGCTAACAATTGATACTCATGGCTGGCATCATCATCTGAAAGGTCCATTTTTGGTAGGTGTACAATACACCCGGAACGTAGATGCCTCTATAAGAAAGGCATTAGCCATCACAGAAACGTAGGTACTGTCAGGTAGGTCAAGGAGAATCGATCGAGGTCGGCACTCAGGAACCGCGTACCTCATCCGTGTAACTAACAAGCAGCCTTATAATTGTGCTCCTACAGACCTGGCTCCCAGTATGAACTGTGATGCCGATGACGCTGATGTTGAGAAACCTGCCCTTTTCCCGTTCATTCATGCCTACCAGCCGAAGCGCCATTGCTAATCCGATTGAGACCAACCCTATTAAAATAGCCAACCTGTTTCCACCAGAAAAGAAGACCGGGTATATTGTTCTGGAACCGTGGCTATAAACCTCCCCCATCATCTTTCATGGTCTGCGCTCGCGTTCCACCTTTCACGTAGTCGCTCAATCGCATCTCATTCGACTCGTCACCATGACCTTCCATGAAGAATCCCCGTGAGGGCCCGGGAGAGTAGGGCGGAAGAGACGGGAATCCGTTCTGCATTTGATGCTGATACCCGTCCGCGACGGCAGCCTCCGCTGCTGCGTAAGATGCCCTGTGGTTCTCTGGCTCGTGTCGGTAGCCGTCTGCTACGGTGGCTTCTGCAGCCGGGTGGCCTTCATGCCCGGTCGTGAGGCCCCCGGTCGGTGTATCATACGCCGCAGGTATAGGTGCGAAAGAATGACTGGGAGTCCCAGGGGTAAGAGGAGAGACAGGAGGTACTGGGGACGGGGTTGTGGGTAGTCGGCCGTGGGATGTGTGGTGCGCAATGGTTGGCGAGACGGGAGTGGGTGCAACGCCGTCGATGCTTCGTGGAGGAACGGTCGAGCTGTGATGAGACGGAGGCCCCATGATCCCTCGAGCCAATGAATCTTGATTTTGAGAATCGCCGAGAGATTCTTGTCTATGGACTTTCGACCGTATGCGATCAAGGTGGTGAATGTGATCTCCCGTTGCAAGTAGCAAATCGACGCGGCTGTTCTTCGTATAGTGACCCTCACACATCCGAAGGACCCCAAGCGTGATAGTGAGCATGTATGTGAACCTGCGAACATCAGTAGGGATCCGGCCAGAGTATCGCATCGTATAGTATCATACACCAAGGCCACCGAGATGAAGTAGAAACCACGTGCTATACCACAATAGCTACCCAGAAGCCCGCTCACAGGGCGCGGCTGCTTCTCAAACCTCTGGGATGGATCATTACTGGGCTCTGCAGTAAGTACTGCTTTGAAGTCAGTAAATAGACTCTATTTGCGCTTGGCTCCGCATCTTACCATTGTCACGAGTCAGTCCGCGGCAGTTTGAAGGCACGCCAGAATGCGCCAAGACTGTTATGATCGCTATCATCAATCCATTCAAGAGTATGTCCGTGCAGACGAAGATGGCAATCAGGCCGGTACTCTTCTGTTGGCGCCGTCGGCCAGTGTGCTGGATTAGGAGCACAAGTCCTGGGTATATGAGGGTAGCACAAGCCTGTCTTCTAAGTGAGCGGTTGTCGCCCATCACAATGTGAGATGTCACTAACCATCAATTCGAGGGCTATCATGGTGTCCGTTAGACCCAGCCGATTGTTGTGTATGTATACGAGGAGGAAGGCATTTGACGACGCGGTGACCAACGCTGCAAGCGCCTGTACAAATCTAACCGATGCCAGCCATCTCGATAGGTTCCAGTGCGTGACCGCACCTGTTGCCATAATCGGTGGAGCGGCAGATTTGCGATTCGCAAATCTGATGTATGGTTCTCTCTGGATTTGGATCACTAGAACATCTAGGGAAACTATTCTAAGTGAGAGAAGACACAGGAGCAGGGAAGGGGAAGATCAGGTAGTGATGAGCCTATGTTTCTCGTATCTTGTGCGCTCGCCTGTGGAATGGGGCTATGCCTGACTGTATCGACAGTAAGGCTCTGGTTCTGTTATGGGACATGTGGCAGACCACCTATGCAGCTACCAGGGGCAATCAGTGATACTGTGAAGGTACATCTCATCGAAGCAACATTCTCTGTATCTTGTATGTCTCTTGAGATTGGCCCAGAATCTTGTCTCTAGCACAGCCTACCCAGCTGGACAAGGAGTAGGAGCATATCAGCCAATTGCTCCAACAGTGATGGAATGGGGCCGTAGTATCAATGGTACAGTAACTTTCACTTGGCGAGAAATGGGCAATCGATCAGAAACTTCCGACCGTGGCCTATTTGAAGTATCGTCTTGAGGTACCTGGCCATAGGGGTGTTACGCGTCGCCGGAGAGGTCGGACTTTTGACGAAGGTCGATTGATCGGTTTCTGCCGATAGGGCAGACTGGTCACCTGCAGGCTCCGAGAGTGCATGCTACCTACCCCAAAACAGGCCCGCTTGTAGTTCAGAAGCACGATGTGAGATCGTCAGGGCCAGGACTAGGACTGTATACAGATCGATGGCGGAGGAGGATAAGTGATGCAGGTTGTGAAGATGCGTGAAAATTATAGATAGCCTCTAAGCTTGAGGATTACGCATCGCATCTTTTTGACTTTCTTCCTAGCTGACGAGACGGCCCATATCTCAAACTCGAATTTTTCGGTTCAGCGAGATAGCCACCTCATCGAAGCCATGCCACCTTTTCTAGTTGTTGAAAGCTGAGTGAAGATGATGAGATGTGACAGAATTTAGAAGGAGTGGGCTAACGACGGTGTACGCTGTGAATTAGACGGAGATGGGCAACTGTCCTGAAACTGCAAATTCTCAGTATAGCCCGTCACGTTGTCGCCATGGTGTTCTCGATGCTCGATGGCTGCTACTTTGAGGATGCGGCTCGAGATTCTTTGCAGGTGTCTGACATCACGATCGTACGGCCGGGTTATGAGCACTCATCTTCGGGCCAACAGACCGTATATCCGGTGCAGGTCTTCCGTACATCCTCATCACCCGGGTCGTTTTCAAACATGGCCTTGTCCTCTTTCTCCTCCAAGATCTTTTCCACCATGAACCCTTGCTCCCGTGCTTTGTCAAAGAAAGCTAAGTCTTTATGTTGCAGCCAGGGGCGGTAACTTGTGAAAAAAACAAATGCCTTGCTGCCCTTCTTGCGGCTCAATGTATCCTCTATAGTCTTAACAAGCTTTCCGTGCTCGGAGTGTCTAAATAGAAGATCGGCCAAGATGAGTATATCAAATTTCCCGCCGCTGACAGGCTTGAGATGGGCTAGCAGATGAGTAGGGTCGGCACCCCAGACGAAGCCGTCGGCAACGATAGGTAAGTCCTTCAACTCGGCATCTGATGCTGAGATCAGACGACAATCGAGAATGTTTTTCTTCATGGTGTCGACTATGTCAGGATCCGGGAAGTCAGTGACCACAACCCTACGGGCACCAAGTATAGCGGCAACGAGACTGGGGAGGCCGGCGCCAGCCCCGATCTCCAAGACGGTCTTGTCTTTGACCTCGGGAAAGTTCGCCTCAAAATATTTTGAAATGATGCGGCTCCCGTTCCAAAGATGGTGAGCCTCTAAAGGGCTGTAGCCAACAAGGTGGAGGGAGATGGTCTCTCCCGATTCCAATGTGTATGACTCCACCTTGGGAGGAGGTGTCGGCGGATAATAGTCATCGGGCTCTTGGAAGAAATCTGCTGTCTCTACGTCCATGGCGTCGCTTGTTTCAGAAAGGATTTTTGTACGATAATCGTGTCTTGAGGATAATGTCCTACCTTTTAGATACCTCGTAAGGCAATCGTTCAGACCCAAATTCAATCGAGTTTTCGTGGCTGGCCCCGCACAGTCTTGGTACAGTGCTTAGGCTTGTATACACTGTATTTCTTTTCCGCATAGTTAATGGCAAGTAATGAATAATGATTTCCCACTAACACAGGATACATCGCACTATAATGGTATTTAAATAAGAATAGACGAGGTGCAGTTTCGATCGAGGTGCATGAGCCTTCGACGATGGTCGTACTTTCTCATCGCCTTGCCAATTCTAGAAGTCTCCTATTGTCCTACCAATGCCAGCAGCTTGAGCGACCTTGATCAATTCCGCAGCCACGACTATGTCCATGATGCCCATGCCGACGCACTTGAATATGATGTTGCCTCCATTTGTGTCCAAAGCCTCATCTGCTCCAAGGTTCCCGATCTCGAAGAGTTTACTTCCCTTGACACCAGCCTTGATGAGCTCACCCGCTTCTTGCAAGCAGCCCTCCGCTACGTCGACATAAATGGGCGACCCGGAGAGTATCGTAGCCGAGTCGACTTCCTGCATTTCCGGCTTGTAAGAGCCAATGAGTGAGATAAACCTCCTTTTCGGCTGAGAATCTGATCCGATCCCCAGGCACGATGCCGGAAACAGAGGCTCGGTCGAGGGGGTGCAGCACATGATCGCGTCGCTGGCCTGGAGGGCCCCTCGGAGGTCTCCTTCATAGTCTGGCGACTCATCCTTGGCCACAAGGTGAAACGCCACCGAAGTATGCGCTTCTTTCAGCTGAGTCAGGCGCGAGTCGAGATCTTTCAGCGTACTTGATTTTCGACTGAAGACCGTGACGGTTTGTATCGCGCCCGCGGTCAGGAGCACCGCAAGTTTGATGTGCCACTCTGCCTGCTTTCCAGCTCCAAAGACCACGATGTGGGCTTTGGGCAAAGGGCTGCGCGTGAACGCGATCATCGATGCAAGGGCTGTACGGAAGGCCGTGACTTCCTCGGCATTCACAAGCCCGAGGAGCTCGCCTTCAGGCGCAAAGACGTTGATCGCGCCTTTGGCGTTCCCTCCACCCGACAGTGTCACGATCTTGATACCTGTTGTGGCTGTGTTCGAGGCGGGCATGAACAGCGAACAATTACCAGAGTTGGTGGTGAAGACATGTCGCTGAGGCTGGTGAATCCGAGGCGCAGCCGTGCCCCGACCTTGAGAGTAGTCTGACAGTGCTTCGGACATGGAGTTCAGCAGACGGCGACACTCCGCAACGGAGAGGTCCGTCAAGACTCGCTTGACGTCATGTTCCCCGAGTATTAGCATAATTGGGCAGTTGTGAAGATGAGCCGCACGGTGATCTGGGGCTGTTCGATGTGTAGTAACTCGGGATGAGCTAACATTAGGTTTTTTGATCGACTTCCAACATGCCGGTACTGCCCGCGCGGAGGATTCCACCCGGCTTAGAATGTGGTGGGGAACCGTGGCCGGACTCGGAGATGGACTACATAGGCCTTGCTCCGTAATTATCCGCGCTTTTCTGCAGGAAGTCGGAGCCTTTTGGTAGCAGTCAATAACAACTACGTTATTGAGGATATAGTCGAGATGAGCCGGCAATACTTCTGTCGATATACTCCTGTCGACTCCCAGTGTCTTGCTGATCCCGAGTCAAACCACCAGTCGTCCAAAGGCAGCGCTGTCGTGACCTCCACAGCCTGAAGCTTGGCATCTCTTTTTCCTAAACGTTCTAGCCTGCTGATCCTCAATTACAATAGCAAATTTCTCGCTGGCATATTATCTCTATGAAATTGATTGATGTTTATCAAGACCTCATCCAAAGGACATCTTGATCATACAATGAGACGCAGTGACTTGTCAGTACCGGCAGTCCTTGATACTAGTTAGTCGTATTTCTGATGTGCCTTCAATGCCTACAGAAAGATCAAACGACTGTCAATTTCGTTCTTCAGTGGCCTATTATAATATTAAGAGACTTTTCTATGGTAGTTGAATTATGAGGCTTTTGCTTTCTTCTGGGTGTCAGTAACGTACAATAACTTACCTATCAAAGCATGCTAATTCCGCAATTCCATGATCCGGTTAATTGTCTCCTCAATTTGTCATTTTGAATGCGTCGCATTTCAATGCCCCTCGCTCTTTGTCCAGAGATGCAGAGATGGACGTGATAGGCGAAGGAGAGCTGCAAAATTACTCGGAACAGGGCGATAAGCATAGATTTCCAGAATACCCCGGGTCTATATGGAGACCTGTCGGAGCGCCTACTGGCGTTGGTGACGTGGATGAGGATGATGATGACGACGACGCGATGGAAGATGTTGTGTATAACACAGCCAACTTCTTCATTCCAAATCAACCGTTTCTCTCGGACCTGTGGAGCCGTTTGATCCTCGTGACGGAATACGATGGGATCTCTAGCCAATTTGCATTGTGTTTATAACCTACCTGCCGCTATCGTGGCTTTTTCTCAGGAGGCGGTCTTTGGAGGGAGTTCACTCCAAGGATAGTAATAGCAAAAAGGGGTGATATAGGAGAGCCCATGGTTTGTGTACTGCTCTGTGTAGTCAGATAGTTGCCTAATGTATTATATAGAGTTATCAGTCTCCAACAAGATATTTCCACAAACAACTTTGACAGTGCTGTTTCAACGCATCGTGGTCAGAAAGCCGCGGGGCCAGTACTTATACGAGAACACTCCTACCGTCCCAACTATTACTAGCCTCTCTGCCCATTCCCACAGTCCCCGTCTCATCACGACACTGAACAGTCCAGCTACCCGTGCATTGAATTCAGCAGCGTCATTTGTCCACGGGAATGGGACCACCGCCCTTTCTACCTCGCCTGCGCTACTCCCACAATTTCCGTCCTCGATCCGGGTCGTGGGTATCGGCACGCCTAGATGCCGACAGAGCGGCTCCCACCCATCCTGGACCTTGAACTCGATCCGGCGCTCCTCCGGGATCCGCGCCCGGCAATCCGCATAGTACGCGTCGAAGAACCGCAGCGCCTTCTCCCGGGCGTCAGGGTCCTGCCACTCGAAGCCCCAGATCTCGGCCTGCTTCTTGTTCATGTGCCGCCGGAGGGCGACGAGCCGCGGGTCCCAGCACGTGAGCACGCGGAACAGGAGCATCTTGAAGGTCTTCTTGCGGTGGCCGAAGGCGGCTTGGCAGGAGCGGAACCAGGGCTCCTGCTCGCGGTTCAGGATGATGACCTTCGCGTCGGGGTAGGCGTCTGCGAGCTCTGTGGCGAAGAAAGCCGAGGGCGCGTCTATCGTGGCCTATTGTGTGTCATGGATGAGACTGCTGAGCTTCCATCAAGTACAGAATCCCATTTTAACGTACCACTGTTTTGAAACCGGTCAGCCAAGCTTTTTCCCAAAAGGGGGGAAAAAAAGAACCATGAAAAATGGGAGAAGCCGAGACTACTCACTGTAGTTCGCCAATATTTCGTCCCAGTCTCGACGCTCAAATGTGCCTTTGCCGTGGTATTTCACATCAATAGCATGATTCCAGCTCTCAACATGCTCCAGACTGTCACCCCACAGATCAAATGCATGATACGTGGGGAAGCCCAAAATCTCCAGGGCGGTCTTCAGGCCTTGATGACATCCAGTCAGCCTCTCGGACTTGAACAAAACTGCACCTTTGGGGTCCTACTACTGACTTGCCGTTCCCGTCCGCCCAAGCCCGCAGACGATCACCCTCATGGGTAGCCTTCGAGGGCTATCTACTCCGAAAGGGGTGATCGTGCTTGCGGGTTTCTCTGTCTCCATGACCGACAGGCTTTCTGCAACAGAGTGCGTCTTTAGAAGATGGAATTGGGGTAGAAGTGAACTTGAAGTATCATCTGCGTCGACGTGAGACGTGTGCGACTTCACCATCCGTGTCATCCGTGTTTGCTAGGGCTGATATTGGTCGCAAAGATCGTAAGCACTAATTTTCCAGCAATGGCTAGCGGATTGGCCATTAGAGGTGTTGATCATCGCTTCTACTTCAGCCGCAATTTAGCTCCCGCTTCTTCACGACTAATTACTAGCATTTGCCATCAATCGCTTGGAAGAAACTGGCCCAAATGAGATGTCATGGTGCGAAGTGTCCTTCTTGACGTGACACATGTTGAGAGAGAAAAGTGCGAGACACAGCTTTCGTGCTCTCAAGTCATCTCTATTGCCCTCAGCGGGTTCTCTCTGGTGATCGGTCTTTGTCTTACTCATAATCCTTTTTCTATACTTTGCACAATATTTGTGATGTACCTGGTCGCCCAGGTGCACAAGCCTTTCTGCTTGTTCAAATCACAAACGACGAGACGTTTTCTTAATGTTTCACATTATTGAAGATATTCAGTTTCGCCATGAGGCATAAAAGCATATCATTCTTCGGGTTTTGAAAATATGGGATCATCAACGTCGCCTCCAGCGAGTCACACGTAGTATGGAAACGAAGAGTAGACAACAGTATACCAATCCCGCGACGGCCGGACACTGTTGCAAGACCGCTAATGGAGAGTACTTAAACACAGAAGTGACTGGAACTAATCCCATTTCTATCCCGTAGCCGAAACACGCAAATACCGCTATCGCGACCGACTTCCAGCGAGTTCGAGTCTGCAGGATTTTCCACTCGCCCATTAGGATCGCAAACATAATCGAAAGTGTACAAGCAGCCGGGTGACCAATCAGAACAAGTGGTAGTTGCTGAAGGAAAATCCATAAATCGTACAGGGGCCAGTCAGGTTCTAACCTGGAATCTAATTTGAACAGCGTCGTGAAAGAGAGTATCGTCAGAAGAATTGCAGAAATGCAAGGGCAAGCCACAATGACGGCAACCCAAGGTGCAATGTATAGCTTTTCTCGTGGCATCCACCTAGCAAGAATAGAGAGTCGTGGATCCAGAGATGGACGGCAATCGTCGATTTGATATATGCGGCATTTCAGCAAAGACTGGGGTACCAAGAACTCCCCACCATGACACACTGAAACGTATAGATCTGGTGCCGAGTCCTGAGTTTCAAGCAGACTGTCGGTCGATATTTGGATTGCATTCGACGAACCTGGCAGTTGTTGCAGTGTTTGCAAAGAGTCAGAGAGTTCAAATGCACCAATGGCTGTCACAATAGGAGCGAATAGAAGGATTGCTGGGAGTATCTGCCCGAAGGTCCACTGGCTCTCATTTTCTAATGTTGCGCGATCGATTGACTGGCGAGCACTGATCACTTTGACAGTGCCCCAGATCAGGATCGTCATCAGCCAATAGATCTGAACCAGTCACGATGTTAATAGTGTATCCCAAGAAAGAGACGGAGAGGTATATCAACTGACCTCAGCCAACATAGAGTTGAAGATGTCGGTACTTACGCGCAACATCAAAAACGCAGCCAGAACGGGCGTGACGATGGCTTCAGTATAGAGCTGGCCAAGTACAGATGGTGTCCGAGGCCCTAGCATCGCCAGCTTAACCAGGACTGACTGCGCACTGGAGCTCAACCAACATCTAGGCTTTTCGTTGAGGGCTCTTGCGAGTGGTCGAAACAGCTTCACCGTCCGGACACTGAAGCCAAACACCAGAAGCGCAGCCGGAAACAGCATGGATTCCCATGTCTGATCCCTCCACAGCGGCCTCTCAGGCCCGCCTTCGTAATAACGGGCCTTTCCGTACGCGAGATCGAAGTAGCAGGATGCGAAGGAACCTGGCGCAGCAGCGGAGCCATGGGAAGCCCAATTGAAGAAGCCAGTAGGTACCATAGCGACGAGGAGCATGACCAAGAGGACGAGCATAAGACTGTACCGAAAATACTTGGACCAAGAATGACATGCGGAGTATGCTCGCAATACCGCCAGCCCCGAGAGGTGTGTGACAGTTGAGAACCAGGCCAGGTAGACAATCATTTGCCAATGGCATGCGTCCAAACCGCAATTCTCGAGCAGGATGTATCCGCTGGTTAGCAGACCCAAGCCGGTAACAAGTTGAACATCACAAAGCTGTATGATCGCCTTCATGGCGAAGTCATTTGTTTCAGTAAGATGCATAGCTTGACTTGACTAGGGGAGAAACGTACGTACACTTTCTAAAGACTGACCCAGCTGACTCGAATATGATCCCTGAAAGCCTAAGCGATGTACGGCACCACGAGTCCACGACAAGAACATCCGATCTATGGGATCGGACTGCCCCCAGTTCGTTGGTGCGGGATTCTTAGCTGCAGATGCTCTTGATGTGTCGTGAGATAGGCCACTGTCCGGATCAAAGGCGATCAGATACTTAGCCGCGAGAAGTAGCCAGACGATATAGCCAGTCCCGATGAAACTATGAGAACCTACAACGACGCCTTAACATCATAGAATCCGACAGAATAGTTTCGAAGGCTCACCCCTATGCCAGATATGTCTCCGTATGCCTGAAGGGGTGGAGGTTTGGTGAGCAAACAATCCACCGGGCGACAGTTCGAATTGGACATTTTCGCAAGATGTGCTGTTCGTCGAGTCGTGTGCTTAAGTGGAGAGGCTCTCCGCGACGCTTAGAACGCGAGATGCAGGATAATACATATTTTATTGTGATACATCTTGAAAGGTGATCACTTTCAGCTCTCACCATTTGGTCTGAAACAGTTCTAGCTGTAGTGACATTTCGCCCTCGAAACAGCGCCCCCGAAGCAGCGCAATTGTATCCGTGTCACGTATTGCGTAAGAATCGAAAGTAGCAATCAAGAATATCAAGACCAGGTGTGGAATTAGATGCTGCGGCGCCATATAGTTGGATCTATCTCATTCGACAAGCCGGTCACGAGGCAATGGATCGCCAGGGCCCATTCAGAAGGTCGCATTTACAACCCCCATAATTGCTGGTACCTAGGTAGGTGCGACTTTTCTATAAATAATTGTTAAGCTGGATAAATAAGGTAGTTAAGCGATTGGACCATGTATTTGTACTTTGAGACTCGACGATGGGGTGTAGATACCTTGGGTCGGTAGGCAATTTCCCAAGTAGATTGCTGTTGTGGGATCGAATCGACTTCTCCCTTGGAGTATGTGCGATTGCTATGAATAGGTATGTAACATCCAGAAATATTTCGTTGCAGAAGCCTAGAGTGAGCAATGAAAAAGTTGGTGATGGGCTGGTTTTCACGAGATATTTCACTTCTGCATCCCGTCTCACAGAATAAAGTGGTAGTTATGTACAGGGCAAGAGGTAGGTTAAAGCGGATTGGGTTCAATTGATAGACTCCCAATGACGTTATTCCCACCTCCCACTGTCAACCCCCCGTTCCAGTGCCTGCTGCTTACGTAGGTGAGTAGACCCCACCAAACGCATGCCGTTCGACCTCACCAATCCGATTTATTTTTCGCTGCATACCTTCATTCGCTTTTCTCAAACCACCGTAAACTGTGGCAGAGGATTGGAGCTTTTGTATGTCTTCTTTCGTCTCCCGCCTACCCTCTCGTCTCGTCCACTCGAACAAATCACCCAAGATGTCGTCCTCGACAGCGCCTAAAGACATCACCATTGTGGGCGGAGGCATCATCGGATGCAGCACAGCCTACTTCCTGACGCGCCACCCTTCATACTCACCCTCGACCCATCGCATCACACTCCTTGAAGCCTCTTCCAGTAATGCTGGCGGTCGGACTGCCGACAGTATCCAAGATCCCGCGACCCTTGCCGATCCCGCCACGGCCTCCAAGAAGAACCCCGCCCACGAAGGCATCGCCGGCGGCGCAAGTGGCAAGGCCGGAGGTCTTCTCGCTTTATGGGCATTCCCTTCCAACATTGTACCTCTCAGTTTCCGTTTACACGACGAGCTAGCCAAGGAGCATGATGGCGACAAACGATGGGGTTATAGACGGTGCTATGCGAGTCAAGTCGACTGCAAAGCGCGGGTGCCGCCTGGCTTCAGTGGCAAGGGTAATACGGACACTGTCGCAGATCTAGCGAAGTCCGGTGCAGAACCCAGCTCGAAAGGACTGCATAAGGACCACAAGAAAGACGCAAAAGCGCTGGCGAAACTTGGAGCACCCAATGATCTTGACTGGTTGGACACAACAGAATCACTGGGTGCGTATGAGGAAATGGGGACGCCCGAGAATACAGCCCAAGTACATCCCGAGCTTTTCACTCGCAGTATGGCACAATTGGCCGAAGATAAAGGCGTCAAGATCGTGACGGGCGCCCGCGTTACGGCCATCAACAAGAGCAGCGACGGGAAGCAAGTCGAGAGCGTCGTGTACGAGAAAGACGGCCAGGAGCAGACGCTTCCAACAACAGACTGCATAGTCTCAGCAGGTCCCTGGACCCGCCGTCTCCTCCCCGAGGTACCCGTCACCGCTACGCGCGCCCACAGCGTCGTGATACAGACGCCGCGACCCATCTCCGCCTATGCCCTCTTCACCGCCATCGCACTGCCTGAGGGCTTCCCTAAACCGACGCCGAAAAATGCGCGCGGGACGGCAGCGGCTCAGACCCTGCTGCGGAACCAGCAAATCGTCGAGCCCGAGATCTACGCCCGGCCCGACGGTACGGCGTACGCCTGCGGACCTACAGATAATGTGGCGCCGCTTCCACACACCCCGGCCGAGGTCGAGGTCGACACGGCGCGCTGCGATGACATCGCGTATCAGGTCGGCGGCATCAGCGACGAGCTGCGCGACGGCAAGGTACTTGCGAAGCAGGCTTGCTATTTGCCGCAGGGCGGACCGTATATCGGCGAAGTAGGTGGCACGAAAGGTCTAGTGGTCGCGGCGGGACACACCTGCTGGGGCATCCAGAACGCGCCGGCTACTGGAAAGTTGGTCAGTGAAATCGTGCTCGATGGGATGGCGAAGAGTGCAAAGCTGGGTGATTGCGATCCGGCTAGGGTGTTGTGACAGGCTGAGTGGTTGGGAGATCTCTGGGAGAATTTTGTAGACTAATATAAATTTCATATAAGCGTGGTAGATATGTACATACAACTTGTAAAACTGTGAGCTATGTATCTTGACAGACAGCTATGTCTCTGAGCGACCTATCGGGCGAGCCTCCGAGCCGGAATCAATCATCCACCATAACCAGCCTGTCCGGGGGCTGAGCCGGAGACAGGCGGGGCTCGTATGGACTCTATACGAATCACGGCAATCAAACTCCGTATCCGATTCCGGGCAATTGGTGAGGAACGTGTCGCTAAATTCAAATTATTCGCACACAAAGCGCCTGCCTTGAACTACTGAGAGCTCTACCTTAGGTTTACTGTGTTAGATAAGGTGAGCACCTACTTATTTATATACAGTCGTTGGTCTAAAGCCACCTATAACCCCAACAATACTCGCCTCGGCTGGATACCTGGGCCCGGGCAGTGGCAGCATGGGCAACACCATGGCCCTCAACATCCGCGCTCACCTCCTCGTAACCTCTTTCAGGGCAAGCCGGAAATGCAAAATGTGCATCCCGTCCTCTCCCTGCAGCATTATCGGATGCGAGCGACCGCCCATTATTTATTGAGGCACTTTTACGCAGTGCGAGGTTGCGAGGTGTGGTCCGAAACCTGAGACCGTGTGGTCAGGGGGAAACACAGTTACCACTGGACGACGTTGGTGATCTGTGGTGGAAGTCGTACTGCTTAAAGGCCATTATCAATCGGCTGCTCGGTACGGCCACGGTCTCTCACGTATACGGACAGTAGGCGGCGAGTAATGGATTAGACCATCCCATCTTCTGATACCCCCTCCCCTCGCCTTCTTTAGCCGGGCATACTCACGCGGCAGCATAATGACCTCTAAGGGCGTCGTCCGGCGCCTGTTCGCGGCAGATGTGGTTGCCTATGCCGGCATCGTCTTCGTGTCTGCTGGCGACGGCGCCCCCGACGCCATGACTGAGCTCCATCCGAATGACGAAGGGCGTGTGGATGGCCGGCAAGGGATAGCACTCTGGTCCAACCTCGACCTCGCGCTCAAGGACATCAGAAAAGCGTCAGCCCCGTAGCGCAGGCGGGTGTCACGTTCAATGTCGCGACCACGGTGCTGGAGACCTTGAAAACGGCTAAGATATGCTCGGAGGGGTAAAGCGCTCTGGTGCTGGACTCGGTGTCGTCATGTGGAGTTGCGAGGCAAGATGCGAGTCTGGGTTGTGTCTGATTTCCTCAAGAGACAAGACCAGGAAGAATAGTAGCTCATCGATATTTCCATCGAGGCATCATCAAACAGCATTATCGGGTATGGTGTTCAGAAGCGTGTTGGCTCTATCTCGGGCCTCTCCCCTGACTGCTTCAATCTCGCTCTCATCGGCGCCCGCTTTCACGAGGAGTTTCTCCAGCGCCCAAAGCTCGCGGATGATCCCCCAGAAATCAAGACCTGTCAAGTCCTTCTGTGCCTGCAGCTGCTCCCTCTGGGCCTTGACGGCCTCGTCCCAGTTGCCCTCACGCGTGAACATCGTCGCTCGCCACTTGAGCCTATATATGCGCGCGTGTTCGGGGTTAAACTCGGCGAAGAATCTGCGGTCGCTGACGCCCACGACCAACGCGTCTATCGTCTGGTTGTTCAGCGCAATCGACCTCCGCCGCCGCGCGTCGATGAAATGCGTGAGCGGGGCGGCCGGCGTGCCGGGGCCCTCGCCCTTCTGCCCCTCCACCTCGTCCATCGTCGCGAACAAGCCGTCGACGACCTCCCTCTCCGCGTCATCTTCCGGCACCTGTCCCGGGAGCAGGCCCCGGTTGTGCGTGGCCAGGAACCCGCGCACGCCCTCGTCCCGGGCCAGCGTGTCCACCTGGCCAAAGTAGGCGCGCTGCAGGAGCGTCGCGACGTCGCCCTCGTAGCGCAGCAGCTGCGACGCGATGCGCGCCAGGGGATGGCTCTCGGCCAGGAACAGGTGCGCGATGTTGGCGATGTGCGCGACGAGCGCGACGAAGACGGCGTGCTGCCCGCGCTGCACGAAGTCGTAGAGGAGGTCGGCCAGGCACCACTCCAGCCCGAAGTAGTTGCCCACGATGACGTCCTCGAGCGCGAGGAACGCCTTGCGCATCGCCTTCCCGGCCAGCAGGCCCTCCTGCCGCTCGTAGAGGCTCACGCCGAGGCTGAAGGTCACGTACATCTGGCTCGCGGCTGCTATGCTGGAGCGGCGCTCGAGGCCGACGCCGCTTGAGGCTGGCAGTGTGGTGGACGGTGGGACGTTCCACCGGTGTGCTTGGGAGTTCATGAGGGTCAGGTTTTGCATGTCGAAGACGATCGATTGGGCGATTTTGTCGATGGTCACGTCGGGGACTTGGGATGGTATCATCGTGGCTGTCTTATCGTGGGCGACGCCAGTCTGGAAACCCCGTCTTCTGATCAGTCTGCCAATGGGTGCGATGCCGTTCTTCTCGCTCGGCATCTTTTCCTCCTGATTCGGGCTCGGACGGCTCTTTCGTTTGTATTTGTGGAGTTGCCATTTGCCAATCCTCTTCTTGTACATCGACTGCCTGTCTCACGTTAGCGATGCTCTGGCCAGCAATTCGATCTTCGGGGATATGTCTTCGTACGTGGCTCTGAAGTTGTACCGCGTCTCCATGATGCGCATGACCTCGCCCAGGATGAGCTGCTCGCCGATGTACAGCTGTACGATATGGGGATACATCGCATCCCACTCACGCTCGGTATGTTGCCTGCTCATGGCGCCTAAGCTCGCGCGATCTCGTTGTGCGGTCGATAGTAGTGGCGGCGCTGCTTCCGTCGGCAGGTCATCGTTCGACATTGATGAGCCCATCGTTTCGTATTTCCACCTGCTCCACAGGCCTCGGCCAGCTGGAGACTTGCTTCCAAAGGCATTCGCTTGGAAGATCGATTATATGTAAAGAAAGCTGAGGTCAAGAAGCCAAAGAATGCCGAGGACGACAGGGACAGCCGCTCGTGATGCTTCTACGTATGCTTCCATGCTGTGCCCTTGCTGCTACTGCATCTGGGTTACATCGACGTGGAACCCGGAGCCCCTCCCGCTTCAGCTATCAACCCCTGTCTGACAGATTCACTATGGTAGTAAGCTCGGCAAGGCATTCTTCAGCTTACCAATGCCATCTATGTACTGTTGAGCCTGGGACTGCAACTCTCATCATGTTGCCTTGATCAGCCTGTGCCAAGGATTGCTATAAGGTATTATCTAATAACCACTCTCAACATGAAATAGGTAAGCCGGCACGCAGATTGGTTGGAGAACGAAGAGTCCAATACCGCTTCATTTTCGCATATCGTATGTATCAGATGTCTAGCTCATTGTTGGATCCCCGAACAATACCGGTGGTCTGTCAACAATCTATCATTCAAGGATCCATAGTCCGAATCGCCGCCGGGAGTCTCCGCAGAAAGCGGCACAGCATCGATTGTCAACATAAAGCTGCTGCCTAAGTAATAACCGACTTCGCGAACTGCGAACTTTCCATGATCGGGACTGGCGTCCCGGCACTGGTCATACGTATGATGTTTCTCAACTATAAAAAGGCCTTGACTTTCTTCATGGTAAAGCTGTTAGGTACAAAAGAACCTGCTACGGAATTTTCAGCCTCAAAGTTGTCGTAAAACATGACATACTGTAGGTGAGTAATCGAGCATTTTGCCACCCGTCTCAGTGATGAAGTTCAGCCGTACGGCTGCGTCCTGGAGGATTGATTACACGTCCTCCGACTAGCCCTCCGGCATTCCATGCCGATCCATGACTTCGCCGCCGAAGTTCCATCCAGAGTTCCGACAAAATACTACCAAGCGCGCCAGTCATCTCTTTCAGCTGACCTGTTAGCTTATGTGAACTAGTCTATTCACGGTGACTTTCCGAGGGATGCCGCAGGTGTGATTGGCGAGGCAGCAGATATTTACCGCTACTTCAGCAGGGTGTGGTCTATGACTGTCTTCGCTGTCTTCTGAAAGCAAAAGAAGATCCTGGCACTTATAAGTTCCGAATTATGGAGTATATTGGCAAATCTTGCCTGGCCATACCGCAGTTTAGTTTGTAGTTACAAGCGTATAACGCATGCTATAGTACATGAACTTGTGGAGGAAACATCACAGCAGGGAAATCAAACACATTTGATGCTCACAGGTTCAGGAATGCGCTTTTTGCGCCCGAAGTGAATGAATATACAGCCGAGTGTTAGAAAATCCTTTCAATATACTACACGATACGACCGGTTACAGGATCATCTATAGAGTCGGCGCTCTCATAGACCAACTCTTTCTTATGATACTCCATGCCTCCTCGTCTTCCTCCTCATGCCTCTTCGGCGATTTCAAGGCCTCCGCAAAGGCCCCCGTCCGATGCTTCTCCTCCAGCTTCAGCACAAAGTCCTCAATCTTCGTCGCTTTTTCCGGTCGCGGGCCCCGGAGGCCGCGATCGACAAACAGCCACGCGATGCGAACAAGCTTCTCCTCATCCCGCGGGCGATCCCCAAAGGCGCAGAGCTTCCGCAGGTAAACGACCCAGTCCCGGAAGCTCCGGCCATCCGCCAGGTCCGCGACGGTGTACGCAGAGGTGGCCTCGGCCGAGAACTTGTTGTCCCGCCTCTCGACCCGCAGCCACGCCTTCACGGCGCCGTCGCCCAGGATGTGCAGCGGCGGGCCCTGGCCCCGCGGCGCGTCTTGGCCCGCGCGGGAGCGCCGCTGCAGGGAGCGGTTCAGCAGGAAGCGCCGCTCGAAGATCTCCTCGCAGAGGGCGTGGATGTGCGCGATCTCGGTCCGGTGGTCCCGCGCCCGCTGCGTGTCGGTGTCGGTGTCCTGGCTGCGGTCTCGGTGGCGTTGCGCGACGGTTGCGTCGAGGGTCTTGCGGATGCCTTCTTTTGTGGCTTTGCCGGCTCGGACCTCGTCCTTGAGCACGAATTGGGATAGGCGCGTGACGTATCGTAGTGTCGATGAGAGGTCGTGGCTGATCGCTTGCTCGTGGAGGCCATCCTCTGTCGATTGAGCGTTTTCTTTGCGCGCCGGCTCGACGGTGTTCTTTTTGCTGGTCTCGCTTGGAGCTTTCTTTGGTCGGGACGATTGGGTATTCCCTGCATCGTCGTTGGTTTCACCCGCCGGGTGAGCTTTACTGGTCTTTTGGTCGCTCGGGGCCGTCTTCTTGTACTTTGCTATGAGCGTCTCGGTCTCGCTGTCGTCGAAATCGGACACCGACGGCGGGCCATGCTTCCATACGCAGACGTCGTCATCTTCTCCCTCGCTGTCGGACAGGTACAAGGCAGCATGGTAGGCCTTTGTTGATGAGATTGAGTTCTCGCCGATCCTGCTCATGTTTCGATATGTGTGACGAAAATATAATATGGCCAGTCCTTGATAATTGTGTTGTGATAGGTAGGATCCAAGATTTCTAGAGGTGTCTAGCGCGATCACTTCGCGTGACTTTGCGTCGAATCTAATATGGCTTGTTGGCTTCTTTCTTTTCTGGTGCCCTTTGTCCTCTCATCCATGCCTCCTTCAAAGGATGGAGGAACATTGCCCTTCAGACTTGAAGCACGAGGCATCGCAACAATGAAGCGAACTCTCACAGAGTCTTTGAGTCCGAAGCTCTTGTTAGTATGGCACCCTTTATTAATAATAATCAGTCCTAGAAATATATGCGTGGTCTGCAGATCCGTGCTTCAAGGTCGATAGAGGAAATTCGTTACGGAAGGGACCATCGCATCCAATGACCCTTCTCCGCTGCTGGATTTCTAGCTACAACAATAGGACCTGTTGCCCGCCGCGTGGCTTACGTACCGAATGAGTGGAGCGAGCGAAGAGCGAAGCAATCTAGACGATGCTTCCTTGGCCGGTGAATCAGTATCTATCTCAGGTGTAGTGACCATCCCTTCGATTATCCAGGGTTCACCGTGAACAGAATACTTCAACGTACACCTCACTAAAGTGACAAGGTAAGTTAAATGACTATGGTATTTGAGAATGACAAACTTTTGCACCGAAATTTCACCGACCTACCGTGTTTAGGGTCTCGGAAGTTGTACTGTAGGCCAAACCGCTTTTCCAACGGCGATCCGCCTGGTAGCTTCCATTTGTTGGTGGGCAAACCTCTAGTCCCTGTCACTTGGAATAGGTAGCCAGACTTTACGGTACGGTTCATAGAAGGTGAGAAAAAGAGGGAGTACTTATGATGCAATCTTGAAAGCTGTAAATGGTTGTGCCACGATGCGAGTCTTTGTGAATGAGGGCCTACTATCACCAGACCCAATGATGACTTGTCAGCCAACGATGATTGTGTTGAGACTCGAGTGGAAGATTACACATTAAAACCAAATAAAATAAGAACACTCGCCTCGTCCTGATATCTAGATACTTTCGCAATTCGAAATGTATGAATAAAAATATGAACTTCTTGGCCTCAATATTACTACCAACAGGTAGCCTGTGTAGGGTAGGTACTCTTACGCTACCTCTTGAATGGTTCAAGTGTACCGAAGTACCTCATACACCTGCCCAACATTGCGCAACTCTCATTGACATGAATACCTTGCTCATCAATTTGGTGTTCCCACTCAAGTGAATCGCTGCCTGAGCCCATGTCAGTCAGAAGAGATGACGAGATTCGGCATGTTCCAGAGCTGAAACAGAGGGTTCCGTTTGATTAAGTAATTAATCCCTAGGATGCGTTAGAGGTAGTACGTCAATTCCGTTTCCTAGCCCAAAACACAGCGGTTAGCCCCTGTGGCCCATGCCATGGCACCCGCTGTACCCCATATGCACCCCTGTGCCGCGAGCCTCCTTACCTACCCGCCCTGGAGAGCTGGAGCTCGCTACGTCATCAATGTCAGCAAAGCTCCCACCAACAGGTGCCGCTACCTCTTTGATGGAGGATTGTCAATGAGCTTTGTTCGTTATCCTTCGAAAGTCAACAAGGTCATCTACCATTTCCGCATAAGCACAACTCGATTGGTATATCAACATAGATTCATTCTAGTGACAAGAATCACTCGAGAAGAAGTCACGGGACAGGAACAACATGGCTGAAGTCGCTGCTGGGCTGTGGGCCGCGGAAGAAGTCGTCTCGACTGGCGTTCAGGCTGGAGCTGCAGGTTATGCTGTAGCAAAGCCAACCATGCCTCTCAAAGCCGTCTTTGCACAAATCGCATCCACCACGGACGATGCCTCAAGGTCTGCCTCTTTACCTGCCTGGGTGGGTAACCCTTGCCCAAAGCTGACAACTCTATAGATCCTCACTTTCTCGATCTCACCACTCCCTTACCATCGTAGACAATCGCGCCTATGTGTTTGGTGGGCAGATCAGCCACAATGAGCTTGCCAGTACCAACATTCATTCCTTAGCGTTGCCTATAAAAGGATCAACAGCTCCAGATTATCAAGTTCTCCCTGCCATCTCAGCCGCTCCAGATGGCCCACTGCCTGTGGCGCGTACAAAGCACGCAGCCTGCGCCCTGGGAAGTCGAATAGCTATCCATGGTGGTTGTGACGACAAGGGATCCCTTATTGACGAGGGTTCCAAGGTTTGGCTCTACGATACCGAGAAATCGGCATGGGACGTCACAGAGGCTGGTAGTCACCCAGAACGAGTACCGCCACCTCGGAGCATGGCAAGCATGCTCGCTCATGACGGTAATTTGGTGCTCTATGGTGGACTGGACGCCAGTGGTTCACCAATGACTGATGTATGGTATTTCAACGTCTTCACCAAGGTTTGGAATCAACTGCCACAGGCCCCCGTGGCTGCCAGCAGCGCTGCGTTGGCTGGGAATACCCTGTACATCATTGCTAGGGGCGATAACCTCAGCAGTGAAGTGCATCACCTATCAATGGATATGTACGCAGAGACGCCCCCAACTTGGAGCTCCACATCTTTTCCAACCAACCCGCTGGCCCCCGGTCCAAGATCCCGATCGAACGGCGGTCTGATCCCCGTCACCACGGGTTACGGTCGGAACTACCTTCTGTATTTCTTTGGCGACCGTCAAGGCGACGCAGAGACAAGCGACACGCCTCAATGGAGTGACCTTTGGACCTTCCAGCTTCCCTCCAGCGATCCTGAGATGAAAGCCTCGCTCAGCATGGCCGAGGCGATCAAGCCAGCCAAGATCAAGGATCAGATCCGTTCCAAGCTCGGTGCCGACACGGGCGGCTCCAGCTGGGCCGAGGTGGAGGTGCAGCCACCTGGCGACCTACAAGCCCATGCTGGCAAGGCACACCCCGGACCACGAAGCTCGTTTGGCTACGACGTTGCACCAGATGGCAAGAGTGTTGTAATGTGGGGTGGTGTCGACGCGGAAGGCAAGGTCGAGGGTGACGGCTGGATCATTGAGTTGTCGTAGGCTAGACAGGGTAGGGTTGTAGAGTAATACGGCCCGAAGATGAGGCTGTGTGTTATATATACTTATATAGCTCTACATATGGCTGATATCCCAGGATCACCTGACAACTACTACTACTACATGGTTTGCATTACCTATGCAGTTGGTGCTGCGCAAAGCAAAGGCGATGACGACCACACAGATCAGACCATGTTGTACAGATCGTGGCTTGTGGCTGATAGGATCTTTGACCGAGTCTTGGCCCGTCTGTCGCTGTTGATTGGGTTAACTGAACCTAGTACAGCCTGGGAAACAGGGGCTGCGTATGATAGCTCGCATCAGTGTATATCGCACACATTGGAGATTTCAGCCCTAAAAAGGCGTCATGCAGCTTAATCCTTGAAACAAAGTACAAAAATACACACATATGTTCTGGCTGTTTCGGTTTTCGGCGACGCCTTCAGTAGGTTGTCCGTTGTTCCAGGACTTCCAACAGCAGGAGTGCAGTGCGAAAAGGGCCGAATTTGATGCTTAAAGAGAGTACCATTGGGGTCTATTATACGTATCATTTTCAACGATGAAGGCCTACGGCACCAACACGTAGACCCTCTTGTCGAATAGCGTCAAACAGCGTCTCTGATCCCGTGTCAAAAGTCCCCATTGCATAGTAATGCATAGGACCCTCTAGCCTTGGGGCAAATTAGTCCGACTGGCTATATGTACCTGCGATGCTCGTAATAATAGACCCGAGTCCATGGATGCCTCTGCTTTTCTTCACGTGCCTAACCTGCGGGCGTTCCTTCCCGATCGGTAACGCCCGACGTGGCTGCATCCCTCTCCAGATGCCCAACCTACCCGACTACTTCGCCTCACGACCCTGACGCACAAGGCTGGAGTTGACTCGCTTACCAGGATGTCACCTGTCAACTACATAGGATATTAATATGTATGTCAACCTTTCAGTCACTTCCCAGGTTCGGCCTGGGGTTCGGTCTGGGAGAAATGTGGGGAGTTCTTGTACTGTCTTCTCGTTCGTCATCAAGTCCAACCGCATATCGTCGCGATGCTAACGCAATAGAGAAACCGGCTCAGTGCTCAGTATGATACCTAAGTAGTAGAGGTAAGGGTAAGTAGTCTCTGGTACATGCCTACTTGGGTACATACGTGCGACAGTACACGAATACTCGAGTTCTTCCCCAAAGTGGGGAAGCGGCTACCTACCTCTGGACGCAGGTAGCCTCTGAACGCAGTGCAGAAATGCAAAGGCAATGAGCCTAAAGCCTTCAGGGGTGCAGAGACGCAATAGGGACCCGGGACCAATCATCTATCCATTGGAAGGGAATAGCAGCACCTGTGACGCGATCTACATGCTCGTATCCGTGTTACAGGTACCTTGAACCATCGCATACTTACTTCTCTGGCCCAACCCAGGTAGTCAGCTTGTGCTCCGTCACATGGACCAGCGATCCAATGGCCAAGACCCCAAGGGTCACATCGAATTATTGATGATCCCGCCCTTTCTGACAAGTGACAATCGGCATTGAAACCGTTCATGACAGTATGTATGTGTGCGACAGCGTCAGCCGCGACATGGGGATTTTGGAATATACCGACATGGCACTGCGTCGTAGGTGAGGATGGAGGCGAATCATCCAGAAGCTGCGGCGGTGACTCTCTTACTCTGTTCCTTCAGGTATCTCTCCCCAAGTCTCGGGCTTCCATATCCCTCCTAGTCTTCAGGCCCTAATGCCCCAAAGCCCCAGATCCTGAGCCATTTCGGAAGCTAGGGAACTAAGGATATCGACTAGAGACCGGGATCAGGGCCGCCGAACAGCTACCGTCCAAGACGATCTCTTCGCTAATGTGTAGACGCCACCGACATCTCCAGAATCGTGCAAAAAAGCAACGCCTGCCGCGCTGTTGGCACCAATCAAGACTCAAATTCTGCCGAAGTGGGCGAATAGTGTCGGCATACCTCGGCAACGCCCCTATAATTAGATAATTAGCCCTTCACCAGCTTACCGAAAGGTACCTCTCCTGCATACGTACACCAAACCTCGCGCGATAGTTCCTTGCTCATGGTGCTCGCTCAACAACTCCAGGATATTGGCCTAGCTAATGGCAGCTTAGCGAAGCACGGAGAGGCACGGGGCCAACTTGACTGGTTCGGTACCACGTTGGTATTACTGAGAGGGTGTCGTCCAGTCAGCTTACGACCACCATCCCCGGGCCAAGATATCTAGCTACTGCCTCCCGTCCAGGACGGCGAGACTTTATATAGAAGTGAAAGTTGCCAGTCTCGGTCTCGAACCGAGTCTGCTCAAAAGTCACACATCGCCCAATGCTATCAGGTCAGAGATCGACGTCATGGCCGGCTTATACGAATCATCAAACAGGACGCTGAACCGTGCGGAATGCTTCGGAGGGCCAGTGCCCAATATTGACCGCCCTCTTTGGAGCATGCTTAGTGATACGGTTTCCAGGTTCCCCCATCACGATGCCGTAGTCTCCTTGTGGCAAAGCCCGGCCACCATTGCCTCGTCTCTGTCCCCCAGAATTGACAAGGCTGAGCAGTCAGAAAAGCGTATGAATTCGATTCTGCGATGGAGCTATGTGGACCTAGAGCGCAAGTCCATCGACCTGGCTAACTGTCTTCACTCTCTTGGGTGTCGAAGTGGCACGCCATTGGGGGTTATGTTATGGAACTCTGCTGAATGGGCTTTGTTTTTCTGGGCGTCAGCCAGACTGGGCCTGGTGTTCGTGCCCATAGACCCTCGTTGTTCTGATACTGACATGCAGCACTACCTGGACATAACGCAACCTGTCGTTATGGTGGTACAGGATGATGCGCTGTTGAAGCGTTACGAAGATGTCCAGCTCGGGCAAGAACAGGGCCGAACATCATCGTTGTTGCATATATGCTGTCAATATGAGTCCGACGTTGATGGATGGCAAAGCTTAGAAGCGGTCTTGCAGACACCCCGCAGCAACTCACCTGATGTCCCCGTTGCAGAAGCCCGAAACGACAGACCCAGTGTTGTAGTCTTCACAAGTGGTACCACGGGAACTCCAAAAGGTTGCCCTCTCACATCTGCGAATATGTGGTCTCAAGTGTGCGACTTCGACCCAGATCCAAAGCATTGCAACGGTATGTATTCAATATTTCATTATGGAAAACCCGAAATCCGTTTCCTTGACGTACTCTGCATCTCGGCTAACTCGCTTCCAGTATGTATTTCAAACCATATAATGCCTGTTTACAAACGTCTCAACAGACAATATATCAACCAACTTATCAGACAAAATGCTTACAGGTATTAGGACCGGTGGTGCGTACATACGCCCTTGTCTCATGTCTTTGGAATAAATAACTCAGCTCGCGCTTGGAGATTGTAAGTCTCAAACTCAGATTTCCTAACGCTGCTTCCCAGTCTTATGGGCCCGTGGCCTAAGATACTCTCAGCACTGGGAACCCTGCCAAGATCGCAAACCTCGATATTCCTATGTCAAAGCTTCACTGACTCCTTTTATAGCGGTGGGACGGTTGTGTACCCTTCTAAAAGCTTTGAGGTTAAGGCCACTCTACGAGCTCTTCTCCAGGAGAAATGCACCTTTATGTCCGCAGTGCCGGCACTTCTCAAAGCCCTGGTCTCGGACAAAGACTATCCCGGGAGAGAGAGGCTTTCCCTCCACTACGTTACACTAGGAAGCACTATCATTGGCGAGGATGACATACGTTTATGTCATCAGACCTTGCTCAATGGTAAAAGCCCAGTGGCTATACAGTGCTTCGGTCTCAGTGAGGGTGCACCCGTCGCGAGTTGGACGAGATCCGATCCTCTGCTGAAAGATGGGTATCATCCTGGGGTCGGTAAGGCTCTTCCTGGAGGCAATCTACGCATTTGCAAACCGGGTACGCGCGATGTGCTTGGTTACAATGAGAAGGGTGAGCTTCATATTGGCGGTACCAGTGTCATCTATGGCTACCTGGGCGGCGTATCTCAAGAGAGCTTCTACAATGACAGTGCGGGAAACTGGTTCCTTACTGGCGACCAAGCCAGTATCGACGAAAATGGAGCTTTGCACATTGTCGGTCGGTACAAGGATATTATAATTCGTGGTGGTATCAACATCGTCCCGGCCGTAATCGAGAGAGCTCTGAACGAAATCGGAGGGGTGGTGGTAAGTTCCTCAGCCCATCTTATAGAAGGATTTCTGACAATGTTAGTCCCAAGTGATTGGCATATCGGATCACGTCGCAGGTCAGCTTCCAGTCGCTGTGATCAAAGCTCCAGCATCGGTCTCCAAACGTACCGTCGCGGCAAGAGCCACTAACCTGGGGAAGAATTATGTTCTCGCGGCTATCTACACCTTGGAAGACCTAGGCCTTGCTGGGTTTCCTGCGACTATATCTGGCAAGGTACGGAAGCAGGAATTAAAGAAAATAGTGGAATCCCACCGCCAAAGGGTACAGACGCCACCACCAGAAGCTCACAATGCTACATCTTCTCGGGTAGAAGAGATGAAGCGAGGGCTGCAGAATATCTGGCAGGAACTCGTCGGCATCAAACCGGAGCATGATGAACTCGTCACTAGTTTCGCGGACAGTATCACCATACTTAGGTACTGTGACAAGGTCACAGCCAATCTCGGAAGGCGAATATACTTACAAGACTTTATCCGCCATCCCACTATCAGCAGCCAGGCTATGCTTCTAGAAGAACGCTCCACCATGTTCACGCAATGGGAGACGGGAAACGAAGGTATACCGTATACACTTCCAACGCCCCCCAACAGTGCTACTAAGAGACAATTCACATCTTTCGACGGTGGCCGGGCGAATAAGCTCAGGGTTTCCAAGGCCAGTATAGGCAAGAAAACCTCAATCGGAAGCGAGCAGCAAGACGCCCAGGTCGAAGCAGCCGCCACGGGCATCGTTGCAGCCAATCAGCTCGAGATTGGCGACGTCCAAGGTATCCTTCCTGTCAGGGACCTATACCACCGACTCGCATCGGGGCCACGTCCACAATCATATCGTAATCGCTTTGCCATACACCTCCGCAGCATAGAGCGAGTTGACCGAGCCCTCGAAGCTCTCAAGGCCGCGCTCTCTTCAAGGCCGATGTTCCGCACCTTACTGTGTGATAGCGGCGATCGTGCATATCACATCGTCATGAAACCATCTGAAACTCTCTTCGCCCATCTAATCAAGACCACTTCTGTCACCAACGACCAAGAGCGCGATAAGATATTTCAGCGGCAATCGGCAGATGCATTCTCCAGCGTGTTCATGCTTCAAGCAGAAATTATAACAGTCAGAGATACGGGCGAGATGTATCTCGTGACCACGCTCAACCACTCTGTATTCGATGCCATGTCATTGATACCATGGCACCGCGACCTCGATCGCTTCATGCAGGATCCCAAATTTGTCGCTCCATCCATGACGTCTTTCAAGATGTTCACCGACCTTACACATCTCTACCAATCTAGTCTGCCTGCTCAAGAATCCATTGATATCAACATCCAACGGCTTCGTGGCATCTCTCGTTTCCCAGATGCTCTCTGGCCTCCTCAAAGAGCGCCTGGATGGCACATGGGCAATGATATCGATACACCACACGCAACCGAGCGAAACGCAATTCGAGAACAAGTATGGGACGATTGGGCAGCCCGAGAATCAGATTTTCAGTTCCCCCGCATCATTCAGATCGTCAATCTTCCCGCCATCGAGGAACTCCGTACCACACAAGCTATCGAGCCATCTCTATTTGCCAAAGTAGCTGTCGCGCTCTTCAATGTCTACGAGACTGGCGAGCCATTCGCGATTTTCAATCATCTCGATGCAGCTCGCTCGTGGCCCTTTGTCCCGTCGTGGATGGACAAGGGACTGCCGCCCCCAATGAGCATCGATGGACCTACATTCGAGTTTGTGCTGAACATGACGAACATCAACCTACGGGGCGAAGAGACGATACGCCAACTGCTTGCTCGCATGACCCAAGAGCACGAGGAGCTCGGCGCGCATGCACATGCGCCGTGGCTCAAGATAGTGGAGGGACTAGGCAATGAAGCCGAAGCCGTCGTCGATGCGTCGTACCGGCAGACGTTTGTGTGGGACGTCAGTCTACGTATGCTGGATCCGTCCACGATGGATTTCCAGGTGCTGAAGGTGGTCAAGAGATTTGATTGGGCTGACTGGTAAGAACTACTCCATCCCTCGCTGCAGAAAACAACACCGGTAACTAACCGATGATCTCTAGTGGTATCTTCTGGAACTGCTGCATGTTGGATAAGAGCAGCATGATGATCGTCGCGTCGTGGGACACGGCCCAAATGAACGATGTCGAGGTGGAGGGATACTGCGACACCCTGGCTGATATCATGAGACGGCTGGCTGATGTGAACAACTTTGACAAGAGCTTAAGGGATGTCTTCGGCGGTCAGCTGGGACGGGCGGCGTATGGAGGCTCGTGAGATGAGATAGGGGCGCACGCAATCCTCTGATGTGACTCCAAGATTTGTAGTAAAGTAAAGTACATGCGAAATGGTATTGGATCAAACCTAATGACCTGTCTTTCGCGTCCCACTTGAATTATGCTGGTGACCTGGATCTCTATGATAATTGCGTTTTCTGGCCTTTCTGACGTACGTCTACAAATCAGTATTGAACACCCCGAGCTCGCCCGCTGTCACGTAGCATACCTGCAGGGTCGGTATGTTGGGTTTCCTATAGCTTATCACAATCATCGACCAAAGGTTCCCTTTCGGAAACAGACCCCACAATGTTGAAGACGAGGCGGGCCTTCAATGTACTCATATTGCACAACTTAGATCAAATACAGTGCAGCTAGCTAGCGCATGATGAAGCTTCCCTTATAGACCTCGCCGGGGCTACGATTCATGCTTCATCTTCAGTCCCCGGGTTTCGAACCCCCCATTTCTAGAAGTTGATTCTGTCAACCTGTCATATCTGTTTCGTGAAGTTCCCATGCTCCCTTTTTCTTGTTTCCCTCTTCCGATGGATCCCCCTTCCCTGGTGCGTATTGAAAGTTTCTGGTGCATGTTGAACTCACCCGAAGTCTCACCCAGAGCAGCCGCCGCCGCCTCGGTGACATGGAAAGTGGCAAAAAAAATAAAAAAAAGGTCAGCGCCAGCTCCATCTCGTGCGTGCGTGCGTCACCCCTGAACCGCCGATGCAAAAACCAAAAAAAGAAAAAAAAAAAAAGACATTCTAAGGCTCGCCCCAGACCTCGTCCGCGATCTGCCGGACGAGCGCGAGCTTCCTCTTCTCGTCGTCGAGCGTGAGCGGGTACCCGCTCTCGTGCGTGCTGAAGCCGCACTGCGGGCTCACGCAGATGCTTTTCAGCGCCTCCTCCTTGCTCTCGCCCCGGCCCTCGGCCACGAACTCGGCCGCCCGCAGGACCCGGGCCTTCATCTCGTCCTTGTCCTCGAGCTGGGGCAGCTTGGTGCTGATGACGCCGACGACGACGTTCTTGCCCGGGGGGAGGTGCTTGAGGGGCTCGAAGCCGCCGGCGCGCTCGGTGTCGTACTCGAGGTAGAAGGTGTGGAGGGCGAGGTCGCGGAAGAGCTTCTGGGCGATGATGTCGTAGGCGCCCTCGGCGAAGTGCCGCCCGCCGATGAAGTTGCCGCGGCAGAGGTGGATGCCGAAGTGCATGTCCTTGGGGGCCTTGCTGATGGAGTCGTTGTAGAGGGCGATGTAGGCGTCCAGGAGGTCCTCGACGGAGCCGGTGTTGTCCTTGTCCTCCTCCCAGCCCTGGCGGAACTTCTGGGAGCAGAAGTCTGCGTTGGATGTCAGCTCGATTGTATGAATGTTGCTTTTTAGAAAGTAAACTTTTATAGGAGGTGGGAAACCTACAGGCCATTCCTGGGTCGTCGAACTGCACGTTGCGGAGTCCGGCGTCATACAGCATCTGGAGCTCGGCCTGACTAAACGAGGAGAGAAGAAAATTAGTTAGAACAGCGTTTTATCAAAGCGTTCCGCAAGTTGTGGGTTTTGTCTGGTACTTTTCGCTCTGCGGAAAGGTGGACAGTGATTCATAACCGGGAGAAAACATAGGATAAGAAAGCTTATAAGTCAGGATCTGGTAGTACATACTAGACCTTGGCGACGTCCTTGAAGTACTCGGCATCGTTGGCATACGCCTCGGGGGTATACGCCCGGCCCTGCTTATACCGCATGTGGAACCAGGCCGGCGTGATCATGGTCAGCTTGATGTTCCCCCACTCGCTCTTGGGCGTGGCCGCCTGCACCAGCTTCAGCTCGTGCAGGTTCGACCGCGACTTGGCCGGGTCGTGGTTGAGCTTGGCGCCCGCGATGACCGAGTCGCCCGGCATGACCTTGCGGTCCTTCTCGATGAGGGAGACGACGTCCGGGTGGTACAGGCGGAACATGCCGGCCTCGGCGTCCTGGAGGCGCAGGGTGCCGGCGAACTCGTCCCACATGAGGCCCCAGAAGCGCGTGCGGTTGTACTCGCCCGAGGTGACGGCCTTGAGGCCCAGGTCCCGCTGCATCTGGACGACGTCGGCGACGGCGGCCGCCTCGACGGGCGCGAGGCCGGCCTCGGACTCGGAGATGCCCTTGTCGCGGATGGTGGCCCGGACCTCGAGGAGGTTCTCGGGACGCAGGAGCGAGCCCATGTGCTCGGCGCGGAAGGGGGGAGCCATCTCTACTGAGTAAGACGGTGGTCTGGGAAAGAAGTCTCTTGACGTATGAGAGGGAGACAATGTGTGGGACCGAGGTATGTATGAGTTCAACCCTGGTTACGTGATGGTCTACGCTAGGGAGTCACCGAGGCGAGACTAGAGAAGCACGGTTTGAGAGTCTTGGGGGGGAATTGAGCACCTTGATGAGAGATCTTGGTCTTGATACAAGAAAAAAAAAGGAACCAGACACAAAGTAAGCAGTAGGTAGGGACAGAGCAGTTAGTAGTAGGTCCTTCGGTATGGTGGGAGGCAGCACAGATTTTGCATTAGGTGCGGGGAAGTTTGAGCGGGTACGGCGTAGGGGGGGAGCACCATGTGTGTGGTGCTGCCGCCGCGCCGTCGAGGCCCTTCCGAATGGAAAATGGAACCTCACTTGAGCTACTACGTATGTTGCCTATGCGGATTTGGCGTCTTCCCGTCGTGGATCTGTCTCCAGCCAGGATAACCCGCGGAGCAACGCAACCCTAGTGGGGGCACCGGAATCTGGGACCGTCTCAGACTCGAGAGATTTTTTTTGCCAGAGCCAGAGCCAGAGCCAGAGCGACCCGCGCTGTCAGACAGACGGGCCGTGAGTTGTGGTCATGGTGTTATGAAATCAACGTGCGGCTCGGCTACGTGATACCGTGCGATGTTGGCATTAGCGATTGGAGCTGGAGACGGGAACGGGAAATAGTCACAGGGGTCGGTGTCGTAGTGCATCCGCTCCATCGACTCTGGTAACAGAACATGTTGCGAGAATTGACTGTTGGTGGACGAACAGCAATCCAATCTTGGCCTTACTGCAGCACTCGGGCTTCATTGCCCGGGTGCTACATGTCTGAGTGCTCAACTCCAATGAAGTATACATTTGCTGACTTCAATATAATGCTATCCTGGCTCTCGGTAGACCAATACACCAACTGGTAGTGCGACGTCGTATGGCAATCAATGGAATGACTGTGATTGGCGGCGGTTGCTTGCAGCCGCATTGGACTGGACCGCAGGACAGGATACCGAAGTCATGTGCTCACGAACAGCTCACTCCAACACCACGCGCGAATATACGTCAAACGGTCAATCGCGGCCTTCAACCTAGGACGAAAGATCTCACATGCCTTGTCCACGTTCGCTTCGTCCCAGTGAGCAGGTACGAAAGGGGTACCCCCAAACCCGCTCACGGAAGCAGAAGCACATCGACAAGCAGCAACACCCACCAGTCAGCCTACCAGGTCACGAAAATCAACACGAGAGAAAGGTGGAAGTGAACAGAGCGGCTCAATGGCATGAAATATAGTCTACACGTCGTTCATGAACATTTACATGCACAAAAACCCAAGCCATGCTATCACGCCCACGCTGATAATGAAACATTACATATTAAAAACGAGGGATCCAACCCATAGCGCGGTCCTCGAGGTATCATAATCCCCAAACCCATATATGTATGCGCAATATACACACCAACTACCATATTTCTCTTTACATCAAGGCCACGACAGCACCAACGACGGCAAAGACGCCAGCGAACCCGCTGCCGACCTTACCGGCGCCAGCCTGGACGGGGGTGGTGGCGGCAGGCGAGCTGGGGTAGCTGGTGCTGCTCATGACGGGGTACGTCGACGAGGCGCTGGGCTTGTAGGTGGTCATCATGGTCGGCACGGTGCCGTTGCCGGTGGGGTAGGGGACCACGCTGCTGGTCATGGGGTATCCGGCGGGGGACGAGGGGGTCCCGGCGGCGGGGTGGCTGCTGGAAGCGCCGCCAGCCGGGTAGGTCACGCTCGAGGCACCGCCGGCGGGGTACGTGGCTGAGGTGGCGGCGGAAGTGGCGGGGTACTTGATAGAGGGGGTCACGGCCGTGGTGGCAGAGCCGGCAGGGTAGGTCACGGCGGAGGTGGCAGCCGTGGTGGTGGCGACCGGGTGGGTGGTGGCGTACGGAGCGGTCGGCTGGCTCGCGGGGGGCGTGAAGGTCGAGGTAGCTCCGTTACCGCTGCAGGGGACCATGGTGGTGACGTGCTTGGTGATGGTGGTGATGTCGTGGCTGCCGGTGGCGGTAGGGACGGGGGCCGCGGTGACGGAACCGGTCATGGTGGCAGGGCAGACGGTGGTGTACATGGTGGTGTGGATGACGGTCTTCTGGGTGCCGTAGCCAGCGGGGCAGTTGGCGACGTTGGCGGCGCAGGCAGTCACGGTGTAGGTCTGCGTGCTGCTGATGGTCGAGGTAACCATGTCACTTCCCGTGGGGTAGGCAGCAGTAACAGGCGCGGCGCTGGAGGTAGGGTAGGCAGGAGATCCAGTGGCGTAGCCAGAGCCCATCGCAGGGACAGCCTTGGTGGTGGCCGTGTAGGTGGGCTGGCACAGAGTGGTGGTGGGGATCTGGAGGAGACCGATGGAAACGGTAGGAGCCAGGTCCAGAGCCAGCAGGTTCTCGACATCTACATCGAGCTCGACAGCGGCACCGACGTTGAGGCCGTAGGACTCCTTGGAAAGAGGGCAAGCGGCATCACCGGCGCAGAACAGGCCGACGTACTCCATCAGGTTCACAAAGACGGCAAGGTCGAGACCGGCACCGATCTCAGGGATGTCGATGCCCAGGATCTCGTCGAGAGGGAGGATATCATCGACATCGACAGCAGCGGAGACGCCAAGCTCGACACGGACGCGCAAGTCAGCGAGGAGCTCGGTGCAGCCGATGCGGACCTCGATGGGAAGGACCTTGACAGCGAGGCCGGAGAAGTCAGTGTCGAGAATGTCACCGCTGAAGATGTCAGTCGAGATCGAGGCCTTGTCAGCCAGCTTGACGTAGACGCCAGCGGAGAGGTCGAGGGCCGCCTCGACACCGAGAATGAGGTCCAGATAGACATTGGCCTCGACATTCAGGCCAGCCAAGGGCAGGGAGATCTTGACGTCTGGGGTGTTGAGGTTGATGGCGATGGTAGCACCAGCGTCAATCTTGACATCGAGGTCGAGCATAGCCTCGATGTCACTCAGCTCCAGCTTCAGAGCGGGAACGACGTGGTCGAGCGAGAGGCTGGCGTCAATGTTACCGTTGACATGGCAGTCCAAGCAAGTGACGGCGACCTCGGCATCGGCGGCGACATGGGCAAGGGTGTCGACGGCAACATCAGCAACAGCACCGGCAACGAGGACCTTTCCGGTCAGATCGACACCGAGATCAACGCTGACGGCGTCTTTGCTGAGGTCCAGGCCGAGGGTCCTCTCGGAAACGGCGGTAGCACTGGCAAGCGAGGCTGCCATGGCCACGGCGGCCATGGAGCCTTGGGATGTGAAACGCATTCTGGAAATTAGAAAGAACAAATGTATTAAAGAGTGGACTGGTGTAGGTGACAATGAAGCACGCTATAACCAAAGATAAAGAGTGACTATGCTAAAGAGCACGAAGAGAGCGAATGTCTTGACCGAGCGTGATGGAGGTGAGAGCAAGAGGGACAGCCCTCAGGAAAGGACGGGCATGGCACTCTTTTGAAGTCCTCGATTCGAGAGTGGCACCCCATCGCTACGGCCCAGGAGATGGATATGACAAGGAGGTTTGATTAACGAGCCCGGCGTATCATCCAACTCGTTCCACCATCAACATCAGCTCGATCTGTCTAGCGGTGGTAGTAGTAGTAGTAGCAGCAGGCTGTTCAATCCGCACGGTCAGATTGGCGTGACCACTAACAACTCACTTACAGACAGTCAGGGCGATATTCCGATGAGATGGTACATAGCGGTCAGCCCCATGCCAAGAGGGACCCATCTGTAGAGGGTAATTCAGATCGTCAATGACAGAAAGGGCGTTGGAGCACGACACATGGTTGGGAAGCGCGATGGTTTGGGTGATCTATGCCAATCGGGCGGTGTTGAGGTCTGTTGGACGCCTGTCTACATCTCGTGAGATCCACCAGCGACAAGGTTGCCGCGGATGAAACCCTGCGCTATGGTGACAGTTGTGGGGAAGGATAGCATGCTCATGGGTTCCTGGACAGTCCTGGATCCGCGACTTGAAGGTGATGGAGTTGAACCATGGGCTTGGTGTGCATGGGCAATACCACTATGTATGTACAATGAGATTTATTACAATTTAGCCGTTCATCCGTCGTCCACCGTACACTCCTGGTAGATAGGCAAGTAGGTAGAATGAGAGGTCCCTAAAAAAAGAGTGAGCTTACCTACATTCAGAATACGTCGACGACAAACAGGGCAAGTTCACACGGGTTCGTGATCGGTAGGGCGTCCTCGCGTTTCTAAATCGATCACATTGGTCTACAGCTGGTATTAGTTTGATGGCGTTTGCAGACATCGTGACCAGTGAAACATGCCGGCGCCCGCCCAACGTGGGAAACGGACAAAACGTGCCAAAGTACCTATCTTAATGTCGATCAAGTGATTGACGAGAATGCCAGGAAGCTGGCCGCAAGCTGAGACGTGCACGCCCGACTGAAAAGACCGGAATGACGTCCATCTCCTTGGCCTGCTTGTATTAGCCTTGATAGGCTAAGCAGACTACTTCCTTACTGCGCACCGGCACATAGACAGGTCGTAGCGTGACAGGCCTGACAAGTGCGAGATGAATGGCTCATCAAATGATGATCGTCAGCTTCTGCGCTTGGCGTCTCCCAATTCTGCCTCCACCCAACCAACGACAGCGATCAGAAAAGTAGGGATATCTGTAGGCTCGAGCCACATCTTTGCTGCAATGGTAGTAGGACGCTGTTTGTTTCCGAAAAGGGGAACGAATGGAGTCACTGCATCCCTTGAGCGTACTTGAAGATAGACCGAAATCACTCCCAGATTCTCCATACTACAAAAAGCAAAGCCTAGACAAAGTAGGGCTTTGGTTTTGAGCATTTGATCGATACGATTTGAGTACAGCATTCGTATACACTAATTGAGAAAGGCTAAGACTCGGCGAAGAGACGACACATCCTTCGAGAAACACGCAACTGGCTACAGATTCGTTACTACGTATCGCACCTAGCTATGCATGAAACTTGCGCTCAATTCCAAAGTCAGCAGTAATAACTCAGGAGTCAGTGCCATTGCCGTCTTCCCCAGAGTCTGAGCTCATTACATATACCGAGCAGTGTCCTCGCCCCATCTGAATGCTTGTAGATCGGCACCACATAGACATGAATCCTGGGTTTTCAATATTTTGCTCCAATATTACTCCCAGGTCCAGGTGTCCAACCCTATTTCCAGGACAGAGGTTCAGGAGGTATCTGCCCTATTGAATTCTTACTCCATACCGGACGTCGCTCCGGGACCTTCCCCTAGGTATGTAGGTATGTATGAATGGCTGTCTGACGACCCAGTTCGTGCGCTGCCCACAGGATCCCAGACTGCAGCATTATGATTGGATTCCTCTTGGTATCAAGCAATAGCGCTGTAACTTATCTCTATTAGCGGTGCATCTCGTCTTGTCTGAGATGATCATCGTACAGGCAGTTCAGTGTGCAGCCAGCGCGTCTTCACTGTTCTCGTCCAGGTCAGCGACGCGAAAAGGGGCATAGCATACGTATGCCGAATCGGATCGATGCGAGATCAAATCACCAGACCAGCCCAGGAGCCAAGAATCACACGGCTCCTCCCAAGCTAAGGGGCACAGGAAGAGAGATGTAGGTAGCACCTGTGCCTCATTAAAGAGCTCATCTGAGTAGAATACAATCATCGACAATTCTTCCACCGTAGTTCTTACATTTCATGAACTCGGAAATTACCATGCGTGTGTCAGATGCGCTAGAAATGCACGAAATACGCGACGAGATGGAAAGACTGCTGTTTCTGCAATAGCTAGTGCTGATGCTACCGGTAGCAGCTGAGCACAGCGTGGAATCTGTGTCTCGTGCTAGGCGCCCTACCCGAAAGCCACATGATCTACGATGCTTCGCTCTAGATTCTCGAAGCTCGAATACGAAGCCGTCGAAGAGGCTCCGGTGCCTGTTAGTAATTAGGCCTGAGCGCCAGATCGAGGCTTTCTAGGCTCAAATTTGAGGGATCGACGGTATCAGGTCTGCCTCCGCTGAAAATGGTTCATCACAAGAATATTTATCAGCTTCGTGTAATATGGTGCAGACCCAAAGGCATTTCCATTACTCATCAAAGCCATGTCAAGCTATCATAAGCAAGTCGTTTATGAAGCTATCCTCTGTCGGAACACCTTTATACGCATGAACCTCTATGTCTAAGGGCTGGTCTATGTTTAACGATACCCACCATCTTCGCCTCAGATGATAATGGCAGCTTCTCGTATCCATTCGAGTAAGATCTAATCCGCTCGCATAGTTCATGACGATATTGGCCGCAGCATCCAATCTATCGTGCCCTTAGAGCAGATTCGTGAAGATCGCGGTACTCATAGATGATCCGCTCACTCCTGCGTCAAGTCAACATGACCGCCTCCTAGATCCATCGAGCTCCGCGTGAGGTCAATGTGCGCTCGGGTAAGGAGCTGATTGCCATCGATGCACAGGCCCGGGGCATCATCATCCCGATCGCTCATCGCCGTGTCGTCCGAGGCACCATCGCTCTCCCCCTCCGCACCACCCGTCGCCCTCCGCTTCCGCCTCAGCTTGATCCCCGTGATCTCCAGGTCACTGTCATCCGTCTTGAACCGCATGCCCGTGATTTCCATGTCGCTGTCCCCGTCCTCGTCGCCTTTGACCCCGCAACCGCCCGCCTCTGCCCCCTCGTCCCCGTCCTCGCCCTCGCTGTTCACCAGCATGACGCACGGCTCGTCCGGGTCATCCTGCGGATCCGTGGACCAGTCGCTGTGCGTCAGGTCCCTGCTCTGTAGCCAGAGCCGGATGTGGTTGTAGATGGCCTTGACGACCAGCGGCGGGAACGCGTTGCCGATCTGCCGCTTGTACTCGCCCTCGCGGAACGGGTAGTCGGCCGGGAACGTCTGCAGCACGGCGTACTCGCGGACGGTGAAGTCGCGCCGGCCCGAGTAGTGGTAGTTGCCGTAGCCCCCGTTGCAGGTGATGGCGCGGGCGAGCGTGGTGTCGGGGTCGTAGCGGGGCGCGGCCCGCGGGGCCACGGTCGCGAGGTTGTGCAGGGGATCCCACCGCTCGGCGCCCCGCGGGATCTTGTGCATGAAGTCCCGGATCTTGGTGAACTTGCGCCGGCCGTCGCCGCGCGCGGGGCTGGCGGCGTGGGTGGGCGGGGGGAAGGGGAGGAGCTCCTCGCCGGGACAGGTGCCGAACATGATGAGACGCTTGCGCTGGGTCGGCAGGCCCCAGTTCGTGAGGTTCTCTACCTTCCAGCGGACGGAGTAGCCGTATTGCGTGAAGCCGTGGATCAGGGCGTTGAAGTAGTGCTCGAATCTCGGGTGGAGGATGCCGAAGGTTTGCTCGACGGTCAGGATACGGGGCCGGAGCTTTTTGACCAGGAAGTGGCAGCAGAACAGGACGGCAATGTTGGCTTCGTCATTTTTGCCCTCGATGGTGTGTGCGGGCGACCAGTACTGGCAGGGCGGGGAGATGTGCAGGACGTCGACGCGGAAGTTCTCGTCCGGAATGTAGTTGATGAAGTCGGCAATATCCATCTCGAACAACGTGGCCTCGGGAAACGCAGCTCTGTACGTAGCACATGCTGCTTTGGCCATATCGCACCCCATCTTGACATGGAACCCAGCCTTCCGGGCACCACAGGATGCTCCGCCTGCACCACAAAACATGTCCCCGAAGGTGTATTTCTGACCCGGCTCTGCCGTCGTCCAGCCAGCGCTATCAAGAGGCTGGTTCCTGTCTTCCAGGTCAACGGTCACCTCGGCCTCGCGGAAAATGTCTTGCGGAGTGTAGGTTCCCCCGGGCACCTTGCCCCCACGCCACTTGTTGAGCCGCGTCAGATCCATGACTTGGAACCGGCGTTTAGGAATGTCACGGTGTCGGAGGTGCTCGATGATGAACTCGGACGGGGTCTTGGATGGCTTCTGACGTTCGGCTGAAGACTTGTATCTCCGCGTGAACTTCCATCGGCATATGAGCATACCGTGTGCTTCAACGTCGCGCACATTTCCATAAACCTCCCAGGCAAAGCGGTTCTCGGGAAAGTCGGCGTTGGTGAAGTGGATGTTGCGAATCGCCTCGACCTCACCAATGGATATATCGATAGGTGCCTGCTCTTCAGGTCGCCGTTCGTCGTCATCATCGAGTTCCAGAACCATGCATACTTCGTTTCGCAGGCGCGGAAGCATACCTCGAAGGTGGCGAGTTCTAGTGAAGGGCATTCCTCGCAGCCGAACACCCTCGGGAGTTTCAATTATATCTTGTATGATGATAAAGCCAATTTTATAGAGACCTTCCTGCAGTTTGATCTGAACCGCTGTGCCTCTCGTAAGGAGCATGTTCATATGTTTTAGTTGCTCCAGTGAGCAGTTGGGTTCTCGAATCGAACGGTTGCGGATATTCCGAGGCTTGGATTTGACAGCTCTACGGGTTCGAGCGCCGGTCAGATCTATCACCTCTGCAATAGCCGGTGCGAGCTCTTCTTCCTGTCTCGCCTCAGCGGCATTGTCGATGGCGGAGAGGTGAACATTCTGGAGATTGATGGACACGGCTCGGATGCGCCGCTCGATGTCTCTCTGGTCCTCGTCACCAGAATTCTCGCCCCAGCTGTCATCTTCAGCGCCTTCGGACAAGGGTGCACCAAGCCCAGCAGTAGGCTCGCGTTCTTCCATGCTTCTCTCATGGGATGATTAGTTGGTCTATCTGAGAGTACGTGGCTGCTGGCCGCCAACTTGTAGAGCAGGGAGATTGGTTGCAGCGATCTTGCACGTGTCAGCTAATATGCTGAGCTTATTCTAATTAGGTCGTTGGCGTTATTTTGAAACTTCAAGGGCCGATGAAGAGATTGTTCTGTGTGGATATAGTCAACGTCCCATGCGAATATCAACTATGCTTCGGAGGAAATGACAAAGAAAGAGAGAAAGCAGGCTACAAGTGCAAGGCCTTCGACAATGGGGAGAAGGAGCGACAGGCTCTCAGGAGTAGTGTCTGATTCAGGGGCTGGAAGAGGCTGCAGGCAGTCGGGCGTTCAAATACTCACAGAAAACTGTCTGTTTTATGTATGAAGCTTGGCAATAGTGTCGGGTGTTTGTTGGCGATCAACTTGATCTAAGAGATAGTAACAATGTATTGGTTGGTGGTAGTGAGAGAGACAATGAAGCAGGTAACGTAAAGCAAGATGCATCGACAAGGTGGAGATGTGCTTAAAAAAGAACAGAGTCAAGGCAGATAGTTTTATAACGCGCTTAGGCTACTGAAATCCTTTCGAGCTCCTGCAATGCATTTGGAAAACGTACCTATATAACCTAAGAAAGACTGTGATAGGTTTACATACCCTTGAAAGGTGGCAGGACCGAGCAGCGACAAAAGCAGGCAAATTCGAGAGGCTTTCTTAGAAGTTACTTATCGCGACTCGCCTCTTCTGTCCAAAATCCATAGGCACAGGATCATGAAAACCAGGGTAAGTCAAGTTCCAGGCCGGACATTTGCGGCGTTTAAAGAAAACCATACAATGCGCTATGATGGGAGACTGCGACTCCTTCATCTCTCCCTGTCATTCTTGAAGGTGAACCGAACTGCACTTATGACTCTGAGGCTCCCATCTCCACTGCTGGAACGAGTGCTGCCGTCGTGATGTATCCGATAGTACACACATTTCCTCATATCCCTCCGTTCTGAGTACTTCAAATAGTTCATACCTCATTGCAGTCAGCTGATTCCATTCAACTTCGGCCAAGGTGGAAATAGATAAAATTTTCTTGAGACTGGGTTACAAGTGACTGACTTGAGTGTAATATGGCTTGGACTTGAAGGATGCAATAATAGTTGTATGTAGCTTGGAAAATATGTCTGCGCGGTCAAGTCACTCTAGGCCTTAGCCATTATCAGGGCTACTCCCTTGAAGGAGTTGTAGCATGAGCTTCTCCTAGCAAATATGAGCCATGTGCCATTTTTCCAGCAAACGAGTCCGGCATCGATGACTAGAGAGAATCACGCGAGTTTCCAAAGTTTCCAACACATCAAATTAGTACAACACAGAATAGCTACAAGCCATGAGGAAGCCTCATAACTACAGCACAATACCTGACATGGAAAAGGTTTTTCCTAGGAGTTATGGCCATTAAAGGGTTTGTTGTATGCGACTTTTGGTGTCAAAAGTAACCTCCGCCCTCATAATGAGTTGATTATCTGCTTATATAATAATTGGCTCAATGGGTAGAAAGGAATTGCAATTATTGGGGTTTGAGCTTCCGATCCCGCCAATGAGAATCTCGGAATACAGGCACTGCAAGTGCTGAAACTGGTGTGCTTCGGGGAGCCGAAAGGGTGAGGTTGATGAAAAAGGTACCTATTTCCACCTAGGTATGCTGCCAGAACCTGGGTCCACTACCTACCTGTTAAGCCGAGGGTACGTACTGTGGAGTGGGCCCGTTCGCGCCTACCTAAGGTAACCGGCGTAAACCGCCCGCAGTTTGCAACCCGAGAAAGAAGACGCTCGCTCTAACACCGTGGACATGAGACTGGCGCGTTGTCATTGCTGAATATGAAGCCTGCAAACGGTTCACCGCGTGAAACTGCCAAAGAGCCACAGGAAGCAGAGACCAGTGCGCAGGCAGGAATCTCATCTGCGAAGAAACGGGTCGCCACAGATGAGAGGCCCGGAACCGCCTCGGCTCCAAAACGTCGTAGGCGGGCCTTCTCCTGCCTATCGTGCCAGAAACTGAAATGCAGGTGCGACTATGATGCCGGTGCACCGGGATGTCATCGTTGTCAGACTCTTAGGTAAGTGAATTGCCGCATGGAAACACCTACCTACCTACTTCTGAGGCACCATTTATTAAAGGCACTGGCTGACAGCATAACCATTGGTCAAGGATCGAGTGTTCTCTTCGCGGAGAAAGTATAGCTTCGGCTTCAGATGCAGAGTTCAAGCGACTTGGGTCCAGCATAGACGAAAGGTGAGCCAGGAACAGGTGGCTCTGGCCCTGAAGACATTGCTGGTGTCGATGGCAAGCTCACTCTCTTTCTAGGATTCAAGCTCATGAATATGCTCTTCGCGAACTGAAACAGATGGTTGAGGAGCTGAAGGAGCAAAGACAGCCGCCTATTTCAAACTCACGCCTGCAAGGAGAGTCCACTAGCCCAGAAGAACAGCGGACCCCAACCGGAGATGAAGAAAGCTCTCATCCAGAGTATTTTTCAAACCCAGCCGATAAGGGGACCAAATCCGCGCCAATAGTTGTCTTGAGGGAGATCAGCGAGCAGGTGACCCGAGGGTATCGGAGGCTATTAGAACACGTCAATCTTGACCTCGTACAGTTACAGATTATCGATGATCAAACTACAGATGAACTGATTACTCTGTAAGACATACCACTCCATTCCCGATGTTTAGCTATTCCTAGGGCTTTTGCCACCTTGAGATAACCCGTCTAATAAGTCACATAGCTATCTACGGCACCAAGGCCACACACTTTTAGCTTGTAGCGGCGAAGAGCTCAGGCAAGCAAGCGAAACTCGCAAAGTCTCGGCCTTCCTGCATAGTGCGTGCTGCCTCATCGGAATCGCATACCGCGAGGACCTGTGCGGGGGACCGCATCATCGCCAAGTATACGAGCAAGTGAGAAATACGCTGGGACAGGCGCTCCTGTCCAGCCTACTGAATATGGAGGAGATCAACGCTATACTCATAATGAGTAACAATGCAAACACTCCCAACAGCGTATGCATTCTACTAGTATTGTTCCAGGGAACAAGGCTGACAATGTCCAGCATGGACTCGAGTATGTTGACAGTTGGCTCCTGACTGGATATTGTGCTCAGCAAGCGATGCTCAGCATTAGCTTCTCGAAGATCGTTGACAACATTAAGCGTGGTAATTCGACAGTCGGTGACCACAGAGCAATCCATCTTTGGTCGACGATATGCTTACAGCATCTCCAGTAAGTGCCAGCCTAGCATGCTTTTTGTTGAAGAGTGGATATTGATATCAGCAGTTGGGCGGCCACAACTGGCAGGCCGTCAGTCATACCGAGGTCCTACGTGAATCAGTGCAACATTCTCCTGAGCTTCTATCAGGCAACTATCCAAGACAGTATGCTCGTAGCTGAAATCTCGCTGTACTCCGCGCTCCACGATAAACTCGCGGGGCAATCCTCTCCCGGTGACGGCAGCGAATGCGAAGAGTTCCTGTCTTGGAGACACAAATGGAATCACTTGCTATGTAAGTCCAAAACACTTGGGTTTGTGTAAACATGGACCCCTAACGGAAACAGTGCTCTCGACGTCTTCGATGCTGAAGATTGGTTACCATGCCGCATGTCTGATACTCGCAGTCCGCACTTTAGAGGAAACTGGTCACGCCATCAGACTCAAGACTTTCTTGCCCTCTTCTACTATTGATCAGTCGAATGAAAGCAATATCCAATTAGGATCAGATCTAAAGAGCTCCAAGGATGGCCCAGCCTTGAAAGCCAACGTGTGTAAATGTTCGTTTTGTCCAAGAATGATTTGCATAAGCGGAGATAGCCCCAACCTTGTTCAAGGATCACATGTTGACCCACGGTATCACAGATGCTCTGCTTGTCCTACAGACATTCCTCGACATGCCAAAATTCCTTATGGATGCGATACCCACCTGCTCCTGCCTTTGCATCGGGTACTGCGCTCTCGTACTGGCGCACTGCAACGAGTCCCAGTCCAAGATCTCTGACCAGGTCAGTCTGGATCTCATCACACGCGTCGATCAATGGATCCGGACGACGCCTGGCAAGTCGTGGAGCTTTAAGTACGGTGCGCTTGCCAGAAACACCATCGAGACGCGACTGAACGGCGGCGGGCGCCTGCGACAAACATCTACGGGTGCGGTAAGAACTGGCGCAGGCGAGGTTTCCGGTATTGCAGATGAGCCTGCTTCGGTATTCGCTGGTGATAGTGAAGAAAGGCTTACAACAGCGGTGCCGCCATTCGAACCTGGTGCTGCATTGCCGAGCTTCGACACGAGTGACCAGTCGTTCCCAAACATGGAGGATTTCTTTGGCGGAGGGTTTCTCGACTTCATGAGGTAGATGGCTGTGTCGTGATCCCACCTAGTGAGGATATACTATACGAAAGCTCGTGTTTCACGCTCTGTGCTCCAAAAAGGTGATGCCACCTAATACTTCCTAACTAGAGTATTGTTTGAGTATAGGATCTGCGACTGGGCAGTCGAATAAGTATCTCGGAAACTAAACAAGGCGAGCAAGGAACAGAGTGAGAGAGGCCACTGATTTCCGCCCATGGTAGCTTCTGTCCATACAGGTGCCTGAACTTGTGCCTGACACTCCGATATTGTGCTCCCCTACTATATCGGGCGACATCGACTGCATGGATGAATGCAGGAGGTTGGCATCGAAACCATCATTGCCCGAGCGTACAGCAAATGATATACTGGCAGAGGGCTTCCGTTCAATGCTGACCACGGCCAGCTGTGTACCATTAACCACAAGGCTCGTCTTATGAGTGGTCTTATGAGTGGTTGTCTTGCCCTTATAGGTCAGACACCGGTAGACGTTGGTGGACGGAGTCCTCCACCTGCATCGCATGCATTTCTGACTTTCCTATTCCGGTAGTGGGGTAGATGGTCGGCGTGGCGCATGGTGGGGTAGACGAAGAGGGGTCATCTGAGGTTATATGCGATCGTCCACTGGTTCTCACACTGGTGGCTTCAAGGTCGGTTCGCCCACCCAAGACCGCCCCTGGCAAAGCCTGGTAAACCTGGTAAAATTACAGCGCTCCAAGGCGGCGGGCGGCGCCCTGCACCTACCTGCTAAGGTACCTGGCAGGAATATGGAGGCGTGTAAAGCACCCTCTCAAGCCTCTGCACGGCGCCCCGCTGAAATTTTTCTTTCGCTTGAGTACAATACAATACAAGCTCTGACTCGACGCTTTTTTGCTCCTTTCCCTTCCTTTCTCTCCTCTGCTCAAGAATCTCACTTGGGTCGCCCTCTGTCCTCCTACCCTCATTTTTGTTCCTTTTTTCACTATACCGTTACTTGATCCCGCTGCTGCAAGCACAACCGTCAGGATGGTGGAGAAGGTCTACGTCACTTACAACGATGTAAGTCTACTGGCTGGCGCTGCCCCGCGATCGGGCACCCAGCGTCCAAGATACACCAACCAACAACACACGTCGAATGTACAGGAAGAGAGCCTGCAGCGCAACATCTCCTCGCGCGTATCGCACCTCCGTACAACAGCAGCCCGGAGAATTACCCGAGACAAACAGGACGTGCTAACCACCATGTGCAACCTCAGGTCCACAAGCTCTGCCAGGAGGCCGCGCCCCAGATGCTGGCCTCCTTCCAGCCCCAGCTGATGATCGCCATCGGCGGTGGTGGCTACGTGCCCGCGCGTATCTTGCGATCCTTCCTGAAGCAGCCTGGCTCTCCCAACATCCCCATCCAGGCCATCGGCCTCTCGCTCTACGAAGAGCTCCCCATGACCCACTCCGCCAACTCCACCACCGGCGTCGTCGACAAGATTGGCACCAAGGTCACCCGCACACAATGGCTGGACCTGAGCTCCCTCGGCGAGATGGAGAACCTCATCGGCAAGCGCATCCTGATCGTGGACGAGGTCGATGACACGCGCACCACGCTCGAGTACGCCGTCAAGGAGCTGGAGAAAGATGTCGAGACCGCGAGGCAAAAGCTTGGACGCGAAGGCGAGAAGACACAGTTCTGCATCTTCGTCCTGCACGTACGTCTACCTCTATCATTGCGTCGAATAGGCGTCGGTCCTAGAAAGATTTTGACTAACGGTATAACCATCAGAACAAGGACAAGCAAAAGAAGGGCACCCTGCCCTCCGACATGATGGACGAGTCCAGGTACATGGCTGCCCGTACCGTTGGAGATGTCTGGATCTGCTATCCCTGGGAGGCAACGGATATCGACGAGCATGACCGATTGGCCCGTGAACAAAACAACAAGTCAGGTAGTGCTTAGAAGTGACATGACCGCTCGGAGAATCTGTGAAACCTACCTGGGCTCAAGCCCTTCAAAAGAAAAAAACCTATAGTAGTGTTGGTAGACGCACCGTGGCACGCATTTGCAGGCCCTTCTCTGCGCTTAGATATCCCACCTAGATCTCACTAATCCCAACAAAATGAAGAAAGTAGAGAAGTTTGGAAGCATCAACGACTCGGAACCATGACGTTAGTCTGCAAATAATTGTTTCACTTCGTAGGGTATAATTACTGCTAAGCACCAAACGTCCCCTCCTTGGCATGTTTTTCTTTTAATCTCTTTTCCTGCTTCATAAATTCACGGATGCCCACGGGTACATTCTTATACAAGTCGTCGTCCCAAAGGTCCTTGGCAATCTTGGGTCGCTGTGCTGCCTTCTTGAGCTCGTCCATGGACCAGTTTGTCTCACTGCCACCGCCATCGTCATCCATGCTCATCGCGTTCACGCCGTCTTCACTACTCGATGCTCTAGGCGAAGCCGAGCCTTCGGCCCGCAGCGCCTCGTCGGCCCTCTTGCTCGCGGAAACCCACTCTTCCATCTCGTCGCGGTAACGGTCCCAGACGCAATTCACACAGCCGCTCATGCAGCAGTTATCGGGCTCCTCGGGCCTCGGCGGTACCAGGACGCCGCCGACGAGTTTCGACTTCTTCCTGAGGGCCTCGAGGCGCTCGGCGCGCTTCATGGGCCCCGCGAGCGCCGAGCCGAAGATTATGCGTGCCTTCTCCTGCGCGTTAGCGGGGGCCGCGGAGAGTTCGGGCGGGGACGGGGCTGGTGCAGAGGGGTTCGTGGCGGAGAGGGCTGGGGCTGACTTTTCTTCTGAGGCGGCGGCGGACTTCTTCGCCGCGGCCTTCTTGGCCGTGCTGCGCGCCGGTGACTTGGGGGACGAGGTGGGAGGGTCCTCGGGCTTGGCCTCGGGGATGGGCTGGGGCGTGGTGAGGATGGCCTCGTAGTAGGGGCCTATCGGCGCCTTCTGCTCGGGGTTCGAGGCCTCGCCTAGGGTGCCGCCGGGCAAGGGACCGCCGGACGCGAAGGCGCGGTGGACGGAGGGCACTTGGGTCTGGCGGGCGATGGACTGCAGTCTGGCAGCCCGCAGGACAGGGCGAGCACCGAAGGGCATTGTGAAGTGATGAGAAATGTGTTATTTGAACCTTGGAGAAAACAGCTGTTTGAGTGAGACCTGCGCAAAGTTTTCTGAGGCGAGCGTGGTAATGTCGATATTAATGAGAGATAAGGATAATGCGAGGGAATTATCTCGGACTATGCTTTTTTCAATTGATGAATTGTACAGCGAGCAAATCCGGCAAGGATCGAAGGAGCTTGGGCCTGTAACGTCATGACCCGATGGCCGCCGTTCCTCACCAATGGGAAGCACGTGACAAGCTAAGGAGCGTTTCTCCTACCTAGTTTCGTACCTGCCCTGAACGTGGATCAGGGTCCTTGATTAGATAAGAGCTTGCGAAAGTGGGAGCGGCGCGTAAACAAGTGGCACAGGTCCATGGAGGACGCGTTCTTTGAGGCCGTACCTATGAATATGCGGATATTCTACTCTCCTTATACAAATTGAACGAGCCTTGTTGATAACAACGTTCATCTCTCTTTCTGGTTTACATATTGGAATTTCTCTTGCATTGAGACTATCTGGAAGTGGAACGGCCTCTTGGCGCCAATCAATTCCAACATTTGCGAGGCTTTCTAAACGACTCACGGGCGAATTATCGTCCAATTGGCACACCACAACAATCGAGACCATGACACGATAGTCGGAAACTTGGTTCCAAGACTATATGGAGACCTCCGCTCCGAAGCGGCGCAAGACGTCGCCGACGGCCAACGTGCCAGTCAACAATTCGAATGCGCCCGTCTCATCATTGTCCTCGAATGAGTCAGGTGGAAGGTCTACGAGACGAAAAAGACCGTCATTCGCGTCGCCAACCAAGGCCAGTCTCGCACGCTCGAACCCTGATATCCTGCGACGAAGGACCAAACAAGGAAACCAGTCTTCCCGAAGCGAAGCGCCCGCAGCTTCTGAGCCAGACGATGCGCCGAGCGAGCATGGGAGCGAGTCCGATCTTGTCACGGCACAGCTGGAGGCCGAATCAGAGGCTGGCCAGATCCAGGATGGCAGTGATAGCGCGCAACGGCCAGACTCGACCCCAACGAGGAACAGAAGCCCGTTACGACGCGCAGGAGGGGCCATGGCACTGAGGCCCAGGCGAACACCGAACAAGCCATCCCCAAGGCCGCTACCACCTCCAGTAGACGGCGAGGAAGAGCTCATCAACCCTTTTCGAAGTCGTAGGGGCCTACGACGTTCTCCGCCTCCCGGTGTGCTTCCTAACATGGAGCCTGAGGAACCAGAGCTTCCGCCCACACCGACGCAGCAGGGGCTCTCCGATCCATCGTCAGTCGTCACCTCGCCAGCCGGCATCCACAACACGCCGTCTAAACGTCCTATGAGGAGCAGGGTATTAGCTGAGAGGATGCAGAGTTCACCGCTCAAACAACCACCTCTACGACCGCCATCATTGGAGCCGGAGAATCTGGGCGATATTGCGACCTCGTCAAAAGCTCTGTTCAAGAAAGGAAGGCTCTCGCAAGGAGCAACAAGGCCTCAAAAGAAGAGGCAGAAATCGCATCCCGCACGAAACATTGAAGAGGTGGACCCGTTAGCTGACAAGAGGGCCTTGAAAGATTCCCTTCTCGACGAGGTTGCGCAGCTAGAGGGAGACTTGCGTTTAGCGGCTCGTGAAAACGAGCGTCTATACCAGGAGCAAGATTCGACCCGAGGTATCTCAACTGTTCCGAATCCTGACGAAGACACTCTCCTTGATCTCCTGCAGCGTTATGCGCTGCCACCCGAAAAGGGGCTACCTTCAGATCCAATACAAAACTGGGTTCAAGCCGCAATGAATCCCGTTGCTTTCCTTCCATTCGGGGCGGCTGACCTAACACTCCCACCTCTTTTTACTGCTGAGACGCAAAATGATGAAAGTGCAAATTCATCCCCGCAAGTCTCGCACCATCCCATCTCTATGACGGCAGAAGAAGAGCTGCCGTACCTACAGGTCTTTTCACCGCTCACGTTTACGTCAACAATCTCAACCTTGCCTCGCGAAGACACCGATAACCCAGGCCCTCTAATGCAGAAACATGTGATATCGATCTCATCCGAACCGCCCGACTTATTCGCTGCAAAATTGCATATGACCGTCAATACCAAGAAATTAGCTATAGCAGGCCTCAGTGTGCCAAATCTGGACTCGTGCGCCTCAAGTGAGCTGGGACCTTTTATCGAAAAAATCATTCAGGGCACGTGGAACAAAGCACTGACCCAGAACGTGAGTGTGGTAACTTGGGCCATGAGCGAATGGGTACGTCTTTCAACTAAACGCGCGCGTTTCTGGTGCGAGGTAGAGCGAGATCTCGGGACTGAGGGAGGACTTGTCGCATGCGCCAAGGCCATGAGAAGAGGCACAAAACGGAGACGCCCGGGTAGGCGGCCTGCCATGGCTGAAAGTGAGGAGGAGGATGACGATGACGACGATATCCAGCCAGGCAAAGATGAAGCAGATAAGAACTTCAGCAAGGCCAAGTTGCTACCACAGCTAGGGCGTACCCATTTGGATTTGGATATGACGACTTCCGGTCTTGAAAAGAAGGCACTGGTAGCACGTATTCAATGGAAGATCGAGTTCGACTGGACCGGAGAAGCCCAGAGCAAAATCGGACTTCTATTAAGCGCTCCTGCGAAATGTGGGTGGTCCTCGACCCTTTCGATGTCTCAATTCAGAAGCCGCCTGTCGCGAGGATCGATTGTTAACTTGATATAGGGCATCATTTCGATGAGAAACGCAGCCTGCGTACCATCCCCGATATGTTCGATAAGCTGATCCAGGAGAACAAGGACCCCATGGAGTCTCTACGTACAGTTGTAGCTTTGGTTGTGGGCGGAAGGATGAAGTGAGATGAATGCGCTAGCTGCTGCCTTGATGTGCTGGGACCACTACATGTATGATTGTACGCATTGGCACATGGCGAAAGTACCTGAGGGTATAGAGGCGAGTGCGGAAGCTCGAATTGGATGTACAGATACCCATTTTGCTCGTTTGCTATTCTGTTTGGGATCCCCTGTAGAGTTCATCTATGGTATGCATATCATGATTTTCCTGGAGATGTTGCACACGCCATGTTGCTGTTGCCTGCCCATAGCGCACAGTAGGACCTACGCTCGACTTCACATGCCACGTCCACATGCTGATACGAGTTGTCCGTAACACTTTTTTTTTTTTTTTTTTTTTTTTTTTTTTTTTTTTTTTTTTTTATAAAATAAAAAAAAAAAAAATAAAGAGTAAATTATAATTATGTATTTTGTATGGAAGTTAATTGGTTTGTTTTTGGAT